>JACBWW010000009.1:7341246-7671258 GCA_020086605.1 Lanius collurio
ATGTGACCTACTTTAGGCATCTACTTTGGAATGAGATGAATTACACCTCTGGCTCCATTGACTGTATATTGATGAGATGTCTGTCTACTGCACGAAAGGAGCTTTGGGTGACTAGCTTAAACTTAGAAGCCTGAATTTAATCAGATTAATTCACCCTACATGTCTACACATGCTCCAACTCTCTCTCTTGTTTCTGTGTAGACATGAAAGGAAGACCCTTTTTTTTTTCTTTTGTGAGACTGCAAATAAATGAGATTCAGAAAGCACCCCAAAAAGAGCAGCAATGTGAGATAGGGCTAGCATGTGCAGGAAACTGGGCAGGGAAAGGTATTAGATTCTCTTCTCTGCCTTTGGAACAAATTCACAGAAATCAAGGGAAATGAGGGTGATTTAGTGCCTAAAAATAAATATATATTGGTGAAGTGAGGTCTCCTGGAGTCTTCTGGCAATTTGCCACAGGAAGGAAAAAGGTCCCCCCCTCCCTATAGAGACGTTCTTTCTTGAAGGTTTGGACAATTACTACATTTTGTGTTTTTCACCACAGTGTCAATGCTTTCTTCTTTTTAACAGTTTGTTAAAACTGTTTTATGAGCATTTTAGCTTCAGCCCAGTAAAAGAGAGTTGATGTTCACACTCAGTGGAAAGGTTGACCTGGGTGGTGTTTCTGCTTGTTGCAGGAAGAAGACTATTGAAAAAGATGCCTCAGACAAGTGGGTGGGAGGGATGATAATAAAAAGTAACATGTCCTCTTCCTGCACTACAAAAAAGCCCCCCAACCCCCCAAAAGAATCCCTCTTCTCCTCCTCAAAATCCCCAAACCCACAACCAATTGTAAAGAGAGCCTAAAAAAAATCTTGGTGGTATAAAATGATTGTCATCATGAAAATCAAAGTCCTACCTAAGCAGAATGATGAGGCTTTATGTTCAACCCTCCCACTGGGAATAAAAAGGATTTCTCACCTATTTGCCCCATGACTCTGACAAAAGTGACTCAAATGCTTCAATTGAGATCTATAAAAGAGTACCTTGTTCCATTTATTTATTTTGAGTGCCCACCTCCCTGAGCAGATCTGGGCTCCTGGAAGATTTCACATACCACCTTGAGGAGGTACAATAACCGAGAAATAATAAAGTAAATTTCAAAGGCCATTGTCACAAAACTATTTCTTTTATTATCTCAGTGCTGCTTTGCAACTACACAGCAAAGACCACTGTAGAAGTCTGACATCACAACAGCACTGCCCTACAGGGCCACGTTCAATGTCTGGTGGAAGAAGGGCTGACAGGGACAGAAGTCTGATCAGCTTCCCATGTACTGTAGGGTTCCTTCCCAGTAAAGTGAACATTGTCTCTTCTTTAGACAAATACTGCCCCTTCCCACCTCTCAGATTCAACCAGTAATTATCAAGAGATGATTTTCTCTCCTATTATCCTATAGAAATCCACAACAGGACAAACAAACTTTTCTCCACCAAAGTGATGCACTTGATTTTGGTCCTGTTCCCTCAGACTTCAGTAGAAATTGTAAGGCTAGGGTTGGACAGAGCACTAGCATTGGGCCATGCCAACCCTCTTTTAAACTCTGAATGTCATCCCAGGTCTCTTCAAGTTGAGGACACAGAGAAGCCTCAGAATTTAAGGTCGGTAGTTGTGTCCCTAGAGACAGTGATTCCAGATTGGCTCTCCATTAAATGCTATGGGGACAGCAAAGGCAGACAGGCTCCAAGTCAGGAACACGAGTGTCTCTCCTAATCATCCCTCACCCATGCAAAAGTCACTCCTGGCTGAAATCCACCTGCCATTTAATTTCTCCCTGTCAGTGGATTAAACTGGACCCTCTCTGATTTGTCTTGGTGTGCAGGGCCACAAAAGGCAGGGAGTGAAAATGCAGGGGTTTTTTTTAGCAGCACAGTTTTATACCAGAACAATCCATGTTCTGCAAAGCATTGGTTCTGCTTTTTAATGGCTTGTTTCTTTGTATCTATTTTTATATATTTGATCTCTTTCACTTTGAAAAATATCAGCAGCAAAATACATCAGGGCTGGCTGCATAGTGAAATGGGTGGAGGGCTGCAGAGATGGATTGCTAATGCCAGAGATCTGCCTGATAAGATGGGTAACTGCCAGATAAGACAGAAGGTTTGAACACAGATCTGTAGATCTCAGATGCAGAAATTTAGTTCTTTCACTTTTAGTCATGCCTGTGTAGATGAACCTGGTCAAAAAAAGGTTGTGTTTCCAAGGACCTTTGTGAGTGTGACTTCCTGTCTATATGAATTACTTTGCATAAGTCAGCTTTGATCTTCTAAATGACTCCTCAAGGCCATGGATAGCTCCCTCTAAGGCTTTCTGCAGATTATTAAATGCAATGTACCTATAATTTTAATATCACATCCTGCTCAGAACTCATTAGACCTCAAAAAGGGCATAAGTAGCAGTGAAACTCTTGTTCTCATCTTAAACCAGCCAGTAGAATTAAATGATTTAGATGTAAGATTACCTTCTAGCAAACCAAAGCAAAACCTGTGGAGAACTGCCCATCCCCATCACCTGGAGAGGGAAGGGGACTACAGGGACCCATGAAAGACAGGGCCACATCTGCTGAAGGATGAGCCAATGCCCAGGATCAGCCTTCCAGGCTTGCTATTCCATTGTCAATCCTCAGTGCCTCCCTCACTGTGATGACGTTGCTCCTGATTGATACCCCTTGTCATGGACATGAGAATCTGTTCCCTCTACACTTTATGAGAAGCCAGGTAAAATAATTCCACCATGCCTTCCTTTTTATGAAAATGGAGCAAAGCATGGCACACAGACATTCAATCTCCCATCGGAGATAAAGTGCCTTCATTTACTAGCTCAGAAAATCAATACCTGTGATTTGATATGAGCATTTATTTTCACTTAACTCCTTTCTATCACTGAGCCATTGGGGGAAGGCAGGAAAGCTTCATTTAGTGCAGCAGGATTTGCAGCGAATGCTGCTGAGTGAATTGCATTTTTCTGTGAGTACACATTCATCTGTCTTTCTGATATTCATCTTATGTGTCTCTGCCATTCCCAGTAGGATCAGAGAAAGGTTGTGTCCAGAGAAGGGGCAAACCATGGACCTTGGGCAAGTGTCTTGTGCTGTGGCACTGCTGCCCAGCAGCTCTTCCAGTATGAGGCTGTGTGACCATTCCTATGAGTTGGCAGGGGACAGGAGGGCTCTTGGGTCATTCCTGGAGTCATGGAGCCTGATCTCCAGAAGACAGACTCACATATTTAAGAGGAACAGTGTATGAAATTCTCTGTGGGAACTGTATGGGAAAAGGCAGAAAAGAATGAGAAGAGAATCTGAATCAAGTCCTGTTCATGCAAGGACAGCAGAAGCCTGGGATGTCTGTCACTGGTGTGTGCTGTCTGTTGTAGCCTCTGGCTGTAGCAGGATGGCTGTAGTAGCTGTGTGCCTCATCAGGGACAGTCCCTTCCAGTCTCCTAATGGGAACTAGACTGGTTTCCAAAGCCACCCGGGGCCATTTTCAAACACCAGAGGAGTCCTCCCAGTGGAGTAGTCATGTCCGTACACAGGGGTGATAACTAGCACTGGCTGCTGCTCCTGGTGTCAGTGTGGAGGCATGTGAGTGGGTGAGGAAATAAATAATAAACAAAAAAGTCAGCTTGTCAGAGTGTGAGGATGGAAATGAAGAGCACTGACCAGCGATGACCTTTTGTTTACATTTCCCTCCGAAAGGGAGAAATAATTGCAGTTTCCATGTGATGCTGCCTTCAAATTACACACTCTCTCCCTGCTCTATTCAAGACCAGCCAGTGATGACATTAGAGTCTTGAATCAAACTAAGTGGTTACTATGGTGTCAGGCTGAAATTATGAATCTCAGAGACCGCCAGCTTGGAGAAGAAGCAGTGGCGGACACATAATTAAAACTGGGAGAGAGAATAGAAGCCACATTGTATTTGAATAGTAGTGAGATTGCACTTCCGAGGAGTGGTTACCAAAAAAAAAAAAAAAAAAAAAAAATTAGGATGTGCTTAGCAATGCAGTTAAATGCATAATCAGGGAGCAGGAACAATGCAGTCTGCTGGTATTTTATTGCAGGCTGTGCCTCTGCTGCTCTCTCTCCAGTGCCTCCAGTGCCTGCCTAGAGCCAGCCCCGGCATCCAGCATCCCCCTTGCAGTGAGAAAAGGCACAATCCCAACAACCCCATCACTCTGCATCCAGAAGAACAACTTTGCATGGCAAAGTGACGTGGATGTGGAGCCTGACACCATCGTTTCCCCTCGAGCAGGGCCACAAGCGGAGCTCTGATTGACGAGGGGCACAGAGGGAAGGGCACGGTGTTGGGAAGCAGGACTGATTTGGTAATTTCAGCGGTCATTAGTGGAGCTCATTGTGAGTTTGATAGATCTGCACTGCTTTGTTACAGTTAAGTGGACTGATTGTGGAACATAGAAACGTTTTTAGTGACATGACAGCTAATTTAGAAAGGGGGGAGTGGTGGGAAGAGAACATGCATTATTCCATAATTATATCTCAGTCTGGCCCAGCCCCATGACTGACTCCCCTGAGAACATAACTCTGGTTTCTCTAACACAAGAGTGAGATATCAGCCTTCTTCCTTTGGGCTGCTGCACCCTGGGTCCCAACCTGCTTGTGGCCTTTTATGCATTATGTCACTGCCGTACTCGTTAAACACTACTGACAGCACGATTCAGCAAAGCCTCACACTGCCCAGGCATCAGGGCCATGAATCCTTAACACAATGCACAGGATTTTGTTCTTGTCTCCCATGTGATATTGGAGGCTGCCCCTTCGTCCACCTTTGTGGCGTCTGATGTTGGTTAGAGAAAGATGTGAGCAGGGAGAGCAGTTCACCCCAAAGCTGGAAATGACCCATTTTATTTAGAATTGGAGCATTTTTGTCAGAGCTCTGGGAAGGAGCAGGACACTGCATCTTCTGCTCCAGGCACTCCTTGCTGTGCTTGCTCTAAGGGAAGATGTACAAATAACAGGTGATAAAAAGTTAGAGTGGGGTGCGTCATTAAACACGGAGTTGAACCAGCAGAAGTTGGTGCTGGGGTTTATCAGCCCTGTCAAGAACATCATTTACCACATACAGATGCTCTAAAGAAGATTTATGAATTCATCTTTTATGCAAGGCATGACCATTGGGCCAAGCTGGGGCCCTTGATCAATGAAGTGCTTATAGATGTACCTGGCCATTTAGATCCTGTGGAATTCAGGAGATCAGAGCCTTAATGGTCTTGCAGCAGAGAGCACTGGGAAAAACATGCAAAAGGGGGTTATTTTTTATCACTAGGCTCAAAATACCTGAGCTAAATGCTCTCAGGGACAGATCAGCTGAAAGAATAAATGCTTTTTCCACCCTCTCCCAGTTCTGGCTACACTTATACAGATAATTAAAGGCTTGCAGAGCTAGATCCCAACACTGCAAAAGAAAAATATCACATTATTTTAATTGACTGCCTGTGTAGATAATATAAAGAAAACTAGACTATGGCCAGTAGGCAGTGCAAGAATTGCCTTCCATCTTTCTTCTTTCATTTGAGTCTGCATTTAAGGAGAGAGAAGGGGGAAAAAAAATTGAAATGCAAAGCAGAGGGCTGGGGAGTTGGCAGGAAAGCTGTGGGGGGCGGTCCTGAGAGCTATGCATTGGGAAAAGTCCTCAGATGCAGCTGCTGCTTCATGAGAGCAGTGGGCTATTTTTAATGTGCTGCGGCTGTATTTGCACTTTCAATTGCTGTCATTAAGGAGGCAATACCCACTCTTGTAATTATTACGTCAGTGGGGTTCACTGGAGTCAGCCAACACCTCCTTTTGAGCACCTGCTGGATGTCTTGCTGTGCTGTAGCGGTCAGGTGAGACTGTTCCAGTTATGCCAGTCTGACAGTGTTACTGGAGATTGCACCTTCCTCATGTAACCTGAGATGTGCTTTGGATGGAGATCTTATGGCCCAAGGACAGCAGCAGTTCAGCAAGCCAGACTGAACCTGTCCAGGCAAGAGCTAAGGAGACTTTCCTGGCCACATGGAGCATCTCTTTGCAAATCTGCCTTTGGTGTGAGCATGTGCCTGGCATGAATGTTCCCTTCTCAGAAAAACACCGAGATAAAGGAGGAGCCCTACAGGAGTGTCCTTAATCGGGAAACAAAAAGAATTCTGTCTCTGGAATCATTCAGTGTTCAGGGGTGATAGTCCCTGCTTTTTGGGACCCTTAGCTAAGGCAACCCATGGGAAGCTATTTGCCCTTCCTGTTGTGATAGATGTAGGTCTTAAGCAAGGGAACAGCAAATGATGATCAGGGATTGCCAACACAAAGGCTCCTGGGCAAACTTAGGAGGTGGTGCAACTAACTTCTTGCAGTAATGGTTTTCATGACAATCCTAGATTTTTAAGAAATAGCAGAAATTCATCTGTCAGAATAGACGTAAGTTAATCCTGTCTTGAGGCAGAGGGGAATTTTTCCTTGTTCAACCTCATATTTTTCTTCAGGTTAGAAAGATTTTAATAAATTCACTGCTTCTCAGTGTTAGTCTATCTATTCTTCTTTCAAATTCTCATGGTCAGACAAAGTGCTTCAGGCCTTAGTTGCTACCAGAATCCCTGTTTTATCAGAATATGAATTATGTGATTAAGAAAAATATTCAGAAAATAGAAATATTTGGCCAACACTGTTGAGCTTTAATTAAAATTAATATTACACTTTATTGGAGCCGAAATTCTGAAGCATCACATGTAACTGAATATATTTAACCAATTAACTAAGTCAAACAAGGCTGTCTAAACTTAATCACAGACCTCTCCATTCCCCTATTACGTCAAGTGCTACTAATGCTGTTATACTTTTGACAAGTGGCCCCTGGCAAATGAGCAAATCAATAATGTATTTGAGCTAGGAACTGAGCACATTTGCATTTCTGCAGTGCCTTTTGCTGAAGATCTCAAAGCACTGTGGGAACTTTCAGTTTGTTAGACTTCCAGCAGTGGGAGGAGGCAGAACCAGGTGGTGGAAGGAATCACACACGAGATGGAGGGACAAAGGTCCAGATCTGGGCAGGGCTTGAGATGCCGTGCTAGACCCTTGGATTGGAGCAGACCTCCAGGCCCGTGGTCCCACAAGACAGGGACCTCAGTTCACCCCTTATTGGGAAGTCCCATGGGATGCTGAATTCCATCTGCTTACAGTTTGTATTTTCCCACCTGAGGTGCTGAAGTGTCTCTCCAGGGCTGCACAAACAAAGTTTGGCTTCTTGAACTTTCAGCTCCACACTTACCCTGCTAATGCCTGCACTTCCTTGGGATTCATGGTCCTCTCATACTGGAGATCATCTCCTGAGCTTTCTCCATCATCTGAGCTGCACAGCATGTTCTATGGCCCATTCAAGCTGACGTGAAGATGCAACACATCTTGGTTGGCCATCCCTGTTCTCTTGGAAATACCTTCCAAAATTTTGGAATCAGTGACGTTTTAAATGCTCTGAAAGAACCAACATACGCTTTTCATTTGGGATCTTTTTGCAATAAGAGTAAATCTCATTGCTAAGAGTCTGCTCTTGATATTCATCCTGCATTTTCCTATTATTAAAACAGAAGTCTAGGACCATATTTGAAATATCCCTGGTACAATAAGTAAAATAAGTGTTTATATAGTCACAACACTTGACTGTTTAGCCTGAAATTTGAAAGACCTTTCCAAACACTAAAGCAATAACCCAGGTGTGGAGAGCAAACATTTTTAGACACACTGTACTGGAGAAAATAGAGGCCATGAGAAATCCATGCATGATTTGTGTACTGTGATGTATTGGGTCTGTGGCTGAGCTGAGCAGAGAGTTTGTAGGATTCATTCCCCAAGCCCTAGACACTTTTCCTGCAATTTTTTAAAAATAAATGCTACATTTATATGGGTTTTATTCTTTTCTTTTTCTCCTGGGAAAAATATATCTACAAAATGGGTTTCCAATAATGGATCATTTATGTTATATCACAGTGTGATTAATGGATCTTTACATCCCCAGAGGCTGGTGACACTGCTAACACACCACCTCTTCTGGAGTCAGGAGCTCAGTTCCAGTTTTGGCAGCTCTGGCATGAATGAGAGCAGTTTCTTTGACTCCAGTGGAGTCTCTCGAGACCAGTCCTGGTCTGGAGCCTGTGGTGGTTGATGTCCAGGAGGGCTTAAGCCCCATCATGCAGCAAGAGGAGGGTAAAGAGCAGTGACTGCACTCAAAGTGAACAGGAACTTAGAGGAATGAAAGGCAAAGATGATTTGCCCCTGGAAAGCAGCTGTGTCAAGGGAAGAAAGTTTCAATAACAGTAGATAAAACTTACACATGAAAGGAAACTTTTGACTACACTGATGCTGTGAAGTCATATTTGGGGGCTCACAGGAGTGGGAAGGGAATAGAAATTAATACTAAGCAAAAGTAGGTGAGGGGATTTCTATTATTAAAGAAGGAAAGAGGCCCTGAATGGAGGCAGAAAGGGTGGTGAAGACAAACACTCCATGAGTTCCTGAATTTTCAGGGTGGGGAGTTGGAGCAACTTTGTCAAGCTGCTGAAAATCCCAGAGTCCCTTGGGCAACACCTTTTGTGCTCTTCCTCTGCGGGAAGACGGCTTTATGAGATAATGATGTTATTTCAGCACAAACTCTTTCATTCCTGCAGCAAATTAAAAGAGGAAGAAGAAGGGGGGATAGGTGGGGGAAGAAACCAATGTTATTTACTCCTCTGCAGCTGACATTAAAGGCTTCTTTAAGGGCCAGTGGGTTATTAACTTCCTGTCGCCTGCCACAATGATATGCTGTGACATATTGTCACCGCATTCCAGCGAAGCCTTAAACATTAATTGGGAAGTAAGATGAGTGAAGCGGCTTTAATGAGATACCTTGTTGTAACTTCCAACTTTACACATTATTTACAGTGATTCCACTAATGGTTCCATCCATCAGAGGCAGGGAGAGGGATTGGAGATGAGAGCAGGGGAAGGAGGGGTGAAAAGAAGGAGATAGATATCGTAAGTTGAGTGAGAGATGCAGGGAATAGGGTAGGAATAGGCTACAAGGACACAGAGAGAGAAGTTACATCCCTCTGGTGTTTTTCACCTTGTATTTAATTTCCTTCAGTCATTTTCCAAGTATGGCAATTTTGTAGCAAGAAGATGGGAAGAGAGTTTATTCCCTAACATAGTCCCACTGATTGCCCTGGCTTTACCATGCCTGTATTGCTCCTACATTCCCTCCTAAATCCTTCTCTCTGCTTTCTTCCTTTGGATGCTAACTGAAGTTGCACAAAATTCACCTCAGTTTTCCAGGGTGGACAGAAAGCCCACCCTGGCTGGATGGCCAGCTGGAAGCACAGTCATGAGGTTGCTGTTAAACACTATGGGATAGGTGTTTAACAAGGTTATAGGAAGCTGAGCAAGCCAAGCAAGTCCTGTGAAGGCAGTGCAAGGATCATTGGAGTGAGTTTGTTTAAAATTTTGCTTGAAAACAAACTTAAGAACCAGATTGTCAGCATCACCTTATTGTAGCCACCCCAGATAGAATGGTGTGGCTGTCAAATCTGGTGGCTGTTATTATTAATGTTGTCCAACTTAAACCTGCAGACAGCAGGTAAAATCACCAAGAGACCAAAAGTTACGGCAAATACAGATTTAAAAGGTGAGATCTGGGGAGGCTGCATTCTCCAACGTGTGCTGCCTGGTGTGATATCCAAACTTGCAGTTGTGTGACAGCGCAGACACTCCATGTCAGGACAACCCCTCCCATCAGCAACACAGCTCTGCCCACCTCTGAAGGACCAGCATCAGCCCTACAACTGAGAATGGATCACAGCCTGACACCACACATGAACTTCAATTACAGCCCTAAGTCAATGACAGGAAAAATGCTGGACTGGAAGCTTCAGAGGCCTGAAATCCTTGGAAGAAGGGTGTGAGGCCAGGTTAGATCCTATTAACACGATGTTTGTCCTCCATTCAGCATTGGGGTCACAGCTAAGCAGGTAGCCGATGAACGCAGTTTGCACGCTCTCATTATTCCCTAGAAGAGTCAGCTGGTCTTGTGATTCAGGTGGGTCACTACTGCAAGAAGGAAGATTTGACCCTGTTTTAATTAGAAGGAGCAGAATGAGCAGGGGGAAGACCATGATTATAATAACATGGCCTGGCAGGAAAGTGCCCAGGGCACCAGGCACTCATTCCTAGCTAGAAAGCACATGGATTACGCAGTTTCAGGATGCTCTGCGCACCAGAAGGTTTATGCTCCCTGTTCTGTTTTCCATTATATCATTTCTATCCTTGTTAACAGCAAAGTCCCACAGAAGCATACGCAATCACAGCTAATGGATTCCAGTTTTATTCCTAGATTTAAAGTACTTTTCTGCTCTCAATACTGGGCTGGATGACTGTTGAAATGGAGCAGACAAAGAGACAATTAATTGCAAGTATGGGTGTATAAAAAGCACCTGGGGATAGATCAGCCAGGGGGGGAAACACATGGAGTTTAAGAGCACATGCGCATGCCAACAGCCCCTTTTCCCATGAAAAGTTGAAATTTCCACTCACAGCTACCTGTCAAGGTTGGCGTGCCTTTAATTATAACGTCTGCATGCTTCTTTAGGCACCATTTAATTCTCTCTGACAGCCACCCATTTAAAAATAAAGGCAAACACTCAGAACTTAGTGGCAGATCGGAGCTAGGCAAGGGATGTGCTAATTGCCAGATGTTGTTCATTTGACTCTGATCTATTACCAAAATTAAAGAAAAAGAAATGGAAGCAGGAAAAGGAAAAAACCTGCCCCGCCTCCCCTCCACTGAGCTGTCTGTAGGTTTGACTTGCTGCTGTTGGTGAACTTCACTGAGCAGAGCACTTTGGGGTGTTTCTGCATTAACAGCATCACAGGCCAAGCCACTTTATGCAACAGACTGTGGAGCATCTCTCCAGGGGTCCAGTGTTCAGCGGCTTCCAGGGCTAGCAGGGAAATATTTCCCCACCGTGCAGCCAGCTGTAGCCTCTCTCTGACATTTCCAGCAGCTAATCTGCTTTATCAGAGATGAAAAATTTCCATAGCTGGTGGCTCAGGAGAACGGGAGGAGAAGTCAAAAACTCAGCCTGGATTTAAAGTAACTCTTCACTTGGATGGCTGCTAACACCTATTCCTGGCACCTCTTGAGCTATTTAGTCTGGGAAAAAGGATTGTTAAGTGTCAAGGGAAAGGAAACAAGGTCAAGGATGAAGACAGACAGCTTAGATTTACTCCTGAGGCAAATCTGAGTTGGATTAGGACTTATCCCAGTAGGCTCCCCAATGCATTTTGCCTCTGTGAATCCTACGGGGAGATTCATTTACTCATTTTTTTTCATGGTGGATTCTTGGGGTGAGACTCAGGTGCCAAAAAGAGGCATTTAAAGCCAGTTAAGACAAAGAGATCTCGCAGAGGGATCCACAGGGAGCTTTCAGGACACAGAAGCTAAGGGGAACCAAACCTTTCTGGAGCAGTTTATCTCCTTCCAAGAGATCAGTGCATAAGGTGTGGTCCCTGGAGGGCAGGAAATGGATAGTCATCAAGCAGTAGGGCATCATTCCTTCCCAGAGCTCCTGGGGAAGCCAGTCATGGTTGGATGTCTGTCCTGCCTCCCACGGCTGCAGGGTGATGAGACAGAGGGCATTTCTTTGTAGGAGAAAATGTTGTGGAAGTCTGGCCTGCACAATACTGAGTACTTATGGAGTCTTTTCCATTTGGGAATTCCTCAGCATTTGCTGTAGCTCCCAGGCCACATCACTCTCTTTGGAGTGTCTTTTGCACAGCCTGGCCAGAGGGGCAGCTCAGGGAGCAGGGCTGGGTACAAGCACCCAGCATCATTTCGTGGCTGCTTCTAGAGACACAGCCACAGAGAGCTTCAATTTTGCTTTAAGATGAAAGGGCTTCTCTTTCAACTGCCAGGTGGATCAGTTCATTAAATAAAACCCAAAAAATTGCCTATGACTTGTTCTTTCCAAACTGCTTGGGGTTAGCCATCAGGTAGGGTATTTATTGTGAGCAGAGGTCAGCTGTGAAATGCTCCATGTGCAGAGCTTCAATATCCACTTTCAAAATAAAATCAAAGAAAGAATGACTGAAAATTGGGATTTCAGCTTGTTACCCTCTGAAAGGTGGCTGACACCCCATGCAGTCCAAATGGCATCCTCTTGGATGATCTCTACCTTTTTTCTTTTCCATAGTATATCAGATAATCCACTGAGCCTTCTTTTCCTAGCGGTTCATAAAACTCCTGTCAACAGGCCAGGCTTAATGCAGGAGTAAACCAGAAAGGGGGTAGATCCCCAGACAAAAATATCCCTTCAGAATAGGACATGACACAGTACAGGAAAGGGCATATAACTTCATTTTGAGCCATCTTCCCTCCAAGTCAAGGCTTTCCTGATACATTCAAAGAATTACATATGTGCCTAAAATATGTAATTAGGCTCCTGGCTCACATACAGTCAGTGAGCCTAGAAGAACTGGAGCATCCATAAATATTGGAGGGTTTTTTGAATTACTCATTCCTTTAAAAGTAAAAAGTAGGACAGATGAGCTGTGAAGGAGGGAAACAAGGCAAAATTAGTCTTCTGTTATTTGTGGCTGCTCTAATCCACATGAAAAAGGTTCTGAACAACAGTGTTTGGATATTCCTCCCTCAGTGGGGTAAATGCAGGGAATTCATTAAACAGACAACCTGGCTGTGCCTAAATCCTTCATCTATCACAGGGATTTGTTTTAGAAAGCTCTTCTCTTGCATGAGAGATATTTGGATTTGGAGTACAAAGAGTATCTTCATTTAATAACTCTCCATTTGCATCAGGTTGGCCTTCCTTGGGGCTGTCGTTTTAGTTGTCTGGGAGTTTATTCTCATAACAGGTTCATCTATTCCTCTGTCAGATATTCTTTCAAAATGGCCCCTGTGCAATAAATTGACTGAATTTGGAAAAATTCCTTCTTTTGGCTAGTCCATATGGACAACCAAACTCCACTATTAACTGCATAACAATAAAGTTTTACAAAGATATTTCTGGTTTTTTACCTGCTAAAAATTCAGTTTAATTTTGACAACATTTTTAACCAGGCTGCAGGATGTCTTGTCCATACTTTGCTAAAGAGGTCAGCTACCTTGTACGTGCCCTCATTTGCAGTCCTCCCATGTTTCTGGTCTCCAAATACCATGCACAGACCACCTGGAGCGGGCAACCTCCTGTTGCCAGGCTGCAGCTGGTGGAGAGTACCTTTTCTCTGCTTTTATTTTTTAATATGTGAGCTATCCATATGGGTGGGCTCACTGCTGCAGCACCACTCTGCTTTGGGACCCACCAAACGGAGCACGCAGAGCTGGAGGAGTTTGATCACTTGGACCTAGAGGGAAAGGGCAGTGCTGTGTTTCAAACACCTGAAATCCTGAGTGCTGCAGAGGCAGAGCTCAGACATGAGGCAGGTGACAGGCTGCTGCTTGTGCAGTGCAGAAGCGACCCCGACAGGCTTCTTTCTTTAGCACCTGTGCATTGCTAGCAGATCTCAGCTCCATCTTCTTCCACACAGATGAAACTACTTGCTGCACTTTGCACCAGAAGTCCTCCTAAGGGCTTTTAGATGTGATGAGTCCTTTTGCAGGCAGACTGCAGCAGTCCATTGGAATGCTCCTTACATGAGCTCTGGATGAAATGCAGGGTGAGTGGAAGGGAGAGAGGGAACTATATTATCTTTTTTCCCTAATAAGAACTGATACAGAAAGAGAATACAGTATACAGTTCACTTAACTAATTTTCTAACTAGTAGTCACTGCAATGTTCTCTCTAGGATCAGAAGGGACAAGGAAGAGGCAGAATGATAAATCCAGACTTCCTTTTTGCAAGCTATAGCCATATCATTATAGGAAGGAGTTCAAGGACATCCACTCTGGGGAGAAAAAATTAAAAACAGAGGCCACTTCAGCCCACCCTTGGCAACATAAATAATTAAAATTAAATTAAATAAAAAATAACTTTCAGATGCCATCTGAATAAAATCTGCTGTCTAAATAGTGTTCTCTGCACACACAAGGCTATCTGTGCTGGTGAGCTGATCTGAATGGGAAGGGGCACCATCTTGGGATGCAATACACCCACTTCCCACCTGCCACCGCTGCCTGCCATGTCAGCCCACATTTGCAGTCAACACACTTCTCCTATCCTGAGAGCCATGGCCTCTGAGGAAACATGCTGTGCAGTTCAAGGTGGGAAGCAGGGTGAAGGCTGGGCACAGCTGCACCCAGCCTGGCTCCTGGGACACCCTCCAGCTTTGGCCAATTCTGCTCCTTGCTGGGCTAGTGAGGGGTGTGTGTGTCAGGCCTGGTTCAGCTTGAAGCAAGTGAATGTCACAGCACTGTCTCATTTCCATTTGACAATGCACCAGGATCAGCGTGTGCACACAATGGGTTGGGAAGGTTCTTTTAAAATGCTGTGTTGGCCATTGCATGGCTCCAGCATGGAGAGGCACCTGCCTGCTGCAAACCTGCTCTCAGCCTGCCCCTCTCATCCCCACAGCTGCCACCCCTTCCCTGCCAAACCTGCTCCCCAGAGCACAGCCTGCCCTGATAGAAAGGCAGCAGCTTAATCCTCTCACATCTCTGCTGGGCCATCTCCCTCCAAAGTGGCTTGAGAGCTCTGATGGAAAGTCAGTTGCCATTCAAAAGAAAACAGAAATATTAGCTGTTTTTTTGTTTGTCTTTTTTTTTTTCTTCCTTTTAGAGGACTTTTAATTCTTTTCTGTAGTGGTCATTTACACACAACTCCCAGAGGATGAGGAGAGCCCAGATGATCCAGGCTGCACTACATCCTTATTAGATTAGACAGCATCAGCTTCCCCCAGGCCACAACCCCAAGGACAGGGAATTACATGAGTTTTCCATCTCTCCCTTCCTGTTATAATCAATAGTAAAAAAGTGAATTGCCGATAGGGGAGGAGAGTTATGTCCCTGGAGGCACATCCCCACTCCAGAGCACTTGGTCCTTTTGGTTGCTTATAGCAACTCAGACTTTTATCTCTCCTGGTTCCAGTCCTTCAGATGTGTGGTGTCATCTCTCAGAAAAAATCCCAAGGGAGTAAATCACTATCTCAGAGGTTTGCCTTCCATAAATCAGTATTACTCTTCTGTCCATACTGGGCCTGCTTTCCCCCTGCTTCAGTTTCCAGTCAATCAGTGAGAGCTGAGGCAGGATTACTGATTTTTAGCCACCACTTGCATATCTCTTACCATCGGTTTACTGTGTAACTGCATTGTTATTTAGTGATGTCAAATATGCATCTAAGATTAGAGGAGGCAAAGCTGTGAATGTATTTGAAGAGATGCTTAGGAAAGGCTTGCTATGTTGCAGATACACCTGCAGGCAGGGAGAAGAGGAGATGGGGAAGATTTCCTTTCTGACAGGGTCTCCAGAGGCTCTTTAGCCAAGAAAATGCAGTGCCATTATTAAAAATTATAATAGTGTCATGCAAAATTAAATGGCAGGTGGCAAGCACAGTTTAGGATGGAGCAGGGGACATGTGGATTATTTTACTGCAGCTTGTGGGTATTAAAACAAGGCATTTAGAGACTGATCCAATAAAAGGTAGCTCACTGACTTCAGGAAAAGCTAGATCAGGCCTTAAAAATCAGGAGGATGCTGACTTCAACCCACTGGAGCTAATCCTGGTTTACACTAATATGCAGGAGATCAACTCAGATCTGTTGCTGGAAAATGCCTAGACCTACCTATCTGTATGGTTCTGCAGGAAAGAGGAAATTCAACCCTTGCATTAATATTCCTCTACCTGTATTTCGAGGGACCAGAAACATCTCTGGATCTTCTGCTTTGCATGTTGCCTCATGACACAATCTTCTGCAGGATCTGCCACCTCTGTCCAAACCAGCCTCGAGGCACAGCTGACATCTCCTTGCACCATTATTCTCCATCTCCCTGCTCTGCCAAGGCTCTCCCACACAATGGTCTGGCTGCCTCATCCCCAGTGCCCTCCTGCTTCCCTGTGAGCACCAATAGATTCATTTTATTCCTGGTGAGAGACAGGCTGGGAGGCAGGGCTGTTGAGGTAAGAGCTGTTGCAGTAAGAGCTGTAGAGGCTAAACTGCTTTTAAAAGCCACTTAATAAAGCTCAGCAGAAAATCTAAAATGAGTTAAAGGGAACTAATGTGAATCTCAATTTTTAAAATTCATAACATTTATCAGTGTCCACGTGAGGCAGTGCAACAGAGGTAAACATCGACTCCCATTGACTCCACCAGCTCCCTGCCTACACTGCTGACAGCAGAATCAGTCCCTCTCTCTGTCACTGGTGTTACTGTCTCAGGGCATGTTAGATGGATGTCTGAGCTACCTCAGCCAGGATCTTTTCTCTTGTAAGAGGCAAAGATCCTCCACAGTCTAAAGGAGGAGGACAGAGGCACGTTCCAGTGCTCTGGGGAAGAGCGTTTGCTGGAGCTCTTTTACATGCTGTACATCTCTGACATTCCCTGCAAGTTGCACGACTCTTGAAGCTGCCAGGAGGGGAAGGATAATCACCTCTGTGCTCCAGTCCTTCCTCCAAAGCAAAACTAAAATTGTCAGTGTAGAGGTGACAATTGTGTTTGAGGTGGGTTTCGAAATGCTGGTGAGGGTCAGAGAAATAACTCTGGAAATGGCCCCTTGTTACTGCACATACTGGGTTTGTTGGCAAATTCCTCCCTGAGATGAACCTGCTGGTCTGGCTGACAAATCAAGCAGCCTCGAGTGGTCAGGCACTGCTGAAAGTCCCTGCTTGCAGGACTGCCCTGGTGCTCCAGCCCTGATGCCCAGGGGTGACCCCAGGGCCTCTGCACCCCCCCAAAGGCACAGACTCTTCACAGCTGTGCTGCTGACCCAGGAGAACCCCATGGCTGCTCCTGAGGGCTTTGCAGCTCCATGCATGGTACCCAGCACATGCACATCCCATTCTCCAGGGACCAGTGCCTGGTGAGTCCATGTAGTAGCCAGTCCAATGCTGCCTTATTCCTGAGAGTGTAAAAAATTATGACCCCCTTCAGCCTTGGGTAATGACCCTTGTGACTTGTCTCTGATCACCCTGCTAAAAACATGCCACTGAATTTTTGTTTTCCGAGCCCTTTTCCTCTGTAACATCCATCAGACCACTGTCTTTTTATTCCTTCCTTCTCCTACAAAGTCTCCGCTCCAATTCGCTCCTCCAGATGAGACCCAAAGCTGCTAGCATTTATCACTGTCACCAAAGTATCCCTTTCTTCTGTTTGCTGACACTTCACCCACCGATCCCAATTACTGGCTGTCTTTTCTTCCATTCATACAAATTCCCCATGCAACTTTGGATCATCAATTTTCAGCAAATGGGCTGTTGGCGAGTGCCAGGCCCTGCCTCATCCCCTTTGGCTGAATGGTTGCTTCCCACACATGGTGTCCCTACTGCTCCCTGGCCACATGAATGAATGAAACTTTGTCAGGAGAACAGGGAAGGAAGAAGAAAGAGCTTGCTTCCTTTCCCAGATTCCTCTTATATTCACAGGAATTCAGCTCTTGGTGAAAAACATCAGATGGGGTGTCACAGAAGTCCCAGATCCAGCACCTGGTGAAGCACTGGCATTCAGGTGTAGGCCACATGTAAGGAAGTCCAATTGCCAAAGGGAATGAGAATGGCCCTGTGAGCCCTGAGAAGAGATTCAGGATGTGTGTTTATGTGGCCAGGATGGCAGAGTTCCTGGTCACACAGATCTCATCAACAGGTCAAAGGGGGACTTCAGAGCAATCCTTCCTGTGCTGAAAATCAAACATTTATTTAACCCCTTGAGACACCAGGCTGGTCTTTCTCCTTGGCCTGTTGTTGGATTGCTTTGGGAGTGTCTGGGAGTCCTGTGGAGATGGTCCCAGCTAAACATTTCTCTGTTTGCATGTGTCTGCAGTGTGCCCCTCCCTCAGCGTGGGCTGCACTGTGGCATTTCCAGCTAAATGCTGAAGTCAAATGAATAGCTTCTCCACAGCCCTTTGCACCTTCCAGTGCCTCCATGTGTCACTCCTCCTTGTCCCTGGCTTATGGAATTGGTCAAAGGTGAGGAGTGAGAAATTTGGATGGGATTCCCTTGTTAAAACCCCGAAAGCAGGCATGTTGGGATGCTGGTAATAATCCTTCTGTTTCTTAGCATATGATAACCGCCTCCTAAAATATTAATCAAATCATGTCATGTGATCCTAAAAATAGGCTTTCCAATTCCACTCTCTTCTCTACTTAAGGTTTCTTGTCTGTTGTGGTTTAACCTTTTCTGGCATTTCACTGATTGTAGCAACTGCTTTTCCAGAGAATTGCAAAACCTCGTGCCCTTTCCCAGTGTGTACACACCAATGTACATCCCTCACACACCACTCAGCTTTCCCATCGTTTTGGTACAAGGATCTCCTCACCAGTATGTACATACATTAATCCACCCAAGGACATCAGAGAAATTTATTCTAAAACACAATGCTGCGTAATCTCAACATCTTTTTAGCTCAACTACCACCTCAACTATCCTGGCCCCCTCCAGGACAAGTCAGAAGCTCCACCCATGCCTCAAGATTTTGGGGAAGCCGATCAGCATGTGTACCCCTGGCAGGTCTTGGAGCACCCGGACTTCATTGCTTCCTTTCTGCTGCTGCAATGCTAATGGATGAAGTTCTATAAATATTTGATTGACCTGTCACTGCCATGCTGCTCTCATTTATCACTTGCTCAAGTCAGATCCGAATTACTTTGGAATATTTTGTGCTGTCTTTACAGAGTGCTCCATTCTCCTCCTGCCAACCCTACTGCCCCTTTCTCCACACCTCCTCCAATGCAGCACAGCACAAAATGGCACAGCTCCTGAAAACAGCCCTTCCTGGGCCAGGAAATTAAACAGAGCCAAGTGCTTGGTGCAATGGGGACAGACAAAGTGAATCTAAAAAGACACAGAAATAACACAGACAGGGCAGGGTGATGTATATAGGGTGAACCCACCCAAGCCTCAGTATGAGGGAGTACATACCACAGTGTATGAGATCAACAGCCCCTCTCTGCCATTTCCATAGTGCTGTGTCCCAAAAGAGGATCACAGATTTACAAGAAATTCAGGTAATTTGCTCGTCATGTTACCCATAGGAAGTGAGTAATTCTCTTCTCTCACCACTCTAATCAGAGCCTGGGTATTTTACTATTTTACTGGCTCAGGAATAAATTAGGATATATAGTCCATACAATCAAATTCTATTCTGTTCATTTTCACTCCTGTCTTCTTTAGATTTTTACATTTGGGATGAAATCAGCAGATTTTAGGGCTTGTGGAGATTGAAATGACTGTGTTTAGTGATGCAGCCCCTGCTCACGCAGAGACCAGTGTTGCTCTGCTCATGGTAATGAGCCCCTCAGGGTGCTCGTAGCTGCCCTGGGCTGCCACAAAGGCCTTTGCCTTGATCCCCCTGCAAACCCTCACTACATCTGCTCCAGCACTTCCAGGGCCAGTCCAGCCCCGCAGTCCTCCCCACTGATGCCTCATAGCTTTTTACTGTGGATCTACCTGCAAAATCCCAGGGCTGAGCCAGCTCTGGAAGCTGGCAAGGACTCATGTTGGAGGTGGTGTATAAATCCCATGGGCTGAGTTGCCTCTGCACAAATAAATCCTTCTCTCAGCCTTCAAAAAACAAAAGCCTGACACATTGAACTACTTCTATCATTAGAATTACCCCTCTCATTAGCTCTCCCCCTCTGCCTCCTCCCTTCCACGTGTCAGCAATATGCCGATCCATCCTGCTTACACCAGCTCTTACCTACACTCCAATTACTTTCTCATCTCCCCCACTGGCTGTTTTCAATACTATTATCTGCTGCATTTGCTGGATCCGGCTTTCAAGCGTTTGACTGATGCCTGATTCCTGTAACCAGAACATGTCTGTTGATTGGACTGTCAATGGATTTCTTGGCAGAAAGGGCACTGGGCCTTGCAAATGTGAAACTGTATTTCAATCTCATTTAGGAGGGAAGAGAGAGGAGAAAGAAAAATACCCAAAAGCTACAATTTCACTTGCTCTCTTTGAACAAGTGCTTTAAGTAAACAATCATTTTACCTTTTTTTAATAAGGTCATTTGTGACATCACTTTCTTATCAGAAAAAGGAACATTTTTTGTTTTGTATTTTCAGCTCATCTTTATTTTTCAGCAAATGACTTCTTACAAATTTTTCTGGGGGGGGGAAAGGGTGGGGAGTGGGGTGGGGGACACACATCCATCCCTGTCTCCTGGCTGCCCACAGTGACACCTGGCTGTAGCAATAGCAAGCAAAGCCATCTCTGGTCAGTCTTCCCCACCGCCTGCTCGCAGCCAGAGCCTCTCTGGAAGAATGCACCTTTGACTTTTCTAAATAACAATGCAATTACCTTCGAAAGCTGGCAGCCAAAGTAAGTGCTGAGAGATGGCTACCATTAAGAAGAAATTATCTGCTTTCAGGGAATGGCCAATTTGTTAACTTGTGAAGGAGGAGAAAGATCAAGACCATATGTGTGTGAGGACCATGGTGGGAGAATTGCTGCTTCACCAGGGGGAATCCCCTGGGGATTGAAGGAGGAGTCCTGTGTGAATTTGATCTGCTGCACTTCGCAGGTGCAAATAAGCAGGTCCCCACCATGCAGTTCTCCTCTATGGAGAGGGCAAGAGTCCCATGGAGTCATTCCGTCCATGGAAGCCACTCATGAGGGAATAACAATGGTCCTGCTGCTGGAGACCTGAGCTCAAACACACCTGACCTGTCATCTGCCCATGGCTGAAGGAGGCTGCCAGAATTGCTGGCATCACCTGAAGTTCCCAAAGCCCCAGTGTAAGGAGCTGCGTTTGCAAAACAAATTCAAAAGCAGGGGAAAGACAATTTTTGAGACAGGAAAGACTGAGGCATGAATAAATTACTTGAGGTTTAAATAAAATACTTGAGGTTGGCTTCCATCAAACTGTGCATTTAAGACTGGGCAGGTGAGCTCTCACACACTGAATATTTTTTTCCCACTGCCTTATCAAGAACTCTTTGATGGATAAAACCAGGATAACTGATCTGTGCAGAAAGACCCTAATTCTGCTTAATGTTGAGGTAACCTTTGATATTGCATCAAACTGCAGAGAGTACCACGTGGCATTTTCACATCTAAATGTCCCAAGAACACCAAGAAGCCCACTAGTGAGTTAGATGGGAAAACAACTAAAATCACTGGTGTTGACAGGAGTATCTGAAAATATCAATATGTTCAGACTCAGAGGTTTGCTTGAGACCTTTTTGGAACACAAAAACACTCCTTGATTGCTCAGAAATGGATCTGGTGGGCTTACAGTGCTAAATAAAGAACAGCAGAATCAGGAAGCTTTGAAGATGACAAGATTTTCTAGGTCACGTTGTCTTTTTTTTCCCCCTTGGCCAATACAGACTGTTTTGTAGATTGTAGCCTTGAGACCTTCTTCCAAACCAACCCTAAATGTTACAAGCAATGCAGTTTGACAGCTGCTTAGTGGATACACACGGGCATCAGCTTTGTAGGTGCTGAAGCTGTTAGGGTATAGCTGTTAATCTGAGCAAGTATGTTTTGAATATTTATTACCTTTTTAAGAGGAATGAGCTGGGGAAAAAAAAATAGTCAGGAAGAGGGTTGTGCAGAAAACCACTCCCTGAAAAGGGATGAATAACCACTTTCTTCCTGCCTACCAGAACTGATCCACTGTACCCATCTCTCCCCCTTCCCACAGGCTCCTGGCTAGGGTGAAGCAGCCCAGAGGTGGAGGAGGGGACAGACATGAAACTAGTGCCTTTTTAAACCTAGAAAAACAGGTAAAACTGGACTTTGCTGCCTAAAAGCCAGAGCAGAGGCAGAGCCAGGCCTGCCATGGGAGATGGAGGAAGGAGAGTGTTGACAACGAAGGGCAGAGTGTGGTGCTGGGATTTCTGGAGAGTTAGGTCCATTTCTTCTTGTAGAGAGAATGAATCTTCATTTTTATCGCTCTCCTGACGTTTCCAGCAAATACATTGCACAATCACTGGTGCCTGTAGTGAGGAAAATGTAAATATGTCAGGAAAGACAGCCTTAGTGCAGCAGCTGTCATCCCCTCCAGGTCAAGCGGTGGTCTCAGAGGATGGTCCTCATGTAGGGAGCTCAAAGAGGGTGAAGCAAGCACATCTGCCAGGAGGCATTCAACTCCTACAGAGCTGGCCAGGAGACCTGGGCTTTCAGCTCAAAAATCCCACTCTGGGGAAGTGAAATAGGCTCAGGAGGAGCTTCTTGGCTTCTCCAGTAAGACTTGAAGGAAAGGCATGGCTTCACTAGAAGTGATTTGGAAAAATCCAGACTATTTCAGTCCTGGCACTGGACTTCTGCATTTTATAGATGTTTATGTCCAGGCCAGAACCTTGTTTCTCACAGACACATTGAAAACACTCCAGCTTCAGGCAAATGCACACTGAGGCTCCCTCGCTGAGCCCTGAGGAAAAGGGGATGAGACAGGAGGCAGTTTTGGGTGCTGTGGACTTGCTGCCATGAAGCAGGGATTCTGGGCTCAGTGCTGGGAGCCAGGTAAGCTCAGTGCCTGCTCCAGTGGTGACGGCCTTGTTGCACTGCTGGCCTGCCTGCTGCATGGTGCTGGAGGGAAGCACAGTTAGGGGAATGCTGGCAGAAAGGAGGGAGAGCAAAGACCACAGCAGCCTGAAAAGCAGCGGCAGCAGCAGACCAAGAGGAGGTTATTCCCCTGATACATCTCCTCTTCCCACTCCCCATCATGTCAGCAGCCTCTTTAGCTTCACTTGGAGGTTGTGAGGATTCATTAGTTAATGTTTGTGAATGGCTGTGTAGATGGAGAGAGCTATGTAAGTGCTAAGTATTATTATTATTACAGAGAGTCGCTGTTAAGGCAATGGATATGCTCTTAAGTGTCATTTCATATTTAATTAACGTACAATAATTGTCTTCCTAAACCTGCAGGTAAATCTTTATTCCTGACACTTCCTTTAAAGAGACATTGCAGCAGAGCTGCTGCTAATGGGCCTCCTCCCTGCTGGTCTCCGGGGGAGGAGTGGGAATAGCTGGGAGCAGGGGAAGCAGAGCCACCGGGAAAGGAAGGCAGCCAAGGCTTTTTGTTCTCTCCACCACACCTCTGAGCACACCCAGCGGCCCCACGGTGAACTGATCTGACCTGAAAGGTTTGCTTGGTGAGCCCCAAGGGAGGAGGATGCTGTCCCCTGAGTGGAGGGCAGAGCTCCTGGGTTTCCCTGGGGTGAGGCTCCTGGCAGCATCTGCTGAGCACTGCACGTGTCTTCTGAGTAACTAAACACAGCTGCAGCTGTGCACCTTGTCATTATCAGCAGAATTAAAGAAATTAAAAAAAAGAAGAGAATAGAGAAGCTTAAAACTGGGAAATTCCCTGCTATTTTCCAGGGACATCTTTGCCAAGAAATGGTATTCTCAGAGCTAGGCTATATATCTTTTACTGACAGAGGGAAGCAAGGAGACATCATCTGTGAGGCCATCTGCTCCTCTAGCAAACGGGAAGGGGAAGCCACCTCTCCCACCTCCAAGCAATGTTTTCATTTTCAAGAGAGACAGGGGAAGTAAAAAAAGAAGCAGTCCATCATTAGCTCAGAAGTAACACACCTACAGGAGACACAGGAAGACACTGGGCCTTTCGTGTCAGTCTTTCTTACCCAAACACCTCTTTTCTCTAAAATTTATTGACAAATCAGTGCCCTCTATGGGCATATCCCCAAAAAGCCCAAAGGGCAATTTCCCTGTGGTTGCTCCTGGGGTGCTAGGGGGAGTCACAGATGCTGTGGAGGCAGTACCAAGGACTGCACCTTCATCTTTGCGATCCCCTTTCTGGTGACAGGCAGCTGCTCCCCACCCCACATTGCTCTCCCCTTACTGCCAGCACAAACACACCATTCTGGTTCCCACAACAACCCTGATTTGATAATCTCATTGTTCCTCAACAGCACTAAGTGCTCTGGAGGTCAGATCTGATAAAGCTCCCGCCATTGCCAAGGACCAGGCTTTGCTCCAGCTCCAGCTCCAGCCCCAGCATCACCCTCCCTTTCTCTCCCCATGGCCCCAAAGGCAGCTGAAGTGACAAAGCCCTGGGAGCTCCCTCCTTGTCTCCCCCTCCAACCTCCCCCTTTCTTCCTCTGCTCTCATTTGCAAGTTTTTCCTCCGTGGCTTTCAACATCAGCTGGGGAGGGGGAGAGGAGAGCAAGGAGGGGAGGGCAGGGAAGAGAGCAAGGATGCTACCATGGCAGGGAACCTGGGAAACCCCTGAGGGCACAGGTGTGTGGGCAAGAGGGGCTGCAAAATGCAGGGGAGACAGTGGCCACTGAACAGCCTTGCAGGAGCTGCAGGGAGAGGGAGTACGTCAGCTGGCAGCCCATGGTGAGATTTAAAAATGTAAACTCAGATGTTAGGTCAGACTGGGGGTCACAGGAAAATCGGTCAATTTTTTAGTCTGATTTTGGGTGTAACCTCTCGTGGTTCAGAACATAACAGAGGTCAGTGAATTGGCAAAGTGCTGTCAAGACCTCAGGATGCTCTCGTGGCATCTCAGACTGCCACAACTGACTGTTTAATTGCCAGGTCGGGGGAAAGAGGGCAATGTGTGCTCAGGGAGACATGGAACTGGAAGGGTTGGGGCAAGGGCCAGACTGCTGCCTGAAAGGGATATTGGTGAAATTCATCCTCAGTGCAGGCACCACATTCCTGTGATTTGTGGCTAAAGGAAAAACACCTCTGTAACACTTCTCACTTTCTCTGCAACTCATGCACTTTGCAGTTTTTCCTGGATTCCCAAATGGCTTCACTTGCCAGAAATGCCTTTTACCAACTCTCCATCCTAGCAGACACAAGATCTGCACTCATCACCTCCTGCTGCCCTTCCTTTGACTGTGTCAGCAGCCCTTGCCACGCAGAAGCTTTTGTACCAGTCACTGGGGCAGTGCAGACTGCCAAAAACCCGGTGCTTTCCAGAGCACACCACTTCTCTGCTCCTTCACAAAGGTACCTGCAGCCTTAGGTACCTTTCCAGGCCCTGGGATTCGCAGACATGGCTCATGATGTCCATGGCACTTCTTCCTTCAGGAATCAGATTGGTATCTTTTTACTATCCAAAAGCCTATTTCCATGACTTCTTGCCTGGTATGTGTCTTCAGCAGATCTTTGGGGAGATGGTTTTCAGGGTCTGTCCACCTTTATTTCCTTCACAGTAGCTATAAGGAACCCCACAGTTAAGCCAACTTCTTCTGGGTTGGCTTTATTCTTTGTACTCAGCTGCAGCCTAGAAAGCAGAAGCTGTGGAGATGTGCTTGAGGAAGGAGAGACCTAAAGAGACACTTCAAGTTAGTATATAAAATCAAAACCCAAACCCACTAAAAGTCTCCACAAATGTGTGACAAATAATGTATATACTCACTGCTGACATGGTCTCCTATCTGACATACTGAATAATAGCTCAAATTTTTAATCCATCTTTGGGGCAGAGATTGAACTCTCTCTAGAAATATATCTCATACATTTTGGATATTGCTGTTCATTAGTATTATCAATGCTCTCTTTCCCCCAAGAGCTTTCTTCAATAGTCATCACCCTGCAATGCAAGTTATCCAATAGAAAATTGGAACAATGATAAAGTATAAGAGAAGAGAGAAAGAAAGAAAGAAAGAAAGAAAGAAAGAAAGAAAGAAAGAAAGAAAGAAAGAAAGAAAGAAAGAAAGAAAGAAAGAACTTTATGTTCACATCACAGCAGATCTTAAGAGCAGATAGAAGATAATGTCACCACCAGTTCTAAAGGAGAATACAAAAAAATATCACTAAGGAGCCTGTATTTCAACATATTGTCCAGAAAGTGTTCTAGTGTATGAAAATACAGTAATACTCAGAACAATCTAGTATTTCCAGGATTCACGTGTGTTTCTACCTGTTAAAGGGAAAGGCAAGAGAAAGAATCCAGTTGCTATGGAAATCGGGCCATCTCCATGGGAATTCAGAAAGTAGAGTATCCTCTTGGCCAGTAATTCAGTCACTGAGCAACCATTACTTGGCCATGGCATTGAACACATCTGAGCTGCTCCCAGGATATATTATTTCCCTTGCCACTACTGCCTTGTCTCAATGTCAATTAATTAATTAATCGAGTTGTTTTGTGGGTTGCTTCTATGAAAGCATGCCTTCCGCTCCTGTTATTGGGATACAGATTTATGTGGGTGCAAAAAACAGAAATTCTTGTGTTTGCAGCTCAGTAAATGGTTTTGCTTTCACATTTGTTGCTGGGATATCAAAAAGGGTCAGGTAGTTAAGCAGGGAATAAAAGCAAATAAGGCCATATTAAAGAACAGCAATAGGAAGAGCTGACAATGTTGTGCAAATCCAAGCCTTGTTCAGGGCCTTCTCCCTTTGACTGAGGAATACTGATGGTTTAGCTGGGGGATCCCATCCCTTTGCCCTAGGGAGGTGTCACTGGCTCTGCTGCTCCTGGGCACAGGTGATTGCTCAGCAGCTCTGACCCCACAGGTCTCCTTGAAGACCACTGGTCCTCATCTCTGGTTTTGCTCTGGTGTCACAGTGTGGAGGAGGTTAAGAGAAGGAGTGTCACAGGATGCTTTGCTGCAGAGTTCTTCTCTTTTGTCACTAAATTTAACCAGTGCCATTTGGTCATTTAGGGGGGCATTTGGCCCCTAGAGCCCAGGAGACTGGATATTGCCTGCTGAAGTCGAAGGAAGCTCTGACATGGCAGATGGGAAGCAGGTGATGGATTCACAGTGCTGAAAGCCCTGCTTTGACTGCTATGCAAACACCATATATTATATCTCTAAGTCCTCTATAAGCCAAGAAGATTAAAAAACACCTTGTCTGAAAGTTCCTTGGTTGGATATGCCTTTGTTCAGAGGGACTGCCGCATTATGGTACAGATGCATGGATGTCATTCAGCACTGGAGAAGTTAATGGGGCTTTATTTGAATACATCTCAGTGGGTAAGTGAAGCTCAGAGACAGAAATGTCTATCTGGTGTACGTGTGTCAGAGAACACTGTCTGACAGTGATGGAAAGCTGTTTGATGTAGTTTCATCTTTCAATACAGTTAGATTTTTAGAGCTCAGGCTAAGTTGCCCAACTTAATTTGCAATCATTTAAAGTAAGGGTTAAGTGAAGGTCACAGGCTACTCTCATTTAGAGTGAAACCTCTGCAATACTTGCATGCTTTGACCTTTTCAGTGTTTTCTGCTTCCACTGACCAGCTGCAGTCTTTATAGCACGGTTAACCTGTGAGCAGTGTGAGGATTGGTCATCTCCCACAGTAATGCAGAAAATTTTAAAAGGTTAAAATAGTTGAAAATATTCCTGGCAAGAGCAGGTACTGAATCCCTAGGAACAGATTTTGTGTATGTGTAGCAAGAACATCCTGCTCTGCAAGGTTTGCATTAGAAGTAAATCGAAGAGAATGCAAAACAGGGCTGTACACAGATGGAACCAGGTCACATAAGTTCAGACAGCCCTGGCTGCAGGTTATCTCAGCAATCAGCTCAGTGGAGAGAGAGGTTTAATACAAATAGGGATCCATGCTGTCCCAGGGTCTGTGAAATAACACTAAAATAAATTCCAGCAGTAACGCAAAGCTAAGGACTCGTGTTTTTTCCAAACATCACATGTGTAACCCCAGGAAATGTGAGACTTCAACATAACTGGAGTTAATAGCAATGAGCACTGGATGTGTAGGGGATGGGATGTGCTGTCTCACTTCAGCAATGATCAAAAAGTCAACTCCTTGTGATTCCCCCTATTTTTTCATTCTCTACTTTTTTTGCCCCAAGTTTATGACCCAGTTCCTAGTTTTGCAACTCTCCTCTCTACCTTTCATTAAGAGAAATTGAAAAAATTTAAACCCAGGCTGCCATAGTAAGTCAAGTCTCTTGTCTTCCCAGTAATGTGTTTTCCATGGCAGGGGCTAGTCCCAGATGCCTCCTAATCACAAGTTATCTCTCCTACACACAGCTTTTCAGTTTTGCCCAATGTCACAAATACCTGGAGAAGGGAAAAGCAGATAGTTTATTCTGAGCATTGAGAGGGGCTTTATTTCATTGTGATACACTCCAAATATACAGAAAGGGTCAAAAGTCTCAGCTTTTGCCCTAGGAGTTCTGACTGCCGCAGGCTAAGCCTCCAACTCTGAGATCTGTGTACGAGAGCAGTGGGAAATCACTCCTCATTAAAAATTCAAGTTGTCCAATACATTGGTCAAGGTCTGACAGAGTTTTCAGTCTTCAGCTCTGAGAAAAAAAAAAGAACAGAGTGGGAGGTGGAGACCCCCCCCTCCTTTTCCTCCTTCTCCTCCTGATCATGCCCATGTAGGGATAAGGGTTTCTCCAGTTTTCTCCACCCTGACACAGCCAAGAAGAGCATGAAAGTGCCATTTCCCTTCCCAGACCCCCTCTCAGCGTGGCGGGGAAAGGGCTGGCGTGGCAGGCGCTGATAGCGATGGTACGTGATCCGCAGTCAGCAGTTTGTTGCAATCAGAGCTTCTGCTGAGCACGTCTAGAGCCTGCCCCTTTCCTGTTAATTGAATGTAAGCCCTTTGGTGGTTGTGTGTCTTTGATCTCACTTCCAATGAGACGTAAGGCTATTAAGGCAGAGGAATGGGGCGAGCACAATGCTGGCAGTAATCTGTGTCAGGATGAAGGCACGTTACACAAGAGACGAGGAATGAGATGGAGCATAATTTCCACCCCCCCTTTTCGGATCGAATCCCAATGGGTGCTTTTTAATATTCACTGGACAGCAACTACAAAGGGGTACAAGTGATGGACATAAAGGGGAAAAAAATCATGCAACAAACGCATGTAAAAAATCCCGTTTGCACCAAAACACCCCTGCATCTCTAAAGCAAAGCCTACCTGCTCACCAGGGGATATAAATGACTCCTTGAAATAAATGCACATTACTGCATTCATCAGCCAGTGTTACTGCAGGATTTGAACACTACAAAACACAATGCTACAGAGAATTGCTGATCATATTGAAAGCAAAACAATAAAAACATGAGAAATAAAAATATTTGAAGTTAATTTCTTCAATTCGTTTTGTGCCTAGAGCAGTTACTGTTTGGACTAGGGATGACTTGTAGATCTAATAGTTAGGTCTGTGATAGCAAAACCAGACTCAATTTTAATAGTTAAAATGTCACTGTTAAGCATCATTAAAATAAAAACTCACCTCCCTATCCTGGTTCTGCATTTTATCCCAGGATTACCAAAGTGGGTGCTTGTATATCATGATACATATTTCAAAGCAAATTAAAAAATTAGCTAGTAAATGCACATAATGCCTATTTGAAGGGCTGGAGGTGTACTGCACCTTTGCAAGAATGTTAGGCTCATTGTAACATCACACTTTTCTGATTGAGGGCTCTAAAATTATGAAGCCAAAGTATCTGTTTTGGGGACCTATGAAAATGCTTCATTTAAAACTGAAAGTATATCAAAGTTGGTTATTATTTCATTATTGAAGTTCATTGGGATTTTTCTGAAATATGTTCCTAAAAAAATGGAAATAAAAAACTGAAAAAAGTAGAAGAAGACCTGAAACACTTTGGTCTGATTTTGTCTGGTTAAAAACTTCAGCAAGAAAACTTTATGCTGAACAGTTAAAAAAAAAAAAAAAAGGGCAAATCTTGTAATCACAGAAGGGCATTTTTAGCCAGCTCAGACCAGAGCATAGGATATAGAGACAACAGTGACAATTCCTATGTGCTACAGATCCTCATACTCAATAAAAATCTGACAGTGCATTTTACCATATGTAATCACTGGTCTGATGGCCCTTTTTTATGCTTGTCCCCTCCGTCCACTCAGAGAGGCTGGATGGTCTGTGGTTATGCTACAGCTTATTCCACATTCAGCAGCCTCTGCAGGGACCGAGGTCTCTGGTGGCACCTTTAAAGCAGGAAAACCTGTTCCTGAAGGTGCTTTGAGAGGAGTGAGCTCTGCCACAAGGCAGCAAACCCTTGTCCATCTGCAGCCCCCGCCTCTGGCAGCTCTTTGGTGCAATGTCTCTCCCTGGCTGTCTGTGGAGAGTCTGGATCCTGGGCCAGTCCTCCCAAGAGCTCTGTTCTACAGCAAAACCTCCTCACCTGAGGCAGGACCATCCACCAAGCTCACACCATCAATGTGTTTGGATCATGGACTCTCCTGATAGCCCAATCATCCCCTCCTTGCTGATAATGGCAAAAACCACCTACAGCAGCAAGTCCTGAGCCTTCCTTTAGGAGACAGAGGTTCCTGATGGATGGTTTGATTGTCTGTTTTCAAAATAAAGTCACGTGCATGTGAAAAATAGAATCAAACTGACTTGCTTCCTATGAAAACAAATTCCAGTGCTTGGAAACGAAACATAATTTTAAATGTTATCATCCAACTAATCATGTTTTACCTCTGTTGGTATTCCATTTTTCTGGTATGAACCTGGGTCAGTTTTGCATATGTCCAATCTATTTTATATATACATGTTCACTCTATTTGCACACTCAGATGGGAGACATATGCCTCTTCTCATTTGGGCAGGCCATAGTGTTATTAAAATGGAAATGTGCAGGCTTTGGGATCCAACTGCAACATATGTTTAAAAATGAAAGATAATTCTTTACTTGTAACTACCAGAAAAACTCAGAGCTTTTGACTCCATGTGTAATTACCATGAGACCTTAAACAGTTTAATTTGTTAGGTAATTACATGGTTATTTTTTGTTCTATAAAAGGTAAAGAGGTAACATTTAATTTACAGGGTGCTGCATAATCCTGTAATTACTCAGTAATTTCCATGTCGTCATACAATAAAAGCAGGAGCCTTTCTGTGGTCCAGATATGACATGAAGGAAAGTCAAACTGAACTCAGCATTGTCAGGAAAATCAGGGGAATTCTTGGCCTCCTTCAGATATGAAATTGAGAGAATGAGGAGCTGAGAAAGTGAAAGACATGGGCCTTAAGAGCAATGGCAGTGGTTTGCAAATAAGGAATTTCCCTCCTGGGTCGGTGCCATCTCTTTCCCTGTAGGATGTTGGAGAGCCAGCATTGCCATGGGTTCAGGCCTTCCATGCCCCTTTTTCTTGCTCCATGCCTTTGCAGCCCATCTATTAGAGTTAATGCCTAGAAGAAGGGCCTGTGACATGGGTTTTGTTTCTATAACTGGCTGATTATTGTTTCTATTGCCCAATAACTAGTTTGGCTGTGAGGATAAGCTCTCCAATTCTCCACAGAATGGAGCAGCAGTGATTACAAGAAAGATGGCAATTTCTGCCAGAAATAAACTCAGAGCTCTTGTTAAGAGCCCTTCCCTCAGTCCTCTGAGTTGCTTGACCTGGAAGTGACTGCATTGCTTAAACAACAGGTAGGACATTTCCAACCCTACAATGTCATGCATGTTCTCCTTGCTCCTGCCACACCACTCTCAGGAGCCCCCTTCTTCCCCTGCTCCACCAGCACAGCAGTCAGGCCTCCATTCAGGGTGTTTGAACATGTTATACTGCCCTTTTCACTTTTCTGCAGATTTAACCACGGTGTCCTGTCAAACAGGGCTTTGGCAAACACATATATCCTATTTACCCAGCAAAGATCAGCCAAAGTCTTGTTACATCTGCATCACTTTCCTCTGCAAATTGTGACGTGTTCAAAAAGGCCCTTGGAAATGACAGGATCTATCCCTTGGTCAGCACTGGGCACCTGCAGCTTCCATCACCTTCAAAGGCTCTGGGGACACCCCCATGCTCATGTTCCAGCCTGGGGTGTGACATTTGCTCTCAGGCAGAGTGGCAGTGTGAGAAAGTTTCCCTCTCCAAAGTCCCGTGGGAGGATTCGTCCTGAGCCCACAGTGAGGACAGCAGCGCACATTTATATAAATAAAGGCAGCACCTGCAGTTACTAACAATAAAATAAAGAGCCTATTAATCTTTGTGTTTCAGGGTATCAGTGGCTAGTGCCAGGAAATCATCTCCCCTCAGCCTGGGACAGCAATGTACAATTGCCTGGCTACAAGCGCCAGGATCTCTTCCTTTCCCTGGACTGTCCCTTTTCCTGTCCGGAAGGGTCATTTTTTCCATGCTGTCCTCTGAGCTGCACCGAGATCCCACTTGCTGAAAGAAGGTATGAAAGGGCAGTAAACATGATTTCTAAGGTGCAGCACCCACAGTGCACACCACAGCCCTGGTTAAAAAACATCCTTGTTCTGCCAATGTGCTTTAGGCTTCCACTCCCCTCCGCTCTTGACACAATAACCCATAAAATCTGTGGTCTAATGCATTAATAATGCGTGAGTAGAGGTCCCAAAGTGGCCATTGACATTATAGCCATTAAGGTGCAGTGTGTCAATAACAATGCATAGCATGAGAGCAGACACTCTGCCCATGTGTGTGAGCACACATCCCCTCTGCTGTTTAATCCTACACAGCCATTTCCAAGTCGCATCAGCTTCTCTCAGATCTTGGGGGACCAACATGACAAGAATCCCCTACAACTACTGCCTTTGTGCATTTAACAAGAGCTGTTTCAGCCTGGGAAGGATGGAGAGATTCTGAGCCTGCCTCCTCTCACATGTACTGTAATTTATTGGGTTGACAGAGCCTGACCACAACAGTGTTCTTGCACTGTTAATTTCCATGGCATTTGCTGTTAACATGAACAGAGCAGTGCCCTCCTCTGGGATGCCAGCGCTCCATAGATCCAGGCGTCTTCCTCAGAGATGGAGATATTCCATGTAGGCCTATAAAAAGGAAAATTAATTGTGTCTACACACCCACACACTTTCTTAAAATACCACTAATACTTTACATTTCTCCAGTGGCTTTTATCCTGGAAGTTTAGGAAGCACTTTGAAACCTTAAGTCTACAGATATCACCCCCACTCCCTGAGAAAAGAGCCCTCTCTGCTGTTCAAGGCAGCAGCTGCTTGGAAGCATCTCAGAGCCACCAGCAGGTCAGGACAGGATGTGAAGATGTCTGTTCATCTCTTAAAGAACAGCTGATGAGCAGAAGGCAATTTAAAAGAAGCAATATAAAGGATCGACACCTACCATATTATAAGGCCATTTAAAAAGAAGTCATTTTGGAAAGGAGCAGCTTTCTGTAATATCTCTAGACTGCCCCAGTGTGCAGAAGAACTGCAGGGTGGCTGGGTTAGCTGTGCCATGTGCCAGGAGCTCAGCAGAGCACACTAGGCCCCTGGGTCATTAGGGGATCAGGTTGCACCAATTCATAACTTGGAGTGTTGTTGTACTACTCCTCTTACTTTTTCTACCCTTCCACAAACCCTTTAAGCCCTGGGCTCACCCATTCTCCAAGTGGGCTTCTAGATATTAACCTAAATACAGTTATAAGTTACAAGATTTCTTCTTCTCCTCCCTCCTTGGAGATGGGGAAGCAGCCCCTATGAGCACTCCTACGAGCTTCTTGGCTAGGGCATCTAGAGTTCAGTGCTGCTTGCCCACACCAGAACCCCACACCTCAGGACACTCCTGAACTCCCCTCACCTGGCACACTGTGCATCTCCTGAAGGTGCAGGCTGTGAGCCTGGAGCTGGGACACCCAGTGTGGCTGCTTCCCCCGTGATGCCAGGGGCTGCAGAGTGCAATATGAGCTGTAACCAGAGGCTGTCAGTGACATGCAGGCACCAGCTAATTTATCTGAGCACTGTGCATGCTCCCATCAAGGCTCCCTTGCTGTACACAGGCTTTAAGCAAAATGTAGACACTGGCTGTGAAAGGCAACAGGCAGTGCTGCCCTCCTGAATGTGACATGAGCTGGCTTGGGGAATATATAACAACTACAAAAGTCATTCCTAGGACTTGTAGAAAGACTTACAGGCTGCCCATCTAAGCATGAATGAGCACTGCTCCTTACTGAGGATGGGAGCAGCCTGTTGGAAGGAATGAGAAGGAGCAGGAATCAGATTGGGGCAGGAGAAATCAGAGCAGCCCAGCAAAGGGGAAAACTGGGCAGCTCTAAGTGAACTCCAGAGACAGAAGGGGATAGGCCTGTCAAACATAAGTCTGAAACTATCTTTTACAGGGTAATCAATCCTCCCAGAGGGACTCCCACTCAGGAAAAGAGATAAGCATCTCAGGCTAGAGGCTTCAATGGCGCTTGTGTTTGGCCCATCTCAAGCCCCTGTGACTCCCCCTGGGACACAGGAGCCCAGTGAAGGCATCATTTGCTCCTTACTGGGCCAGAAACTGCCAGGAGAGCTCTGGCTGCAGAGAGACAGGCTTTGGTCACCACTGAAATGGGGATGGTGCAGAAAGAAACTCTGTTTTGCCCCTCTGAGAAGGCATGTGCACCTGGGCTGATGAGCCACAGCAGTGCCTTGGATCTTGCTGGCTGAGTTCCTCTCACCTGGTGTTGGAGCAAAGGAAAACCGAGCTGACTTCCTGAAAGGGCCAGAGCAAATTACAGCTTTCTGCTCTGCCCTGAAGTAGCAAGGAAGGAGAAGCACATCATGTTGCTGACCTGCAGCAGAAGAGACTGACAGTGAAAGAGGGATCTGTCTGGCTGCCCCGTAACACTGAATTTAAAAAAGAAAGATTACTCAGTCCAACCAAGCGAGAAACCTTCTGCATTTTCCCAGAATATATTTTCGTGACTTGGTTAACCCTGTGATTAACCCTAGGCCAGACATCAGAAACTCTGCTCACCAGAGAAGGAGGAATGTGGAATATTGCTTATTTCATTCTGAGACAGAGAAAAGGCCAAGCTACAGGCATACTGACATGATCAGCCCACTCTTAAATTTTAGGGGAATAATGGTGCACTGTAGAAAGCCTGAATCAGACTTCCAGAAGCTGCAGAAAGGTTAGCAGAAAGCAAGCAAAATGCTTAGCATAGAACTTCCCAGTTTCATCCACACAGGCTGCCAAAAGAGAAGAGGAGAAAGTGGGAGAGCAGGGGTTTAAATCAGAGGTTATTCGCTGTGATAGAAGCAGGAACTATCAGGTGCCATGCACAGCATCTGGCCCACATCCTGCACTGCCAATACAGCCAATGATATTTTAAGCAGGTTGACAGAGATGTAATCAGGATCAGGAGTGGGCAATGTGCGTATTTGCTGTAGGGAAGGCAGTCAAACCCTTGTTCTGCACATCAGGGGAATCACTGACTCTCACAAGTGGAACATCCTCCACAAAGTATTGCTATTTTTGAACTTTGTGGGTTGCTGCCCATCACTTCTGAACTTAGTGAGGTTTTATAAAAAACTGCAAAGATATTGAAATTATTCTGCTCCTGAGAAAATCAGTAAAAAGCTGAAGGCTTGTGAATCACTCTGAAGAACTGTAAACTGGGATTTCAGCTGGGTCAGCCCCTGGCATGAGATATGTAAAAGGGAGCCAAGCCGAGGAATGGGAAACTATAAAATTGCTTTGTGGAAGAAAATGCAAGTGCTGGAAGCGACAGACAGTGTATTTTTGAAGTGTATTTCCAGGCAAGCAGGGCAAAAGTAGTAATGCAGCTCTAGAAACTGCTAAACAGGTGTTTCATGGCCTTGGAGTCCTCTTCAATACCAAGTGAGTTCACTGCACTGCTTGCTGGGGCTGGCTGAAGGGAGTTGGGTTGGCTTTGCAAGGCTTCTTGTTTTGGTTCTTGCACAGATGCCAATGCCAGCATGATGTTTGCTTTGAGATCACACCAGAAGGTAAAATCACTCTTTGTGTTACATGCAGGGGACTTCCAAGGGGATTTTGGTAAAAGTTCTACAGAGCTGCCATTTTTTTCAAATTGTGGTGACAACCACATTTGACTCACACCTCCTACCCCAATTCTGTGAACAAACCTCATGTGAACTTTGAGTTAATTGCTCAGACACAGCTGGTCTGGCTTGCAGTGCCACTCTGCATACTTCAAATGGCAGTAATTTCTAAAGGAGAAAAGGGATGCTGGATTTTGCTGAACATGACGGTTTTTGCCAGCTCGCTTGATCCCAACAACACCACCATCTATGAGAAGGTCTTGCTGAAAGAGTATGGCACACTGAAACTCATCTGGCCACAATGCCAAAGGACCTTGGACAACCTGTGACTGCTGAAATACTGCCCAAGGACACATCCTCCCTGCTCCCAAGGCTGTGGCTGTTTGGAAAGCATTCACCCACAGAGAGGATGCAATTGGCTTCAGCTACACTCAGTCTCTGCATACAAGGGCCACTGTTGTGGTTTGCTCCACACACTTCAAGGCCTGCTAAATATTTCTCTTTTACCTGTTTTTGTGGATCCTGGGAAGACCAAAGAGATCTCTCTGTAGGTGCATCCCTGCTCTCTCAGGAAACACAGCAGGTATGCTTTGGTCTGAGCTCTGAGTCTCTGTTCACATAGAGTTTGAGCTGCATGCTCTGTTTGGTGTCAAATGGCAAAGGTTACACGTGCAATCCTAGCCTCAAAAATGTACACAGAAACATTGGAGGCAGGGAAGACCTTTAGATTTTTTAATCACCTTTATATTCCATCTCCTGATATGTGCACAAGGCATGGTGAGATTCTTTGATATGAGACCTCAGCTCTTTGCCTACAATCTTTCAGTTTTGGAAGAAATTTGCAGGTCAGACCCCAAATAGTAGCCCAGCAGCTATCCTTACTGAGGCAAAGATAAGATAGAAGAATGTGGGATATCACCACCTTTAACTATCTTGCCTAGAGCTATCAAGTTACAGAGGGACAAAGGAGAAGAAAGGCAGCAGCATGGTCAGCCCTGAGTAACTTGGCTTCCCCATCTCTTTTTTCAAACCCTTCCCATTATTTATTTTGTGACAATTCTATTGTTTAATTATAAATTATGCAATCAAGACCACTTCCATTTATGTCTGTTCCAATAACAGAGGTCACTGGCCCCTGCCTAGAGCACCCTGACTTCTGCCAGCCCAGTGCACCTCTGGCAGCTTTGTCCCTTCACCCAGATGATGGGTTGCAGCCATGCAGCCCTGCAGAGCTGGCCAAGACCAGCACCTTTCCACCTCCCACAACACTTCAGGGAAGGGGGAAAGCACAGTAAGAGGTTGCTGAGAAATGACCATACCAAATGGGATTTCCCCAAGTGAAGTTCCACTGGCAGGGAGCCTTTCATTTGAGAAGTGTCCCCCATCTCTAGGGATTGTATCCACGAGGATGGAGAGAGCAGCTCAGATGGCTGACTCCATAGCTATGGAGAGCTGGCAGGCTGCTTAGTTCAACTGTTTGCTGTTATTTCTGCATGGCACACGACTGGGCACATGGAAATCTTTCTCCTCTCTGGCTGCCTGACAGACCTTTAAAATAACAGCGTGAACCAAACAATCACACGACCAACAAAGCAGGAAAGAAAATGCTTTCCAGAATGAATAGAAGAAACTCTGCCTTTTTTTTTTTTTTTTTCCCTTTTGTGAATACCAAAGAACCATTGAAGATCAGCAAATCAGATTGGAGCAGTTTAATGGTATTTGTGCCACTGTGGTGACCCGGGGCTCCAGGCAAGAGAAAGGCTAAGTGGTGTGTAAAGCACTACTCCCTCCCTGCCCAGCTCCTGGCTCAACGTGCAGGATGAGGCCATGGCATGTGCACTGGGATGCTCCCTCTACCTGCACTCAGTCCTGAATTCTTTCCTCTAGGCCTCACTCCCTGTCCCTCTGCACTGGTGGGGAGGAGATAGATTAAGCCCAAGAAGAAAGGAGGGGTGGATGAAGGGTGTTTTAATATTTGGTTTTATTTCTCCTTGTCCTACTCTGATTTGATTGGCAATAAGTTAAATTAATTTCCCCAAGCTGGGTCTGTTGTGCTCATGATGGCAGCTGGAGAGTGATCTCCTGTCCTTATCTCAGCCCGTGAGCCTTTCATTATATTTTCTCTTCCCTGTTCTGAGGAAAGGAGTGACAGAACAACTTTGGTGGGCAGTTGTTGTCCAGCCAGGGTCAGTCCACTACAGTCTCCAATTAGCACCAATGAATCATTTTCATGAGCTGTTGGTGCATTGCACGAGAATATGTGCTCCTGCAGACTCTGACAGGTCAGGTTGTGAAAACCAGGCACATCTTACCACCAAAATGTTTTATTTGGATGAGGTGGAATGAAGACACTGGACTACCTGGGTTCATGATAAGGCAGACCAGGAGTTGCTTGCAAACTGGTTGCTTTCAGGAAAAGATACCAAAGTGTTTAGAAGAACATGGGAAAAACCAAGGAGGGAGGCTGGGACACTGGAGCAGAGAGGGTCGATGACACAAAATCACAAACCACAGCTGGTAATTGGGGCTGTCGTAGTGTTGGCTTGTGGTGCTATGGACATTAGAGACTCAGGCAAATAGGATCAAAAGCAGGGAATTTAAAGGCAACAATGTGACTGGACCTGAGCAGGGATTCATTCATGAAGATCTGGAAATCACAACAAAACTGAACAGCTTTTTCATTACCCATCTAGCTCCCAGCAGTGACTCACGGCTCTGCAGAGAGCAAGTTTGAAGCACTTTTGCCAGCCTCTGTGAACTAATGGGGACTGACAAAGGTCAGTGACACAAAAACCAGATGGCTTCACCCAGACTGGGAAAGGAGGTGGCCTTAAACCTGAGCAGGACTTAATCCTCTGTCCGACAGTGGAAGCAATGCAGTTGTCATAACAGTGTTCAGGATCTGTGTGGCTTCACATCTCTGATGACCAGGATGATCAGATCCAGAGATGAAGTTTGGCCAACTCTGGTAAACTGCGATTTAGCCCTGCACTCCCCTGGGATTTTTCTGGGTTTACAGACCAGGCTTTTGGTGTGCTTATAGCATGCAAAGGCAATGGTAAATAGATAAAACTACATGGCAGCCTGAGCTCTTAGCATACACACATCAAATTTGTTAACACTTACTTAAAAATTGCCACCCCTCAAGAAAATAACTCGATACTCTGCAGAATTTTCAGAGTCTCCAGCACAGCAAAGTCAGAGCTCTGGTCTTGGACCAGATTATAACAAGTGTTGAGCTCGACAGGCAGAGAGTGGCTTCATTTTGACAGGCAGACTCTGGCAGAGCTCTCTGTAAGAGGCTACCAACCCAGCTGTCTCCCTGCCCCTCTGCCTGGGATAAGCACTCACTGCCTCTGTGTTAACTTCTGCTGTCAGTGTGGAGCCTGATGATAAATCACTGTCTGGGGAATGGAGAGTATCACAGTGCACACAGAAACACCGTACCCAAATCTCAGCCTCAGGGGTTGCATCCTTCGGCAGGGGAGCTGTGGGCACCTTTGATTGCTGCAGCAGGCTGGAGCAGCAAACGCCAGGGCCAGAGCTCAGATCATGCTCTTATATTTTCCAGCAGAAACCTCCCTCTCTTTGTGCAACATATCCCATTAAAGTGAATCACCTGATCTGTGTACTTTGTTTTATTGAAAGAAGAGAAAACAGAAGGCTGTGACTTTCTTAGAGGAGGAAGGAAAGGGCTGACTACCCACCCTTCCTTCTGAACAAAACTGCAAAGCAAAAGCACTCACATCCCCCTTGCTATGAGACCACCCAGCCTGCACTTGCACAGGTATTTTGCAGCCTGGGAACTCCAGGCCAGCTGCTGTGCCAGGTCCCTTTGCAAGCAGGCTGGGATCTCACAGCTCATCTCCCTCCTCCAGATGTCTCTCAGCAGTGAGAATGGAAGCCCACAGGTCTAGACAATTAAATCAAGGTACAAACTGAGGAGGTGAGTGTGCTCCCACGTCCCTATTAAAATGTATTAGCATCACCCAAAGGGGCTGGAAGACAATAGGCTTTGAGGAGGAATCCTGATGGGGAAGGAAGATTGTGTCTTATTTGAGAAGGATGGAACTGAACAGATGTGGTCAGTGCAAAGGGTTTAATTTCAAACAATCATCATCATCATCCCTATCAACCCCAAACTTCAGGGTTTTCTTAGCTGAAAAATAATACAGCTCGTTTGGTGTCAATAAATCTAGTTCCTGAGTGGGGAAAGAAAATTAAATATTTCAGTGCTTTGGGGCTGACTCATGCTGAGCTTGAAATTCAGAGGTTTGCAATAAGAACTCCAGCTATGCTTGAGCTTAATGAAAAAGTACACAGGCAGTATCCTTAGGAGCTAAACTGGCTTCTGCAGCCAGCAGGTTGGATTTTCACCATTGACCCAAACTTCATTTTCCAGAAAATACTTCCCACCACATCTCATGAAGACATGAACTTCTGAGGCTTCAAGACTTCAGTGTTTTCATTCAGGGGCTCACTGATCCAGGGCATGAAGGCAGGAGCCTGTACACACTTAAAGAGCACCAAAATAGCATCCCCTGCCACTGACAGCCCCTTCTCTCAGGGTGGATTGCATTTCATGTGCTCAACTTCTGCACTGGAGTGTGCTGAGCAGTGTGGAAGGTGATAGGGGACTGTGAAGGTGAGGTGTAAGATCCTGCAGAGGAATGATGAAAAGAGCAAAAGATTCTTAAATGGTCCATAGGAGGGCGGGACATGGGGGGATCCCATCATGAAACCCGTCGTGATGGGAGATAAATGGGGAGCAAATTGGGCAGGATGCTCTGGCAGGATCTAAGGACGGTGTTCAAAGGAGGGATCCCAAATTGGACAATGGGACTTGTAGTGACAGGACATCGTGTGGGCCACACCCTGCCTGGGAGGTCAGCAACAAGGCAGCCAGCAGTTCCCTCAGGAGAAAGCACACACCAAGGGGAAGGGAACACCTGGCTCCAACAGGCATTTCCCATCTGCAGGAAGTGTCTTCTTCCCATGAAAACTGGGAGCTTTCTCCACCATGAAACTGATATGCTCAAGAGGATACTCAGCCCAACCTTAATGGTATCTGTCATTCTGCTGGTTAGATGAGGGAGAATCAAGGGACAAGTTTCTTTGGTTTCTATTTGCCCATGATTTTGCAAACTGACTTCTCAGATGCATCAGGAGAAAGTAATAGGGATAAGGGTCCATCAGATGAATTCAAAGCAGACACACATCAGCTCAAACACATCAAGGTCCCAGGCAGTATTTGGAGCTGTTGTCACTGACCAGGTTTGTGGTAATGAATTTTTTACTCTAGGGATCAGATGTTCCCCTCAGCTATATTATATTGATTTGTCCTCTTGATAAAGCTGAACTTTCTTTCCCTGAGTCAGAACTTTAGCTGGGGGAGAGAGAGCGACCAGAGAGAGGGTCTGGTACCTTGGGCAGACTGGAAAGGAGGCAGTAGGAATCTGGATGGGGCTGATTCCTCAGATGGTACTGAGATTAAATGGGACAAAGAAACAGTGGCATCAACAACAATAGGATTTGTAACACTGCATTTTCCCTACATTTCTTCTCATTTATCCCTTTCCTCCTTGAAAGCTGGAGACAGAATAAAAAATACAAAAGAGGAAAAAAAAAAGTTAGGCCCTTGCAGCAAGAATACAAAAAAAAAAGAGAGGGAAGGAGAGAAAGGGAGGGTCTGTTGGAGAGCATCTCTTTCCTTTGGGCACTGAAGTGTTCCAACATCAAACCTTGTGTCCTCATTAAGAAGCCCTGTGTCTACAGTTGTGACATCTTTATTCACACACCCCAAGACTTCAAAGACTTCAGGATATTTCCTTGGTGGATTTAACAAAAAAAAATATCAGGAGATGAAACAGAGGAAAAGGCAGCCTGGTGCATTCTTGTTTTAATTAGACCTTGGGTGGAGAAAGGGGGGTGAGGGAGGAACAGAATCACTGAGATGCACATTAAGGTGTGCATGCAAACACACACACACATACTCACACTCACAATCTTGATCATTGGGAATCACCTTCTCTTCTTTCACAAGCTTTTGGAATAGCAAACAGACCCTGAATCTCAGAGTAACGATTTTTTTCCAGCCTCTAAAAGAGATCCACATTCATCTCAGGAACAGGGAAGTGCTGCAGGTGAAATACATGTTTCTGTTGCCTAAACAAAAAGCTTCAAGTGTAACTAATGCAAAATTAAGAACGGGGACAATAAAAAAAAGGCGCTGAGGATAGAGGAGAGATGATCTAAGCATTCATTAACAATGAAGTGTGGGTCTAGGAAGAACCATTCCTGTTTTGCTAGTAAGTTGTCTTTTTTTCCTTCCTTTTATTAAATGTACTATATTCCTGTGAATTTCCATGCCACTTGTTTGACCTATGAGTCATTGGTGCTACTTCAAGTCTGCAGTGTGCCCCGTTTGGCTTGAATATGTAGGTGTTACCACATGTTCCTTGGCCCCAGCAGGATGGCACTGGCTCTTCATGCTCTGCTCTGATCACCACTGGAACTGCCTGTAATTTCAAAGTGAGAAGCTTGGGCGAGGGTAGGAGGTGGCATGGCAAATATTCTCTACACTTCTCTGAAATTTTGTCTTTTTTGGTTACTGCCTCACCTAGCAAAACTTCTTCCCTTGAATGTTCGTGGGAAGCAAAAACCACAACGAATTGCACTGGAATTAATTCAGAGCAGTTTTAAATGCATATTTATGAGTCTTTCTTCTCAGTATATAACCAGTTCTAGGACCAAGACAGCTTCTTGTAGCAAAGAGAAAATAGCAAATAATAATTAAATATGTAACTAAAGAAAATTAAACTTCGCCTCTTTACAGCTGAGATGCTCTTGGGCCATCTCTGGTAGGAGACAGGGAAACTCCCAGCTTCTGATTCCCACTTTTCAAGTGTTAGAGCCCAAATTTCTCAGAGTGTTTTTAACTGACACCAGCATTGTTTTCAGCCCTCAGGACAAAATCCGCCCCCGGGGCCAGACGGGTAGGAATGGGAACACTGCTCTCTTCCTAGATGTACCAGGCATTTTCCGTAGGTATTACGTTATGGAAGCACCCACAGAAGCCACGACTACACTGGGGGTTGTCCCCACAGAGGGCACACACACAATTCTGGCATGTGAACAAGATGACTGCCATCTGCAAAATCTAAGCAGCGTTTTAGAAACAGCTAAATACAGCTAAAAACAAAAAGAGGAGAAACTCCCCCCACAGCCCTGCTCCTGTGTCAGGGACCAATAATCTACTCTCAATTACAGCATTATTAACTGAGCCCTACACCTGGCCCTACTCGTTTGCAGCTATTCCTGTTGACAATGGCACTGATTAGCTGGTACAGCCATGAACTGGGGTTATCCCTCCGGTATCTACCACCCTCCTACAAGTCACATTTCACAGGCAGTGCTGGTTTGGAGGGAGGGAGCAAGGTTTGTGCAGAAGCAACATGGGATTCAAAACACACCAGCAGCACGAGCAAGCTGCCCCCCTTGTGCAGAACAAATCCACCCAAGGACAGGGTAATAACTCCCCCAGCAGGTCTGAATTCCAGTTAATTATAGAACCAACCGATGGCTGATAAAAACAAGGCAGATCCACACCTCTGCTCTCACTTAGTAGCCTGTGGCTGCCAGCCAGTGTGAAAAGTGTGGGTATTGATTTGATTATCTTGTTTGTCCACCTAGACTTGCTAGTTGCATCTGCTCTTCCCAGTTCAAATGAAGTGTTTTCCACTGATTAATTAATTTTAATTTGTTTTTGCTTCAAGTGCAAGATTTGGTTTTTATTGACAAGTGAGTGCCCATATTCCGAAGCTGCCACAGTTAACAGGTGCCCCTGTGCTGCTCAGAGCTGAAGTTCTCCCATTTTGCTAAAAAAGTACTTTATGTATCGACTGAAACCTCTCCTTTTTGCCTGTGTGGTTTCTAGAAAAAACAAAACTGCATCATTCAACTGCTTATCTCATGGATGGAGGCAGTTTGGAGTGCTATGGGAGTCCTCTTGTGCCAGGCCCTGGAGTTCCCTCACCCCCTTTCCTTTTTCTCTCTGGTGCACATCCAGCCACACAGCTTTTATAGCCAAGGAGGGGGATATCCCCCAGCTGACACCCCAGCATGTGAGCCTGTGGCTCCTACAAAAGCAGGACACCTTCCCAGTTGCACACCCATGGCCACAGCCCTGGGGGCAGTGAAAGGGGGCAGGCAAGTGAGGTTTCACTCCTTTGCCTTCAGTTAGTGCCACTGACACATTTTCTTAAGCCCAGTTCATTAGCAAGTAGCACTCCTGCTGTTGTTAAGGCCAGAGAAATATGAATAATGAAATGCCTGGCTATCGGTATTTTGCCTAATGCTCCTAAAACACACGAACAAGCTCTAAATGCCAGCAGTGCAAGGAGACTGGTAGTGAGAGGGAATTTATGGGATAGCAACACCCAGGTCTGGCTTGCTCCTGCTGAGGGGAACAGACTTTGTCAGTGCCAGGAGGCAGCTGTAAAAACCTGAGCCCTCCCTGCACATTAGCAGTGTTTTGCAGGGGATTTGCAAAGGAAGGAAATAATATTTACCTTTCTGGCAGTAGAGGGAAACTGGTGGGGGAGGAGATTTTGGGAATGTCCCAGCACAGACCAGGATCAAAGGCAGGACAGGAATGCAGGCCAGCAACCTGCAGCTCTTTTGGGACCCCTGGCACAGTGAGAGCCATCGGTGAGTAATGAACACTCCCTCAATTTTCCTCTTTACCCAGAAATGTGCCAAAACAGTCTGTTTCAACCTGCCACCTTTTCCCTAGTATCTTCCCTGGGGAAACGGAGTTGTGGTTTGTATCCTGCCTTCTCAAACAGCAAAGGCTGATATTGCTGTGATGTTGCCTGAAAACACTGTGCTGCCCCAAACTTTTCATCCTACTGATGAATTATCTGCTCAGTGGAAAACAATTGGGCCAGAAAGAGACCTCAGCCAGCCACGGATATCATCAGCTCAAGATATCATCAAAGTCAAGCAGGAACTGCTGGCCAGGTATATCTCAGGATTATCTCTTTACCAGGGATTTCTAAATTGCCCCAGGACATCTGTGCAAATAAGGCAATCTGGGCCAGGTGCCTCTTTAGAGGGATGGTGACTCTGCTGGTGGGCCAGGATGCTGCTGGGGTCTTGGGTGATGCTGTGTTGGGACATCCCCCCCAGCCTTGGTCTGATCCATCCAAGGCTCCCACCAGCAGCAAAGCTTATGGATGTGTTTGTGGGTGCAAGGGATGGGCCAAGGGAATGAGAAAGTTAGAAGATGAGGTGAACAGCAGGGCACAGAAAAAGACAGGAAGATTAATGGCAGGGACACAACCAAAAACAAAAGTTAAAATGGAAATGTTAATCATTTAAAAGAGAGTCTCAGTGGAATTACTTGCTTTATGGCTCAGAATAAAAAATAGAAAGGGGAAAAGAAGGAGGAGAAGTCCCACTAAGAATAATTTAGTGCTTTGTGTAATGAGCTGCCTTTCTTTTCGGTAGTTCCCTCTGGTGTCTTATCACTTACCCTGTGATTGACTGAGTCCTCTCTTTGCCTGCTCCTGCTAAATGGTGATTTGCCATCTGGTAGTCATAATTTCTTTTCTTTCATTTTTTTTTTCCTATCCTATATTCTTTTGTAATTAGAAAATAAATTACTTTTTTTTTTTTTTTAAACTGAAAAAGAAACATGTCTAGCATATTACTTACAGATGACAGTTGGTGTGAGCTCAGCAGCGAGGCAGAGGGAAGGGACTTGACTCCTGTCTCATTTGGACAGATCCCAGCTGACATGCCAATGGATGTGTTAGCTTTTCTGCTGAGGGAAGGGCTGGATGAATCAAGCAGTGGCCAATGAATTTGGTGAAATGAGAAAGCTCGAATCTGAGGGAGAATGGGAAAGGTGAAAGCTCTGATGGGCTGGTGCAGCATGATAGCCTGAACTTGCTCCTCCGTGCAGCTCTGCACAGGACCTGTGTCAGACTTAAGCTTTGCACTCCATCTCTGTTGCCACCAGCTGTGGAGAGAGCCTTGAGTCTGCCAGATGCTGAGCAGCCTGTCTGAAATCAGGGTGCAGGATCTTCCCCACGGGGCCAGGAGACGAACACTGCAAATGCCTTATTGCAACCCCATTTCTCTTCCGCTTGTTTCCAGCCTCTTCTCAGCAGCCTGTGTGCTCACCCTGACAGCCACACAACCATTATATCTTTGTACAGCAGCAGCTCTCTCCTCTCTCATTTCAGTTGCCTCCTCAAGGTGCTCCAGTAATTCAAGTGATAAATAATAACAATAATAACGCAGAAGTCGGTTGAATTGAGCTTGATTACTCCGTGGCTGAGTTTGGGCTTGATTGACTGAAAGCAGCACACATCCCCCCAGTTGTTATCCTGAGGGCCTCATTTTCTCAGTACGATGTTGCTGCTTGTAGCCTCAAACCCATCGGGCCTTGAGGCCTCTGCCAACATGCAGCCCCATCATTTCCAGAAAGACCCCACTCCAAGGCACTATTTGAGTTTACATTTTGGGCACATCATATAATGAGGCAAGAAAATGACGGAGAAAATATCCCATTTCTGTACAGTGCTAACAGAGATGTGTTTTCCTTTGTTTTCTGGGCAAGCTCAATATTTTCTCGGATAGAAGGCTTTGGTTTGATGTGGCTTCAAAAGGTAGTTTTTTGCCGGTTAAACTGGATGCATCCACACATTCCTGAGTATTTGAACCAGGCTCTGCCTGGAATTACACCACTTTCCTGATGGGTTATATATTTGTGTGCATTTAGCTGGAGGTAAGAAACTGCAGCCTCTAAAGCAGGAAGAGATGTAGTAGACACGTGCTCAACTGTTGTGTATCAATCTTTGTCCCAGAACTGCTGGGGATCTGTGAGTGGGCAGTTGTTGAGCTGCCTAGTCTTCCTCCATCCAAAAATGGATGCAAAGGGCAGTTCTCCAGGGACAGCTTTGTTTTTTGCTTCCCCTTTTACACTAACTACGCTCTGCTCTGGTGCTTGCATCTGTCTCTGGTGTGGGTCTGTGCTGTGTTTTCAAGGAAGATGCTGGTATCAGAAGTGAGTGGGGCATTTGTTAACATCTTTGGTTGGGTCCTAGAAAGACAAGGAAGAAATTATCTGTGTGAGATGGAGGGTGTGTTTTTCTTGGCTTAATGTGGATGAATGAAGAAAAAGGAGGGAAAGAAAACAACTCATTTTTACTCACTCTCTAAGCAGCAGCCACTGTAGTGCTATAGCCAGGAGCATCTGAGAGACAGAAGGAATTCGAGTAACAAGAAAATGCCATTGTACAGACCTAATTATAGTGATTGCACCTGTTAGAGAAAACAATAAGCAGTAAAATGAATAAACCTTCCTGAGACTCATTTTATCAATGAAGCGTGACCATGTGAAAACTCCACAGAGAAAATCTACAAGGAAGGCGTAGTGTACTCAGACCTCCTCCTCCTCTCTGATCTCCCATCCTGTAATCAGATGAACAAGGTAACCAGAGTAAGCCTCATGCTCATCTGCTGGCTGCATGTGGCTGTGTGCAGATGCAGATGTCCTGTTAATGGGATACCTTCTCTCTTTTAGTAATATCTTCCCACTCAGGGCATTTACAGACATGTGGCTGCAAACTTCTGATGCTCAGGACAGAACTGTGCACAGGTCCTCAAAACCCTGCAAAATTTGACAGTTATCCTAAGGGTGGTGGGGAAGTCTGTTGATTCTCCTTGGAGTCAGTAGATCGGTCAGGGATGCTGTTAAAAACCAGTTCCATCTGTGGTGATAACAAGCTCTTGGGTACAATCCCAGAGTCACTAGGAGTGGTGTGGAAAGGACTGTGTTTTACGTGTTTTAAATCTGTTAACAAGTCACTCTTACTTTACTCAGCATGGTGAAAAACCGCTCCTGCTCCACTGCCTTCCCACCTCTCATGGTCCCACAGACCTCATCACATCCCTCCCTCAGGATCCACAGGATCCTCCTTGGTGTCTCCTCCTACTGAAGCAGTGCCCTGTTCCTGGCTGTCTTTGCCCCCTCTCCCCCATACCTTTCTGAGGTCCCAATTACAGCTCCTCTGCACTGCAGAGGCACATCTAACACTGAGCTTTGCATGCTTCTGTGGTTAAAGCAGACAAAGAGGATTAGCCTTTTTAAAGAGTTAATGCTGGGTTTTTGCATCTGAAGATCTTAGAGCAGGGGGAAGTATCATTAGCAGTGCCTTGTCGATGACAAAATTGAAGCATGAGGAGATGAAATGAATTTGCTTATTGGATGATTATTCCCTTGCCCCATTTGCCTGACATCTCACAGCCCACGTCCTGGGCCAAAGGCCTATTGTATGACATACAGCCCAGACAGAGGCAAAGCCAAAGAAACAAGGAATCCTCTGATACTAAATCTCATTTCTTCTTTTCTTTTTCCAAGAACGCTGGCATGTACAAAAGGACAAAGAAACATCCCAATCTTTGTAAAATGTCTGAGTGACAGCCCTGGTGTCTGCAGTCCTCCGGGCACTTTCTGAATGTGCTGAACAATGACGCCTCCAAAATATTGACTCAACAGCTTGCCTCAGCCCTGACTCGGGGGGAAAGACATGAATACTCCCTTTGATAACTGTCACCATTGAAAATCGGCCTCTGTTATTGTCAGCTGGAACAAGAGAGCTTGTAAGAGTCACTTGGTGACGCAAGCTTTGAGTTACCAGCTCCTGGGAGCTGCCTTCAAATCACCACTGGGGATAATGGTTTTTTCCACTTCTCAACAAAGTCTGGCTTGGTAGGTAAAGGTATCCATAACTAATTAGCAATAACTTAGGCCACATCTAAAGGAAACTGGACAAATAATTCATGATGAATAATTTATTGGATGAATTTTGCCTCTTTTTCTATTTGTGAATTTTCTATGCTTGCAGTGTTGATTTCTCCAGCTAATTGGTTGTTTGAAATTGTTTGCTGATGCAAATACTTCTTGGTCTGCTCTTTTTTCTCCAGGAGAAGTTCATTAAGAGTATCCCCAAACCAAAAGGAATTGACTAATTTTAATTGGTCACAGAGGCCACATGGCATAAATGCATTTTGTGGCATGAATAGATATATTTTTCAATTCACTGACTCAAAGTATTTTATCAGACTGTTCTTTCCATTCAAATAGGATGTTTTTGTGAGCATCCTTTTTAGTCAATATGCCCATTGGCTATTCCTGCTAAAGAAACCCAAACAGATTCCAGAAGATGGTCCAAAGATACCCAAAAGGAAAGAACCAGGAAAAGATGTTTGAATGGAACTGGATGTGAAGTTACTTATCCGTGTGTAGGAATGCTTGTATTTGTGTACCTGCATAAGCACAGATGTTGCTCTTTTATTCAAATTAGTTTAAAAGAAACTTGCATTTGCTTATAGTAAAAAGATAAACAGACACCCAGAATTAAAAACATTTAATTAAACTCTGCCTCTCTTCTACATGATGCTATATTATCATTTCTGCTTTTGGCCCAGGCATCAGTGTATGCTCCAAGACCTGGAGCCAACACAACATTGCTTTGTTGTCCTAAGGACTTCAGAAGGGTTGCCTTAAAGAAAAGATGAACCTATGGCCTCTTCCACTAGCATGAAACTGTAAGCTCACATCTTGTATCACAACATCTATAACATGCAGCAAGCAGTGAAGGGGTTCAGACATGGAGCAGGGAGGGTGAAAACAAGCCACCCAACCTGATAATGAAAAGCAAGCACTTGGCCTTGGTGTGGAGCATCTCAGATAAGTAGTTTAATTGGCAAGCTCTGGTGCTGGAGGGAGGGAAATCTAAGCTAAATTAAAAGATTAAAAAGATATTTTTTCATCAAGTGGTAGAATGGAAGAAGTGGACAAGTCTGCTCAGGAGAAAATGAGCAGAAAGGAATTGTGAATGTTGTGAAAATATATCCATTAGACCTGCCTTATCGAAACGTGCTTTTGCCAAGCATCCAGTCCTGCATCTCCATGGCAACATGGCCTCGTCAACACAGAAGAAAGTGTTTTTGTCAGGATGGGCCCAAACACGTAAAAGCCATTTCGATTTGGGGCCAACACGATCTTCTTCAATCAATACTGCACACATAATAATGACTCCTGCCACTTTTTTCATAAATCTCCACTTTCTGCTTTCATTTTCTGTGGTTTGACATCACTGTGAACTGGAACCAGGTTCAAATTTCCTACAGTTTTCAGCCCACTCTGCCCTCATCTGCAACACATGGAGCCTCATGCAGCAGTTTCCTCCTTTGTGACACACTTGATACACAGTGTACTCACAGGTGGGATTAGCCTGGTCTGAAATATGAGACAGGCATTGAGGAATGCTCCAGTGGCACCATCCATGGATGTAACAGCTGGAATTCTGGTCATGGCTGAGATGAGGGGCCCGGCAGAGGGTGGGGACTCTTTCTCTCTAGCACATATCTCTAATAAGATACAAAATTTAATGCCCTGAGCATCCTGACTCTCCAAGAAATTGTGGTGTCCCTTCTAGACATGGCTGATAGGTCTTCTCTCCACACCCTGTGAATAAAAAGGGATTTTCATCTCTATTTTTCCCCTTCATTTCCAATTTGAGATCTCATTCTTCTTGACTGCCAGTTGAATGAGTTGGTCTTTTCCAAACAACCAGCTCAGCAGTACAACCACAGAAACCACCACATGGCCAAAGGGATTTCTGTGTGCATGCAAGAGTCTGCAAGGGTTTATGCTGGGAAGGGAGACATGGAATATGTAGGAGTAGTAAATGCCTGTCTCTATTTTTCATTTAAATTAGTGGGTCTTAGGCATATGATCCAACATATTGCTTTTAAAATTTCAGCAGTAGGCTGCTAAATGCTTTACTGTGGAATTTACTAAAGAAATGTAAAATATCTTTTTTCATAATAACTGCAATCTAGCTAGACTTAAAGCAATGCCCTTTTTGTTGTTTTATATTAAATTTTGCCATTTGTAGAGGGATTTTTGAACGTATCTCCAATTGAGAGAACATATTTAAATCCCGTTGAGAACTGCGATTTGGTGAAAACAGAGGCAAAGAGAACTCCATGTTTGTGTATTTTAGCCAATGCAGACAGAGGGAAGCTCTTTCTCCAGACAGAGTATTCTTGCTTCTGAATGTTACATGAGGGTCAGTGATTTGGATCCTGCCTGTTCTCTGGAGGCCTCTGAGTTTTGAAGAGGGGGCGCTTGGTCGTTGACATGTTTGATTCCCAGGTGAATTTCCCAGCCTTGTAAGCACACTCTGCATGTTTGTGTGGCACCTTCAGTGCTGTGGCCAGAGCCTGGAGGGAAGGAACACAGGGAGGTGTGTTTAAGCTACATTAATGCTATTAAATTAATGACTTGAATTAAGAAAGAGGCTGTCATTGTAAAACCACACACCGTTTACAAACAGGTTTATAAACTCTGGGCTTGAGTCATCCCCAAGTGAGGTGGGAGATTTCTCTAGAAAGGGTCTCTCATCAGTGCAGCTGCACACAATGTGTGTCAGTGTCTGCCACAGCAAGGCCGCAAATGAACTGCACTTGCTTCATCTACCTGGCACAGGGAGTAGAAACCCCTCTGAAATGAGTGATGATACCTCACTGCAGGCAGTGATACTCTGGATGGGGTGCAAATAAGGATCTGTGTATGCTCTGTCTGTCTGGCCATCTGTCTGTCTAACCACTCATCATTGGCTGTGTGGTGCTGTCACCTGGAAGATGTCAGGGCCTGGCAGGTGGTGTCCTGAGCAAGGAGACATTCAGAAAACACAAACCAGAATTGCTATTTTGGTTCCTTCATTCCCGAGTAGAAATTTTCATGGTCATTTCATAATCTGGATGACTTTTCTCATTGGTCACTGCAGTAATTGGTAAGAGAATTGAGAAGGATTTGGGCAAAGATAATTTTTATGAGCATCTGGTGTTGACATGGACTCATCCATTCCAACCGCTGACAGAACAGTCCAGAAAATGGTTCATGGACTGGAAATCAGGAGCTGATCATATTTTGACAGAGGTTTTTCAGAATTTCTCAAGACTGATTTTTTTCTTACCACCTTATAAAATGAAAATTATCTATTGGAAATGAGTTTGAAATACCACCTGATGGTAACACCAGGAAAAAAACTATTTTCCTCTGGGTTTCTCTTGGAACAGGAAAGATTAAGGTGGTGGCAACCTTCAGCAATAGAGCATTTCTTTTCTCACACCTTATTTTCTGCTCTTTCTTCTTCCAGAGCAACACCTTTCATGTACTTGTAGTCCTGGGGGTTGAAGAGGGACTTCCTCTTACAAAAGCCAGATTAGGACTAGCAAAATGAAGAAAAAAACCCCATTTAGCTCCTTTCCCCAGTTTAGTGACTTCTCTCATTCAGCCCTGCTTTTGAATTCTTCTGGAATTGGAGAGTTCAAGTGAGACCAGGAGCTGTCACTTTACAACCCCTCAGTTTCAATCCATCAACTAAATAAATCTCTTAAGGCCTGATTTATGCTGTGTCCCCTCCCAGTTCTTCTTCACCTGCTCTGGGTGGGGTAGCCCTTTTCCACCAAGGTTTGGGAAGGGCTTTGGGCTATCAAAATCTGAATCTGTTGAATCCAGTGACCAAAAATGCAGCACAGGAATTAGAGTTAATGTTTGGGTAAACATTGGCTCAAGAGCAGCACACCACGGGGTTTACTCCATTCAGGGGAAATTCAGGACTTATGCAGGATGCAGCAGATTGAGTTCCATCTTTTTGTCTTTGATCTGATCCCTGCCAGTTCCTCAACACAGATGGGCTTCACAGGGCTGGTGGAAAATACATCCTAAAATCACTGGAATCTGGAGGAAGGTTTTTTTCCTGCCTGCAATCAAGTCCAGAGATATTAATTAGATGCCATGCATATGCTTGGTTCATTGAGACGAATGTTAAGGAAGTCTTTCCTCAACAGTGAAAGCCATCCCACTGGAATACTGATTAAAAAGAAGCAGGGTTGATAGGAGTAGATGAAAAGGAGGTGAGTGTATGCAGTGGACTAGTGAGCTGGGCATCAAGATGGCAGGGTTTTTTTGCCACTAAATCTTCCTGCAGCCTGCAGAAAATTTTCAAACCTCTTAGTGCCTCCATCTCCAAAACCACTCCAAAGTTGTGGTAGTGTTGTGGGTTTTTTTCTTTTTTTTTTCTTTAGTGAGAATTAATTAATATCTAAAAAGCACTTTGGGATCCCAGAATGAAAGGAGCAAAACAAATGCAAAGCATGCTATTGTTTTAATATCTCTTCTATAGACAAGGATGGAGGCACCTTGCCACTCACACAATTACCTTCCTGCAGCTGCAGCCTCTTAAGCAGTTAATATATGCTACATCTCTACATCTAGGTATGGAGAAAGACTCAGACCCTCCCACCCATCATTTACTCCCCCTCTCCTCATCCTTCCCCTCCCTTGCTCTCCATTGCATTAATAGCAGAGATGGCATTAAAGTAACTTTATCTCTTTGGTGCACACATATACAAACTCAATGGTTGGCAGTGTTATGAGGCTTATTGCTGAGTGCATAATGACTGCTGCTTTTTTGGATGAATGAATTCAGTGGGTGACAGGTATGTAATTCATGGCTTTGTAAAAAGCTTTGAGAGGAAGTGTATGAAATGTACTATATAAATGTCAATACACTGCACACTTTAAAGCCTGTGGGTTGAGTCATAGGGAGGGTAGATTTAAGGGGGAGATCATAAATAGCAGAAGAACAGCTGGTTTCCCTGGGTAATGATGACTGAAGATCTGAGTGGTGACTACCTAAACATGCCAGCTTGGTTGGAAGTTCTTACATAAGACCTCTTTTCCACAGTCTCCAAGCACCTCACACCCCACAGTGCATTTATTCTCCAAGCAGGGGAGGGTGTTTCCTCAACGTGCAGAGTTTAGGTGTCTCTGTGGGAAGGAAAACAGCACTGGCAGAGAGGGACCCCAAGCCACCCCAGTCCCCAAACCCTAGGCATTGTCCCTCCAGACATGGCTCCTGTGCTGCTGCTGCCTGAGCTGAGCACATATGGGAGCCTTGGTGTGACCCTGTGCCCACACCAAACCCTCTCTGCGCTCCCAGCACTGGCAGTGTCCTGTGCCTCCCCTTACCCAGAGAGGAAGAGCCTGCTCCTCAAGGGAAGGGACACTGGCCCATCTGCTTCAGAGACAGCAAATATTGACCAGCCTCCGTGCAAGGGAGCTCTACTTATTTAGCCTATACCATAATGTCCACCTTGGAAAATAAGGGCTGACAAGGAAGCCTTCACTGAACTTGACAGAATGCCTGTGAATGCCAAGACCTGATAAGAGGTTCATGTTTTTGTGCCCATGAACTTCCTACAGCAGCCAGCTTTGCCATTAATTGTTTCCCTGTAGTATTTTTGTTATATACATGGAGTAATGCCTGAGGGAGCTACATAAAAGAGCCTTTGGGGCTCTTGATTCTCTTGTCTAACTTGGGAGTCTTCAGCTCTGTTATTTATCCCCAGTTAACATCTTTGCATGGCTGACACCTGTAAAGTGTTGTCTTGTCTGAACAAATACTGTTTTGTCCAGAAATGGGATGGAGACATATAAGAAAGCTACCAGCATAGGCAACAAGTTACCATGGATCAGCAGATAATGCAGAAATATGAAGTATTTCAAGTTAGCTTGCTGCTTTTCTTACCTCCCTCCCTGAAGATTACACTGCCTAATTACACTGCCACATGAGAGAGAGATTGCACGTCCCTTTCTTCAAACATTGTGTGAGAAAAGACACAGAAAAGCTCCAGTTTTTCTCATTAAGGTGTGTAAATCCACTTGGGTCTAATCTGGAGAGAGGATTCCTCGTCACGCTGGTTTAACTTCTCTCCACCCTTTGGTTGTACCTTTGTAGAGAGCTCAGCACAGCGAGTGCCAGTGCAGCCCAGGATGCCTGTGGGCTCCTGCAAGGCACCCAGCTGTAGGCTGAGCCCTGCCCGTGGCTCCCTGCTCTGTGATCATGCTCTGCTGTAACCTGAGTGCCTGCAATTAAACCTGGAGAAATAGTGCACTGCCTTTCATGAACAGCTCCATAAGTAGCAAAAGGAACTGATGAAGAGGATTTATTTTGTTTCTTGAGGAGCTGGATATGTTAAATGTTATGACTTTTTAAGGCTCACTGCAACAGAGGCCATAAACAATGTGTAGTCGTAGAAACGAACAAAACAACAGTCGCTAAATCCCAGCAATATGAGTGAGAGCTCAGGACTGCTTCTTGGCAAGTGCATATGTTCTTTCCAGGGCAAGAAGTGTGAAACACAACTTGTTCTGCCAAAACCTCTGCTCCAAGTACCACTGTGTGGTGTGGATAAGGACTCCCTGCTACAGGTGAGCATCAGGAGATCCTGCATGGAAGAGTTGTCTGCACCAGGGGGAACTGAGGCACAGAAACTCTGTCACTGACTTTTATGGGAGCATTTAGACCTCTGAGTTTTGCATCTTGGACATTTGGATTGGGAGACTAAACCAAAACCACATATGATTTTTGCTTTCTTTGCACTGCACCCACCTCTAATGTGGAGGTGCCCACCTTCACCTTTCCTGACACCTCCAGTGTGCAGGTAAGATTTCATTCCCTTGGGGAGAGCCGAGCCCAAGTTCCTTTTCCTGCCATGTTCACCTTGTGGCCCAGTGACTTATTTACTGCTCTCTGCATCCTGCACTTAATACCAGTTATAAATTTCCTCATGGACTTTTTTTCCTACAGTGATCCTCACCTTAGTGCCTCTCAAAGATTAAATTCTCCTACAATTGCTCATGTTCATGGTAGAGCTGCAGGAAGAGGTCCCAGCATGGGATCCATCCAGGGAAGGCTGAGCATCACTTTCTTCTCCCTTACTTAGAGATGCTGAGTAATGCAGGGAATCAGATTTTAAGAGGCATTGCATTTTCTGCTTTCTCTGCACTCAGCATCCTTCTTGGCTTTGAATGAATATATAATTTTGGGGGTAAAAGAGTGCAATCTTGTTTCATGAATCTTTATTTTCCGCTATTCTTTATAAATCTTTATTCTGCCCTACCTTCACTTCCTTTTTCTCCTTTTTTTAAAAAAAATACTGATTTCTTTCTTTTCCTCCTGTCTTCTTTTTTTCCTCCACTTTTTTTTTGTCTTTATCTTTCTTTTCTTCTGCTGCCCTCCCAGCTTTTCATTACTGTCATCTTTTTTCCCAGCCACTGAACCCTTGATGTTGTTCTAATTGACAGACGGGGTTTAAAAGCACATTCGAAAGCGCCTGTCTTTTTAAATAGACTCCTGTCTCATCAAAAGATGTACAGCAACATTCCATTAGAGCACATCATTTGAAAATAGATTGGGCTTTTAGCAACTGCACTCATATTTTTATAGTTAGGCTGTTCTGCTGGGATTGTCCCTCCCCCTTGCCAGCCCCCACCATCTCCTCTTATGGGGAGGGAAAGGGGAAAAGATACATTAAAGAGAGATTAATGAATGTTTTGTTTTGTTTGGGTTTTCTCCTCTCTGAGGCTCTTGGGTGCTTGTTCTGCATGTTTATTTCTCATGGCCATGGCACTGAAAGTTTTGGAATGGAAAGGGGGATGCAAAGTACACAGATGCTGTTGTAAATGGAGACACTGCTAAAGAGCAGCAAAGAATTGTCCCTTGTTGCCTTGCATTGTCTGGTATTTCAGGAATGGGGAGTCAGCCATGGCTTCCTCAACCAGTTTGTGTGCAGGGAGTTCAGATCCTGCTCTGCAGTGAGGCAGACAAGGAAGTGGTCACTGAGAGATGGCTCTGCCCCACAGCCATGTCCACACAAACTTTTAAACAAGATCTCTTGGATATCAATAACATGGTAACTGCCAGAGCTGGAGAGGCTGTGTGGGGACAGCAGACTTCTGGAAAAAATCTGGTGATGAAAAAGCCCTGAACCCATATTGATTTTTGTCATTTGAAAGCCATGTTGGCCACAACTGCTGTGGCCTTTGAGCTGTGTGGGGATGGAAAGGGAAGATCAGAACCACCAGTGAGCCCAGGCTTTGAGCCTTGTCATATGTGTGATGTTACTCAGCATCCCTGTCCCTGTGCAGCCACTTCAGCAGCTGTGATCCTGAGTTGGGTGTGGCAGCAATAGGAAGAGTTTAGGTGTCCTAACAGAAGAGAATGAAATGTCCAAAGGGATTGGGAGCCAGGGAAGGTAAAGAAACCCTGGGTATCCTCCTGGTGGGACAGAGAACTGAGCCAAGTCTACACTTTCCTTCCACCTTCTTCTGGGTAGCTCTGAACATCTGCTACAATGTGCATTTTTCCTTATTACTTGGAGTGATGGCTCTGCTCAGTTTTTACGTTTAGAACATCAAAGAAGATGAAGATGGAAAAGGTCTTGCAAAGGTCTATTAGATTATGTAGTTCCTTCCGTTACCTCTACAACCCCTCCAAATATTGTGTAATGAAAATTATTGTGTTCCTGAAATTGCTGAAGTTTAATTACCATCTACTTGGTAATCATATTGAGATGCACCAATATACTTTATGAGGTCATCATTTATGAACTACAGTTCCTTGCTGTTGAACGTCAGGGCTTCTTCTGTCACCACCAACACCACATAGCAATTGCTCTTGCCTGCGCCTGAAAGCCTCCATTGTTTCATATTCAGAAGAAAACTGGTCCAGACTCAGAAGTTGGATCCAATTTTAACTTTAGATCTGCTAGAAGCACTTAGACCTGGGCATCTAGTGTGTGCCAGGAAACAAAGACAAGATCCCCTTTCTGGAGTCAGAGGTGGCTTTTGTCCACAGGCAGTTGAATTCAGAGGGCATGGCACCCATCTCTGCACCATGTGCAGCAACTGTTTGCTCCCAATTATTGGCATTTTCCATGACATACTCCACCCTGCTGAGGGAAAGAGGAATGGCCAGTTCTCACTTGCAAAGGAGATGGGTGGACAGGATATTATTTTACTGATTTTTCCATGTCCCAAAGATCTGCCTTCATGTACAATGTGCCTTCACAAGCCAGTCTGTTCACAGCTCCTCAATGCTTCACCCAGATGTGTCAATAGAAAACATCATTTACTTTGGGGGCTAAGCTATCCTTCCCAAGCATAGGTAGTCAAAAGCTATTCCTGTTCTGAGCCCAGCATTGATCAATATCTGGGACTTAATGATCCCCTCTTTCCACACCCCTGCCAGAGTTATTCACTCTTGCTATGCCACTATTAAATCTGACAGGTACAGAAGCAATAGGTACAATTTTCAGTCTCCACAAAGTAGGAGCTTAATGCTTCCCTTTTGCTTTCCATGCCCCTTTTCCATGTGTAGTAATGATAATCTCTGTGGCTTTGTTGCATCCTCACAATAAATGACTTCTCAGATTGATTAAAACCCTTACACTTGGCTCTGGCTGTGCATTGATTTTAGCTGCTGCTTGTTGTTTTGTGTACAGCACATCATAGAAATCAGAGGTGGAAAAGACCTATTAGGTATCAGCTTAAATGTCTGAGTCCCCTCACCCCGCCTCAGTCATCTGTGATCTAGCAGGGGATTATTCACTGCTATGTATTTGTGGCAAATTTTCCCAATCCCTTTGCAAATGGCCCAGGAACCGTCCATCCCACACAAGACCCAGCCTCCCCTAACTACAGTGCTGGCATGAGCAGGAAGCTGGTTCCCGGCCTGTTGCTCCTCTGTACTCAGTACAGAATGTCTCTCTGGAGCCTTCAAAATAAAGATGCTTCCTTGGGGCTCTCTTCTCTCCAAGGAAGACACAAACAAACCAGGCTTTGAAGCTAATGGGAATTTCTGTTGCCCTCAAGCAGGATGCTTAGGTTCACACAAAGAGCATCCCCACCCTCCCTTTTCTTTTACAGGAGCCTTTTGAGAACCAGTTTTCCTGCAGAGGTGAATAAGCGGGTTCAGAGGATTTGTCCTTGTGGAAGATGGGGACTGTTGCCACTGATCCACCCTCCAAGTTTTGATTTCTCCAGAACAATTCCTCTCTGACGCTGTCTGATTGCCACTATTTCCATTACCTGAATACTTGGTCAAAAGTTGGACTCAATGTTCTTGGAGGCCTTTTCCGACCTTAACCATTCTGTACTTGGGAGCCTGAAAACTTTTAAGCCACTGGCTTAAAGGCTGTTCTGTTTTCTGCCTTCCAACCTCACTCTCAGCCACTTCAGTAGAATGAGCCTCTCAGAGGAGCTGTGGAGAGGAGCAGGATGGGCAGTGCTTCTGTGCTGACCATATCTTATCACGCACACCCTGATCAGACACCTCCTGCAGCCTATTGTTTTTCTGGGGGGAAACTTTCCAGCACAGTGCAACAGAAGCAACCCTGCAGAAGGGAATAACTGTCTGCTTGTTTAGGCAGCTCACGTGAGAGCCAGCGCTGTGCAGAGGAGAAGACTGCACTGCATGGCTGAGAGCAGGAGATGCAAGTGAGGTATCCAGCTGCTGGCTGCTCAATAAATCCCATCCTTTGACTAAAAAGCAGGAAGAAGGGATAAGGCAGCTGGCAGACAACTTTTACACCTCCCTATTCCCCAAAGTGTTGAACAGCTCTTGGCTTGGACGAGAATATTTTCCATGTCTATTGCCAATAATGTGCACAACAATGGAGAATCATCCCTTGTTTTCTGCATCTCTTCTGAAAAAATAAAGAGTTTCTGTGGACACATTAAATGGGCTGCATGCAGCCATCACTAATTCCACCCAAGCTCCCATTATCTCATGTTTCCCAGTGTTTGGCTCTAAGCCTGCAGAGGCACCCAGCCAAGAGGAAACATGCCCTGGATGTGTCCATATCAGGAGGGACAGGTATGTCCTGTAGGGAGACCTACAGAAGAAATTGTGGCTCCTGCACAGCCTGTGACCCAGGTTTCCTTCCTAAGAACACTGTGGTGCAGGGATGGGGGAAGCACCAGGTTGGCTCTGGATGTGGATTCAGGAGGTGTCTGGGGTCTTCCCTGGAAATCAGGCCCCTGAAGAGCACTGCAGAACCACAGAGACTGGGATGGACATGAGACAGAGAGGGAAAGCAAGTTCAGTGGTGTAACCAATCTGTAGGAGGAGCACCAATTCCCTCAAGAAGCAAGGGGCTGTGGTTGGAGAGATAGCAGGCAAGCAGTTTCCCAAGGCTATTTGTTCATCTTATTTCCAGGCTAATACCCACACCTTCATGCTTGCAGTGATTGCTGCCTTTCTGAAGTCAGCCCTCTTAACATCAGTGCCTGTGTGTATTGAAATAGAAAAGGCAGAGAGCAGGGGGAGGGGAATGGTCACATTTATTTGTGGACACGCCATGTTTCACCATCACTCACTGTCCTTCCTATTGCAACCCTTCCCTCTCAAACCCTGGCACTAAGCTGCTCAAAGCCCGAGGCACCAGCACCAATCCATCCACATGAAGACTATACTGGTCCCCACAAAGGTGGGAGACCTGAATCAATGTGGAAATGAATGGGCCTCATTCTCCCCTTCACCAGGGCCAACTGCCAGACCCACTTCAGCCACTTTTACAGCCTCTTTGGAGGCTCTGAGAAGGGAGCTCTCAGTGCATTGGAAGAGGGGCCAGTAGTGCTCTGCTCCTTCAGCTCCCCTGTGCTGATGAGCGGCACACAAAACCAGCATGAACCCAGGAAAATTGTGGGTTCAGCAAGAGACTTCCTAAGAATTCCCAGCTGTTTGCTCTGGTATGGCAAAGTGAGAGCAAAACTTTTATCTCGCTATGCATGGGTTTACGTGTGTGCTGTAAAACCACTGTGTTATCACTTGAAAAGTTTGAAGAAGCTTGGTAAAATTTCCTGAAGCCCTTCTTTCAGGCCATGTCGACATGGCTTAACTAGAAATTGGAAACTCTTGGCTGGTAACTTGTTTACCGATGATAGTTTCCACAAATAACTACGTATTTTACAAGTTTTCTTATCATTTCAGAAACACCCTGTTCCCCAATAAATATTTCAACCTCTAGCTACATAAAGATATGATCCTCAGGACAATGTAGGACAGTGAAATCACTGGTGAAGAGAGAGGATTGAGCCAACCAGGGTATGCAGGGTGGAAATGAGAGAGACTTTGGAGAAAATCAGCTGCTGACAAAATTGGTTGGATATTTCTGGTAGGTGGTAGGAGCTGGGAATCATTTTTGTTCACCATTCTTTCTTCTCATTAGCAACAGTCTACACCCACATGAGGAAAATCAATAAATTAGACTGCTTCTGGGAGGCAGCAGGCTTGGTATCTCTGCCAGTCACTGGCTGGCTGTGTGACCCGAGGCACTCAGCCATAACAAATTTCTCTTCTGCTTTCCTATAAGAAAGGAGGCAGAGGGAGGCTATAAAGCATGCTGGAAACTGCAGATGAAAAACACTAGCAGATCAGAGCTGGACTTGGTCTCTCTGATAATACATCAAGAATGATTATAGTTACTTCAAAAGGTTTTCCACTGGTTCACAGACAATCTTAATTTTTGTTTGCCTCTCTTTTTGGTATTTGTCCAAAGTAACTTTCTTTTAGATAGTGATGTTTCCACTAAGTAATTTTCTAGCTTTGTGTTTTCTTAAGAAGCCTTTAAAAAAAAAAAAAAAAAAAAAAAAAAAGGCAAGCATAGCCTACCTGGCTAATTGGGACAATTGTAAAGCTTACCCTGCCTCCAGACATGTCACATCCTAGTTATTGACACCAGTAGGGTTAGCATCTTTACTGGGAGCTTCTGCTGTTACTTCTCTCCTGTTTCAATCAAAGTTTCCTTGGACCGTTTTAGGCTCCTTTTCTGCCACCCAGATCCTCAAGGGCTCTGCTTTTTCCTCCCTACTCGTCCTCCCTTTTACAGCCTCAGAGTCAAGGCACTAAGCCACACTTAAACCCAAATTTTAGCTCTTTTAGCAGCTGAGCTACAAGGTATTCCCACCTGGGAAAGGTTTGCACACCGAGGCTTCTCTGTGATTTTTCCCCAAGTGTGTGAACTTGCATCAGACCATAACCTCCTGTCAAAATTTGAGACCTACCCCCCAGCAGAGAGAGGGATGAGAGCCTGGGTTTAGGTTTGCACCAAAATCCACACAAAGGGCCCAGTTTTCTCTGTGCCAACAATGGTTATTATCCTGTAGTGGACAGCACAGGTGGGCTGGTTAGGTGAGGCCCCTTCCTAGGACTGAAGAGCATTAATAAACCTTTATATCTCTGAGGCCTTCAGGTGGGCCCCATCATGTATAAAGTGAGAAGCCTTGTCCCAACAGATAGTGCAGACACTTCACATAAGAGAAGATGAAGGTCTGTGTTTGATCTTCAGTACTAAGTACAGAAAAGGACTTTGCCCCTTGCTGGACTGTGTGCTAGTTAAATGAAATTCATTTCATTGCAGTTTAAATATGAAGACCTACTGGAAGATCAAATTTTGCATATAATGCCCTAGACTGACAGTAATGTGTTTGCCATATCGTTAAACCAAAAGATTAAGGAAAAGCTCCAATTTTCAGGTAACTGTACAAGCATAAAAATAAAAATTTAGTGGGTTTGGACAGGGTATTTTTTCTTTTTCATTCACTTGGCTCTAAAGCAACTTCATCTTAAGAAATTAAATTTGACAGGCGATTAGTCCATAATGTGGTGCAATCACTTCTGGTATTTGAAGGAAAAATTGAAAACAGACTAGATGTTGAACTTTGAAATGTCTGCATCAGATGTGATGGGCAGCAACTTAAGGTTTTTTGCATCAAGTGCAGGTGACTTGCAGAACAAGCTGATCTGATGCCCCAAGGCAAGGAAGGCCAGGTGAGGCTAGCTGTGATATACACTGGTAACCAGCATGGGCTTGCTTTTACCTACTGGGAAGTTTATTGCTGCTTCACTGTGTGGTAAGTAAACTCACATTCTTCAGAACAGATTGTAAAGTCCAACTCTCCTGCTTTTATTATTCTGCAGTAAGTTGTTTTCTGCCCCAAATGCTTCTTTCACAGCAACAGAGTCTGAAATGGGCACTTGGGGAGCTAGGTCCTGAATTGCAGCTTATATAGGTGTTCCCAAACTGCTCCATTACCAGTCTGAAGTTTGCATCTGCACTCTTGTGCCTATGAACTAAAATGGGAAGTGATGGAGGCAGCTATAAAATTATTTCGGACTCACTTTCCAAGCAAGGGCCCTGCTGCTTTGTAGTGTTGCTCCTCTGGCTGCAAAATGCCCTCACTGCAATGCAGAATTGTCACCACAGGCTGCACAGAGCCATCCCCAGCACAGACCAGTCTCTTCCCAATGTGTCTTACTTTCATGAGTAAATGACTCACTCTGTTTCTTGATGACTGTAAATCACAGAGAAATTCCTCAGCACTGTGTGTGTTTGTGAACTGGGAAACGAGGTGTGCTCTGTGTGATGAGGAAGAGAGGTCGATGAAGTAAACAGGATGTTTTCTGGCCTAGAGACTGAACAATATTTACCCACAGCAAGGACTGCTCACAGGGTAGGGGCAACAAAGAGACCCCAGAGCACTCAGCTCTCCTGCCACACTCCTGGGCTGGTTTTGAAGGCCTCCACTACGGATATTGACCCTCAGACTCAGAATTCATAGTTCAGATGTCAGATAAATCTTCCCAGCCAAATCAGACATGGATAGGGCCAAATTATCTTCACAAAGCATCAGTTGGCCTTGTGGGCAGGAGTGGTCAGTGCTTTCCCCTGCAAAGATTTCCATGAAGAATTATGAAGCTGCTTTCAATGTAAATTAATCCCTCAGCAGCATCTCCAGGACAGTTTGGGATAGGGAAGCATTAAATGTCATCCAGCACATGTGACACTCTTCATCAAAAGTATCAAGAGAGCTCAATAGCATCAACACCCCTTATCTTTTAAATGAGTAGAGGCTCCTCTGTCTTTGGACATTCAGGCCAAGTAGAAGCTGGATTGAGTCTTCACTTCTCAGATTCTTACAAGTTTCTTCTCTTTTGGCAGGAAAACACCCAGGAAAGGAGACAAGAGTTTTTCACTATACTGACAGCAAGTCCAGCCACCAGTAACAGGGACTATGTTATTACTTTCAGTCAAAAATCCTCTCTCCCTGCTCTGCTGTCCATGCACCAGTCTAAAAACAGCCTGCAGCCTCCAGTACCCCCCTGGAATGACTTCATGGCTGTGCATAGAAATCTTCTCCATCTATAGCCTGAATTCTTCGCTGCATAGGAAAGAGAATATTGAATGTCTGGTACAAATTATTAACTTAATGCCAATCTGGATGTAGTTAACATCCTGGGATAGGTCAGGGGTTTTTCCCTCCCATGCCAGCCTTCCCTAGTAAACACTGATAACACTAAGGGTCTTTGTTATCATTCATATTTTGACAAAACCATTTTGTGTGCTCCTCAAATGCCACTGCTGAGTTGTTAACTCATCTCTGGCAGTAGATGCCACAACAGGAGAAAAATATACTAATACTCACTGCAGAGAGAAATCCCTCACTGTCCCCTGATGTCCAGTCCTCTCCAGGCACCAGTTCTTATCTCTGGCCACCTTTTCTCTGATGGCTGCAGAGGAAACCCACCTGTAGAGCATGCAAGAACACATGCAGGATACAAACTTAGAGGTCTTCCAAGAACCAGCTCCAAGAGAGATAAAACCTTTGCTCCCAGCAGTCATAGTGAGATGAGAGAGCCAAAGCCTTATTTCTACCTAAGAAGAGAGAAGGAAGTGCAAGCTGAGCTTTTCTTGGTCATGGTTACAAAGCTTGTCTGCTCTAAATTCCTGTGCACCTCACCTGTGAGGGAGGAGGCTCCAGACAGAGGCAGGAGCTGATAGAGTTCACCTGTGGATCCCAAGGTACCCACCTGAGTCCCAATGACGCCAACCAGAACACACAAATTAACCTTGCATGGCAGCTGGGCCTGGCCCAAGGGGCCCTTGAAGGGGATATTCCATCTTGAGCAGATTGATGCTCCTGTTAGATGGGAAGGGAGAGGGCAGCCTGATGAGCTCTTTATGTTTTACTGACTCCTCTCTGCTATCCCTCTTAGGTAACTTAATTCCCCTTTGAAGGCAATAAGGGGGAGGGCTTTTAGCTCACCAGGCTCATCTGAAATCCCAGTGAAGTGACTGAAACTCTATCTCTATATTCTCTGTGGCTGCTGGCTCTGGTGGCTAGTTTCTGACTTCCGTGGCTTTTGGGTTTCTTTCTTTCTAGTAAATGTGTGTGCTTGTTTCTCCTCCAGCACAACAGACAGACACATGGCTGTGATGATTTTTCTAGGCCAGAGCACTCATTGCTGGGTTCCCCAAATGAGTACTGTGGTGGTAACTTTGTGGTGTTTCCCCTCTACTCCAATGCAAAGCAGGGAGGAAAAATAAGAGGGATTTATCAAGGGGTAGAGGAAGGGGAAAGTCAGAAAATTACCAAGTTGGGGAAGTAATAACATCAAGGAAGATTTTTGACAGGGTTTTTCCTTTACTAACCTCAGCTGAGCTCATCCCAACTTCTGGAAAATTGTAAAACAATGTGGGGAGATGGGGGGGAAACTACAGCTTGGCAGATAAATGTGTCCAAAATATTTCTTTCTTTTTACAAATGCCATTAAAAATTGGGACTGAAAAAGCAGCTTAGAGATGACATTTCAAAGGGGGCTGGGGGTGGAGAGAAATTGCAAGGTAAACAGGACATTTTCTATCTTTCCCCTACCTCCAGCCTGTGTGCAAGGAAAGATAACAGCAGCAGGAGGAAGCAAAGTCTGCCATGGAATTTAGCTCTTCTTTTTTCTCTTGTAACAGGGAGAGAGGGAGAGACCACATGTGCTTCTGAGGCATCTCTGTCTGCTTTGAACCTTATCAACAGGGACTGTGCAATGCAGTCTCTCTTTCTGCCTCTCTTCTAACTTTTGAAGCAAAACACTTACGTGCAGGGAATGTCAGAGCATCTGACAGCCAAGAAGATAGGGGAGAAAGCCAAAGAGTGGGGAGGAGGGGGCTTCTGGTTCCCTTCCTCCTCCTTGCATTTTTTTTTCTTTTTTTTTTTTTTCTTTTTTCCCCCGTTTTCTTTCTTTGATTAAAGAAAGGAGGAAAGAAGAGAACAGTGTAAAGAAGTCTTTCCCACCCCTCCCTTAACAAGTCTCAAGAGCATGGCCCGTGTTGAGTCAAGCAGATTGTTAAGGGAGGATGGCTGTCAATGGGATCTCAAAGATGCAATTCTTTTTTCAGGAATAAAGGAAAGAGAAAAGGTCTCTTGTCACAGCTGCTCACTGTTTATGAAATGTTTTGCCTCTGTGAGACCTACAGGGAATCTGGGAGTGTGCTGAATCTGTTGATCTACCACATTTGCTTTGGAAGGGATCCCTTGCCACATACCTTTGCAAGTAGAGACAGTTCATACATACATCACTACTCCTTGTTTTTCAGGTTTATATACTCTATTAATAGGCATTCAGAGAGGCTCCTCAGTATGGCAGAAAGGTGTAAAATAGGAAAGGAGGGAGAGGCTGTGGTTTGCAGGGTACCCATAGGATGTTGGGCACACCTGAAAGTCGGTTTAGAGTTAGGGATTTAAAGTAGGAGCTGAGCTCAGCTTGGATACAAGAAAGGATCCTTGATATCATGCACCATGCTTTCATTGTACCCTGGCAGAGTTTGAATGAGTTAGGAGGAGATTCAAATCAAAATCCCAAACCCGGACTTGGAAGAAGCTTGGAGCCAGATCTGAGCTTTTGCAGATGGTCCCTTTATATAGAATGAGGTCAATCAAATCATATGATCTCAATACCGTTAAACTTCTGGAGCAGGGCATGAATTTGAGCCCAGGCATATGGGATCATCTGTACTGTGCAGTGGTGTCTGCCAATTGCTTTTCTTTCCTGGCAGGCTGGACAGGTCCCAGTACAGTTGAGTTTCTTTGGATGCTTCAGGTATAAACCTAAAGAAAAGGAGCCTTCCTGGACAGCCTTTTCCCTCAGGCACTTTGTAATTCATGCCTCCTTCCAGGAGAGGAACTAAAGGTAAAAGGAGTGTATGATTTGTTAAGCATCTCTTGTTTTAAGCAAAGCCTTGAAAGGATTGTCCTTTCTTGAAGCCCAGTTTCCACATGTGTGAAACTGGGCAGTGGAAAAGGCAACTCTTCTGAGTTCAGCCACCCTCGAGGTAACCAAAAAAATCCCAAACACCTGGTTTGGTTGCTATTTTAACAGGACAGCTTACTCTGCTCAGGCATTGCTACACAGTAATAATGAGGAAGGAGTAAAAAGTCTCAGGGTTAAATGAGGACTGTGCCTGTGTGCCCAGGGTGAAGTCACAGGCACCAGAGGTTCTGCAGGTCTGCTGCTCTGTGATGGGACTGAACATCCAATCTAATTTATCAGCTACCTCCTGAAAGATGACAAAATCTGCTACTGGGCTTGCACTACTGTTATTAGAGAGCAGCATGTGCATAGAATAGATAAACCAAGCTAGGAGGAGTTTGCAGGATGGAGAGTATTACTTCCAGTAAAACAAAGCAACCCTGGAAGATTACAGCCCCTTCCAGTGACAGCAGAGAAGTGAATGCACATCCAAGAGGCTGAGAGCAGTGCTGTCCATCACCAGGTTAGCAGAGAAGACATGGTCATGGCACAAGTCTCAGGGGCTGGAAGGTGGGTAGAAGGGAAACTTTGGAGCAAGGGAATGGGGAGGTAGTTGCAGAGAACCCTGCCAGGAAGTGATTGCTGCAGGCATGTGAGAGCAGGTGGCTTCTTTTTTTCTGTGTGTAATGAGAAAAGTGGTTTTGATCTTTCAGGGGTACCAGGCTCCTGTTGGGTCATTTGAAGTCTATTTATGGTGTTGTTTATACTGCATCACAGCTTTCAGTCAATCTGTGTCCCCATGGAAGAAAGGAATTCAAAAGAAGGGGGTATTTGGAATAACAGAGGAGGAGGGCATGGATTGTGTGCTGTGTTCAGCTGTGAGACAGCTAAAAATGGACAGAGGTGGGAATTGGGGAGGGGAAGGACCAAGTCAAGTGAAGGTATGTGTGAAGACCAGCTATTAGTTGCAAATGCAGGGTGGACCAGGCCCTAACCCAAGTGCCATCTGTAAGTTCATCTCAGGTCATCTTTCAGGAGGACCCCATTTCTCCTTCCTGCTTTCTCCCCGGGCTCTGCTGCCCTGTGCAGGTCTGTGATTGCTGCTGTTTCCTGCAGCTGTTTGGACTCACACATTTGGATTTGGCCTGTGCTGACAGTGATTTCCAGTAGCACAGGGGGCTTCCACTTAAACTGGGATCACTTGAGCTGCTGCCTCTGTCAGCTGCTGTCCCAGCATTTCCTGGCACTGCCTTGAGGGACACAACTCCTCCCTGTGTCCAAAACATCCTCCTTAGAGCAGGAGCCACCTGAGAGCCAGGGTGATCTGACATCCCTGCTTGCTCTGGGAAGGCTCTCTCCAGCCAGCTCCTCCCTCTCCAGGGCCTGTCTCTCTCCAGCTGTGAAACAAAGGGTAAAATCTCTTCCTGTTAGTCCCAGACTTCCCATTATACTCTGTTTTACTGGGCTGCTCTTTTCTTGCAGGAGTGGTAAAAGAGTTCTGAGATACGAACACCAGAATGGGGAGCAACAGACTTGAGTAAAGGAATATGCAGGTGCTAGCAATGTCTTCCAAATAGGAAAGAGGGTACTAAGTCCCCTACAGGTAAATTTAGGATGGCAATTAAGATAATGTCATTATTGGATCCACCATGGTAAGTCGTCACATCCTCTTTGGAAGGGACAATGAGGCCAAAGTCATGCTGAATGACCTGGTGCTGGCAGTAACAGAGATCTGAGACTCGATAGCTCAGGGAGCCCTTTCCAATTGAAACGCTCTGAAAATTAACAGTGTGCTGGAAAGGTCTGAGGAAGTCTTAATGGGAATATCTTGAGATCACATGAATTCCATCTGGGCTTAGGATGCAACACCTTTCAGGGCTTTCCACAGGGAGCCTCCATGGAAGCAGCCGCTGGCTAAATGCTGCAATTTAACGTCATTGGAGCAGATCTGTCTGTGAGCCAAGCTGGCTTTTACCTGGACTCAGGTTGGGTGCACAGCAGACCATGCCCATTAAGGTACACTTGGTACGTTTGCTAGCACAGCAGCTGTGTCCTGCAGTCACTGTGCCTAAAATAGAAGACTTTTTAAGCCAGACATTCTGTGTATTGTAAATTCAGCAGCACTCCAGGTGCATCTAGGCAGGGTGCATCTGTTAAGCCTAGTGCAGTGATTTTAAAAGATCACTGGATTTTGCTTGTGCTAAACCCCATGTGTTCTTTCGCATTTTCTTTTCCCAGTAAGCCAAGTGTAAACAGAAATAATACTCAGGATCTTCTAATTGCTGAAATGTGTAATCTGTGTACCATTTGTGACTGATTTTCGTAGGAAGTGAAAGGTAAAGTACAAAGTCACCCCTGAAATGATTCGGTTCTAGGTGAGAAATTGAAACACTAAATTAACATGACATCAGGCACTTCAGAATGGCTATGGATCTAGTAAAGAAAATAAATAGGGTATAATTCCTGTAGGACCAATAGAGACCAAGCGTCCCAGATCCAAGAGTTATCCAGGACCGTGCGTAACCTAGCTAATATTTACTTTGCTAGAAGCCATGTGTGAAATCAGATATTTTCACAAGTATTTCAGAATTTGATCCTGGCTGATACCTTGGCATTTGCAGTGAAAATCGCTGTTTACTAAGAAAAATGTCCCCAGGACTGCAACAGGGATACAAGATTTCTGTCTGCAGAAAGCGTTGAAACAAGATACAGAAGCAAACACCAGGGACACTACTCACTACAGAAACAGGCTCTCCTTCCAACACCTTTGAAAGATGTGGGAGAAGGAACACATGGCAACATGATTCATAATAATACTGCTTAGCGTGGTGCTTTTCATTGGGAAAATAAAATGAACATGTTATACGTTAATTTTGCATTTTATATCAAATTACCTGTGGTTACTCGTCTGTTCTTAGCTGCACCAAAGACAAAATCCTCCTTTATACAGTGCAAACAGGGAAGTAACTGCTGTAATCAAATGGTCTCTTACCTGCCCATGAAGTTTGGGGTCTCAGGTGAGGAAACAAGAAGGGGCTGCCAGAGGAGGGGACCAGGGCACAGTTGCAGCAGTGGAGACATGGGAAGGCTGTAGAGGCTCAGCCCTGAGTGATGCTGTGAACTACCCTACCTGTTTCTGCTCCTCTGCTCTCTCCAAAATTGATGACGAGAAATAGAGCAGTCCTACTGAATGGGTCAAATGAGCTTTTGAGTTCTCCCTTCTCCCTAAATCAGCGAATCTGCTGTGTGGGTAATTAGTCTGCCAGTCTCATCGTGGTAGCACTGCCTTTGGAGTGTGACATATTCAAAGAGGTCTCGAGCTCATTGTTTCACCACCCCCCTTTACTCTTTTTTTGTGTCACAAGTCTTCTGTTTTTTTAATGATGCCCTCCTCCAGCACAAATTGACTCAGGCAGTAATTTGTCATGTCATCTTCAGTAAAATTTTGAACAAAATCGTGGAAGATTCATAGAGGAGCAAAAGTGCCACATCTTTTATGCATTTCAGATGGTAAAGTATAAATCAAAAAGCCCAGGGACCTGTTTGCAGGAAGACAAGAAGAAAAAAAGTAAACCATAGTGAGTAAAGTTAGACTGTGTCTGTGTGTGATCCTGCACTGACCAGCCTGAGACTTGATTTTTAATTGTTCAGGGACATATTGTCTTTGTGTCAGGGTGGATGCAGTAGATAAAACAGATCTAAGAGAGACCCAGCCCACACTCTTCCTCACTTATAAAATCAGGGTGAAAGTTAAACCCTAAGGGACACAGATAAAAGGCTTCATGCTGAGGGAAAGGAATGCAGAGTTAGGACCTCATGTTGTAACTGCTTAAAGGGGTTGGTCATTCTTAACCCTGGAGAAAAATTACCTCTCTCAGATGATTTTGGCCTTGGATAAATTTAGCTTCAAAAATCGTCTGTATATCTCTTTAGTGGGAATGACTTCCCTGCTCTGACTTGAAAGTCTGCAACCATTTTAAAACTGAGCAGTTAAATCCTATCAGAAGTGAATAGGAACAGGCTGAGCAGTTTCTTATAAACCACCTTTGCAGTCTGAGGCTGAAGCCTCTCCCTCCAAACCAGGGCTGATTCCTGCCTTCCCAGCATCATTTGCCTGGTTGGTTTTGAGAGCAAAAGCTTTGGGAAGGGGCATTTCCTCATCCCTCGTTCCTGAGCAGCCTCCAGTCCCTGCGGCCTCAATGAGTGGTTACAGCAAGCACAACATTGATGAGATGTGAAGGGATGGGGAGGGCTGGCTGCATGCAGCTGGTGGGATGTTCAGCAGTGGATCTGCCTGCCTGGATATCCATACCTGCATTGCCTGTACCACACAGCTTGAGGAATTGATAATCCAGTTGTGTCTGCCTCTGATCAATCCCTTGCTCCACTCCAGCTGATGTTGCAGGCACCAACCTACTCACATAGCCTCCTTTTTTATTTTTTTTTTTTTAATGCAGGATCGATCTATTTTTAAAGTACACACAGCTATATGGTAGGAGAGATTAAACAGCAGCATAGAAAAAGATCTCCTTTAGGGAAATCTGATTATACCATTTTAGGAGGGTTTTCTTGTTGAGAGTCAGCCTGCATATTTCCACACTGTATTTGAAGGTCACTCATTGTCTTATGCTGCTTCCTACAGCAAAATTGAGAGGAGTATGATGAGATTTCATAATCACCAGAGAGCTCATTTGTTCAGCAAATCCAGCCATGACCCTTTCTAATGTTTTCTTTCCCTTCTTTCCTTCACTTCTGCTGGCTTGTTTTTAGCTGGATGGTTCCACTGAAACCTCCCTATCAATATTCAGAGATGATTTCTGAAGTTTGGATAAAGTCTATCAAATCCAGCAGAGACCAAATTGCCAGGCATATTTGTAGAGTCTAAACAGCTATCAGAGCTACAGGATCAAAGTCTTCAGGTCATTTCTGCTTTGGTGGGAGAGGTACAATTATGAATTCTTTACTTTACCAAGTACATATGAATGTGGCAGTAGCTCACATGTGAAGCTCAGACTGGGTCCAGCTCTGCAAATGCTGGCACCACAGTTTGTTTCCAGGAGTTGGGAGCAGCCCACAGGGAAAATGAGCCTGGATTTGGTCCTGGTGTTGGTTCAGATGTTCATGGGGAACATGAATTAAAATGTTTCTGTATGAGTCTCTTCCCCAAGTGAAAGGCAGAGCTAAAGCTTTTCAGTGTATGAAACATTGAATCTATGGACACGGAATCTGTCTGCCTATGCACAGCCTATGAACACTGAAAAATTGTTAGAGGTTTGGAAAGGAAAGACTTTAAATTCAGGAATTTGTAATCTTCCGTGGTTGTTCTCCAAGCAGTATTTCCATCTGCCTTCTGCTTAATGAATTAGCAAAGCTTAGAGAGTAGCATGAACTTTCAGAAGATATCCTTCAGTGCCCCTTATGGCTGATCTGGAAATGATGCTCATTATAACACTGTGTGAGCAGGATAGGTAACCCAAAGATGTCAGGAAGGGCTGCAGGCTAAAAAGCTAACCAAAGATTCCTTTGAGACGAGTTATTCCTCCCAGGGATGACATTAGTAGCACCATTAATTTTGTAGTTTTATTTAATTTCCAGGGATTGTGCCAAATCAGAGTTTTCTGTGAAAACAGAATCAGCCTGCTCCAAGATCCATCAAGATGCCCAAGAATGACAAATAGGAGCAAAGGCTGGGTCAGGAGTTTTCCCCTTTCCACTCTGGGAGGAGCAGAGTTCTGGGCCCTGGCAGTGCCTGAGTCGTAGCAGAGCTCACTCCTGCCCACGGCACCAGGAGAGGGAAGGGAAGCCTCAGGTGGGACAGGAGTTTTCCAGGGAGGGAAATGAACCTTTTCCTTTCCTTGAGGTCACCCACACTCATTCCCAGTGTGCACTTTCCCATGAAGTATGTGAGGGGTGGGCACAGGCAGCCACACAGAGGGTGCTGCACTGCAGTGGGTCTAATTATCTAAATAAATTTACTGGAGATGAGGGGAATGAGGGTGCCAGGAAGAGGGGGATGGGTGGGAAAAATTCTTTCAGTAATTGCAATGAAATGATCAAAAAACCTCAGGAAACCGGAACCCTGCTTTGCATTGACTCCCTCTCCCTCCCAGGTTGCATTAGTTTTTACAAAGGAGCACTGGGGAGATTACTTGTCTTTGATCATTCTGGGATCAATCTGCAAATGTACAAGCTCACTTTTTGCCAATTGTTAAGCTCCACGTTACACCCTGGTTTTTAAAGGCCTCACGAAGATGCAAACTGGAGACAGAGGAGATGGATGACTTCAGTGAGGCATTTCAGGAATTGTTTGAAGAGAGCAGCTGTCCCCCCACCCTGATTAGCTGCACAGCATTCTGCCAGCTTGATTTCGAAGGCAGGTAAGGGTGCAGGAAAGGGGTAGAGAGAATGACTGGAGAAAGGAGCCAGCCAGCAGCAGCAGCACCAATGTTGATTTTTCTCATCCTGTTTATTCAGATGGCTTGTTAGGGATTGTTTTATTCCTGATGCTGTTTCACACCTTATTTATTACTTTTCCATATTTTTGCACCCTTCCTAATTCCAAGGGTTCAATATGGCTGTTTTCCACAGCCAGCTAATACCTTCAGAGCGGATAATCTGGGGATTCTCTATGTTTGATATACTTACCACACTGCTGCTCAACTCCCATGCTGTGCTTCAAATATTTATTTAAAAAAAAAAAGGAAAAAAAATCCCCCAAATCTTCTCCAGGCTGTTTCCTCCCCAGCCTTTGCTGCTGAAGCTTCCCAAGTCACCTTCCATGGGGAGCTTGCGGGATGCTGATCTTTTTGTTTATTCATTTATTTTTGGCAGCATCACTAGCTGCTTCCAAAGAAGGGGGTGAAGGCATTTGAGAAGAAAATTTGTAAACATTTGTCATGGCTCTGCCCAGGTGGGCAGGCACAGTCCTCACTCTGCAGCCACGTGTGCAGTGTGGGTGATGAAGTGCTGTGTCCCAGCCCTGGAGCTGGCTGCATGCTGGCCATCCAGCTACAATCTGCATTTTAATTGCCTGGGGCTGCTCATGTTTTTGCAGAGGACAGGGTAAAGATCCACCTTCAACACAGGCTTTTTAAAGTGAGACTCATAAAAGCCAGGAACTCAGTTTCCTTACATTCAGCTGAGGTAGAGAAAAGTGAGGAAGATGGCTCTGTATTTGAATTGCTGCTTTTGCCTTTTGTGGGTTTTTTTGGTTTTTTGGGTTTTTTTTTCACGTGAAATACTAAATACTGGGCACCAGAAGTTTATAATTTGAGCAATTTTCTCTTCTGAGATTTGGAATTTTCCTTATTGACTGGATGTAAGGTGTGCTAAAAATTAGACACAATACCATATGTCTTCAATGGCCAGGACAGTTCTGGAAACACAGAGCTTTCTCCAGAACTGGAAGGAAGTCTCCAGGTCACAATGCCATCCCAGATTTTAGCAATGGCATATGAGACAAGGAACTGTGTGTATCTTGCCCAGGACAGTGTATTTTCCCTGTCCCATCCCTTCTAAGACACAACCCCCGGTAGAACTCTGGCTCCCAGAACATGGGCAGAAAACAGGCTGCTGGCCCCAGTGTGGACACTGATGTGTGACCCTGTATAAAATCATGATCCTTGTTCCCTGGAGGGGATGAGGCTGCTTTTAGATTTATTAGCCTGGATATTTTTTCCTGGCTGGGTTTGCTTGCTCTCCCTCCTGCACGAGCTGTTGGAAAGCATTTTTTCCCAAGCAGTGACTCCTAGACCTGCAGAGCTTCTCATGGCTGGCATGGGCAGCACACAACCTCTGCTCAGAGAGGCTCCTCTGTGGTGGTTTAAACCCTCCTTGCACTGTTCTGCCAACCCTTATTGCTTTTTCTTCATGGTCTGCAAGATAAAAAAGCCTCTACAGAACCACTGCTGCGGGCAACAGGGACCCTGTGGTTTCCATCAGCTGGTGGTGATATTGATGATATATATAGAAAAGGAAATTATATTTAACAAAAGAGCAATATTTGTCCTCTGCATGAGACTTTCTCCCTCTCTTCACTCCCCTTCTGTTTACTGCTGCAGGGAGGCAGTGACTGGCTGGGCAGTGCTGAGCTCCCCTCTGCTGTCCAGCTCCTGCTTGGGATGGGAGTGGCTGAAGCTTCCATGGGGCAGGAGCTGCCCTGGAGCTGGAGCTGCCCTGGGCTGACTCTTCTCCCCCTGCAATGAGATAATGAAAGCTCCTCTGAAGGTGCCCTTGTCTGAAAGCCCTACAAGAAGACAACCTCTGCTCCAGAGCGGATGGGTAAATTTTATCTCTAGACCCTACGAGATCATCAGGGCGTCTGCCAGAGATTTTCAGCTGCTCTCTGTATTCCTGTTACAATGTTATTACTTTTTTTCCTTTTTTTTTCCTTTTCTTTCTTTACCGTAACTCATTTCACTGGCACTTTTACCAGCATTCCCTACATTTTTCAAGATGTGATAGTCTGGCTTTCCGATGACCTATTGCAAGACAAAGTTGGGCTACTTATCAGTGAAAGGTACCTTGTCAACCGACTCTGTAACAGTGTTATATTTAAACAGAAGCAGATGAAAAGCCGTGGGGAGTAGAAACCACTGCTGCAAAGGTATTAAAGAAGATGCTGTTGTGTGAACAGGGATATGGGGGGAGGTGAAGTTGGAGGCTTTGGAGTTTGCTGTGGGCTCAGTGAATAACTTATTCTGTCTAACACTTGCTATGAAATATCCTAACAATACTCAGGCACTAGTGGTAGCAGAGATATTATCACTTGGGGAGACAACAGAAATGGCCTTATCATTTTGACAATGGCTTTTTTCCCTTATTATCGCTAAGTAACAATATCTCTATTTCACTGCCACTACTGAGCATTGTTTTTTTGATAAACAGAGTCCTTTTTGTGATTTCTTTTTCCCCACTTGTATTTTATCCTCTGTGCACGTGTGCATGTGAGCAGATTTTAAAAAAAAAGATGTTCCACCTGATCGTGCAATACTAAAGACTACATCTCTTAAAAAAAGAAGTTGTCAGAGGGGATATCTACACAAATGTAGGGCTTTCCTGATGTCTGAGGGACTTGTGGTGCCCCTAGGTTCAAAGAAACTCCATTCTACCTGGGATCCCACATGCCTGACTGAAAAATGGGAGTGTATAAGAGCTGGAGTACATGAGATGTCCATACCCACTGGTCAGCAGGGATGTCAGACTGCATCAAGAGCTGCCTATAACAAAATCTGCGTGCTTTGGTGCCTGGTTTGTTCTCAGATGTTCACATAAAGGCACCATCTCCAGCCAGTATACAACTCATACAAATGCAGTGCTCTGTGTTCTCCTCAGTGCACTCCCAAAATGCTTCAACTGATGGAGCCACATCCCATCCTTCCTCCAGCCCTGTCCCAGAGCTGGAAAACCTGGATGGACCAAGCAGGAGTTAAACTGAGGGTACATAGTTCTATTAACTATGGTGTATAGTGACATCTGGGTGTATTCACATTAGAGTCAGCTGAACACTCCTCCTCATTTATCCTCTGTTCCCTTTCAATTCCTTCCCCATGCCCATCCCGTGGTGTCTGAGCACTGCTGTCCACCTGACTTACACCAATGTTATGGATTGCCTGGGCTGGCAGTGTGCTCTCCCATTATCCACTCATCATCCACAGTGGTCCTGTCTGGATGCTCCTCTGTGCTGATACCATCAGCTGCCACTGTCTGGTCTCTGCACAACAGAGAACCCTCCATCAGAGCCATTGCTATGGTTACAGGCATCCTGCGGGCAGTGGGACCAACAGGAGCTGTAAATGAAGGTACTGCTGCAGAATTTGCATAAAGACTCCCTACCTGCAGTGGAACAGCCACGTTCTCCAAAATCACTCCCACGAGTTTCTGTCACTGCCTTTGCAAATCTGCATGGATGGGACATTGGGACTCAATTTATACTTTCTTGGCTTGGACTCATAGTGAGAACACTTTCCATGGAGGAGGAGGGAAAATTTATCTTAGAAGATGACAGAACTCAGATCCCTTAAATGTGAAATAATAAGAAGGAAGATCAGTTTTTACCCTCTCCCCGCCTTTGCATGCCCTGCTTTGCAGAGAGCCTCAGAGTGCTTGAACCAGCAATGTGGTAAGATACTTGTTAGCCCCCAAAGCCCAAGCAGCAGGGAAGTGAGTCATCTATCAAACCCATGCTCCATCACTTCCACTGCAGCACTAAATGATGCGCTCAGAACCTGCCACTAAATGGAGGGAAAATGTGACCAGCCTAACTGCTATCAGAAAGTTAAATGCTTAAAATAATGTCACTGGAGGATCGCAGAGAAAGGACAGGAGGTAAAGTAGGCTATTTTCCTCATCTGTGTTGTTTTTCCCCCCAAACAGAAGAGGTGCATAGTGAAATTAACCTCTACTCCTTTGATCTCCTCCCCTCTGCTCTTGTGCACACACACACACACACACACACACACACACACACACACACTCTCTCTCTCTCTCTTTTAAGGCTTATATATAATGATTTGATGCAGGAGGATTTTTCATTAGAAGATATGAATAAGACTTTAATACAAATCAGTCCAGAGAGTCTTTTGACAGGATTTTTAAATAGTGCCCCTTGTCTCCCTGATGCAGCCACATGCTATCTTGTTCCCATGCTGACCTCTCTGTCTTTCCTCATTAAAGATCTGGTCCAGGCTGCTGAGCCCTCTCTCTTTTTGGAGATTTTCACTGCTTTGTCTCACGTACAGGCACTCCTGCTGCTGACCGACAGCTCCTCATCCCCAGCAATTTCTGCACTGCATTAATTTCTCATTAATCTGCATCATGATTTATGAGTCTTAAATGATGGAAGACTTCTAGAGGAGTGCTTCTCATTTGGCCTGCTGGCTTTTCTCCCTTGCTCCTTCACCCTCCTTCTTCAAAAGCAAATAGACTTCTCCTACACAAGCTGTCTGCAGAGCATCGTCTCAGTGGATGGTGCAAGTGGGAAGAAACAGGTTAAGCATGCTGCTTTCTGGCTGCTTTCCTTGTAAATGATTTGGGCAAACAAATGCTAGTGAGAAAAGGGACCCACTCTGCTTTTCTGAAGAACTTTAGTTGCTGCTCTCCAAGTCTGTGAGTGTTTGGTGGCTTTGGCATCCCTGGGGAGTGCTGCCAAAGTCTTTTTAGAGTTTGGAGAGCTTTCAGCAAGGATATTGTAAACCACCCTGCAGGGATCAATCACATTAGCAAGAAGGATGGTGACTCCTGACTGGGCAGGGAGCTGGACCTTCATGCCAGGGGGGGATGAACCACTGGACCTGGACATGTTGCTGTAGGACTGTGTTAGTCTGGCTCGGGGCAGTGGGGAAAGAGAAAATTGTGCACTCCCTATACTGATTTCATGGGACTATGCTATTGCCTTGCATCAAAATTATCTTTCCTTCAATTTTCAGGAGTATATGTAAAAGAGAATGGAAAATTACTCAGCTTTAGTTATCCACCAGCACTTTTTTTGCTTCTCTAGAACTCCTGAATTCATAGAATTTGAGGCTATAAATAGTGATGGAATTTTCTCTTCTCTTCTGGTTATTGCTACATGGCTCTGGTCCTCGGGAGAGTCAGAAAACACAAAGAGGTGGGAAATGTTTTGTTTGGAAGACAAGAGAAGAAAATGCTGGACTGAATAAAAGCAGCATAGGGTTATGGCAGCAGTGGGAAAGTGAGCAGTAGAGTCAGGAGAGATGGAAGAAGCAATGGTGGATTACAAAATTCTTTATGCTCTGCCCTGACAACACCGATGCACTGCTCAGTGAAGCCAATGGAAATATTACTGTTGACCTCCTGTCAGTGCATTCAAATTTTAGACAATTAATCCATGCTAAATCTTAGACAGAAATACTCCTCATGGCTCAATAGCTCATGAATCATGAGAATGATTGTGCCACCAAGAAAAAAAAGAAGGAAAACTACTTCAACTTTTCCTTTGCAGGAAGAGACTTGATTTCAGGTCATTTTAGAAAAAGAGGATTTGTCTCAAATCTTTATTTTCCTGGTTTCTTTTTAAATCAGATATTCACAAATTGATTCAGATCTTCCATACAGTATGTGAAGCTGATTCTAGCTCTCAGGCTGCTAAACTACCAGAGAAATGGTTTAGAAAAGCAGTGGTGACCAGGACTAGCAATAAAGCTTTAGTTGCTACTGCATGAATATGTAGATGAATATGTAGTTACTCTGACACCAACAGGGGAAAGCTGTTTCTTTGGGGGCTGGAAACAGAAGGGGAAAATTGCTCAGCTTTTTAGCCAGTGTTTTAAATTGATATTTAGGAGAGCAATTTCTGTGTAGCTTGGGGAAGAAGAGAGTGAGAGAGAAAATCTTCATGTAAAAGTCTTTCTGATTCTACTTTGTTAATACTTTAAATCTTTTGAATTTGGGTAGCGTGACTCAAAAGGGAAAATCAGAAATTGTCTCTGTGTTGATAGAGCTTTTACAGAGAGCACAGAAACTTGGGGTGGGAAGAGTGTAAAAATATTTTAATAGGTAACCTTTTATTCAGCAAAATATGTATTACTTCCTATTATGATAAACAGTTTGCATATTTGAGATGAAAATGTTTATACATATACATTACAATTACATATTCATTTGACTTTATATTACATACACAACTCAATTTGAATAAATGTCTGAAGCCAAAGGAATAAATTAGTATTGGTGCTGAGTACTTTCTTTGCCCTTCTCCATTGTGTTTGCAAGATTTGCATTTTATAGTTGCACATTAACAAATATGCATATTTCATTATGGTTTTGGATTAAAAGGTTATCATCTCTGTTACCCATTAGTAACAAACAAACACAGACTTTCCATGTGAATTTATCCCTGGCTCAGCTGTTTGCTGATTAGGTTGTTGTCTCTGGGTTTCCTTGTTTTATCCTTGTGGAGAATGCCTAAAGTGGTTTCTGAAGTGCTTATTGTCCTCTGGGGAGCAGTGAATGAGAAAGGGAGGCAGGCAGAGAAGACCCAGAGGCATCCTAGGCTGGTGAAAAGATAGGAAGGTAGGGCCGGGTCCAACCTGCAGCCAGGTTGGAGCCTTGTTTGGGCAGGTGCCCCCTGAAGCCCAGGCCTTGTGGCAGAAGAAGATCCTTTGGAAAACCTGGCTGAAGGCTGGGCAGGGTCAGAGGGGCAGAAACCTGGGCAGGAAGCACTGTCATCAACCCAGTGTCCAAAACATGCTGGTTTCAAATCAGAATGTTCCTCCTGTGCCAGGGTGATCCAAACTCCTGAATCTGCACATGGGGAGACCTTGGATCTGGACAATTCAGAACCTGGCATCAGCTGGGGGAGGGGAAGAAGGCATCACAGTTTTACTGGTACCCACTGGTGTGGGCCCCAAAGGAGCTGTGCATAGGGCACATTTCTGGAGCAAACTGGACTAAGCCCAGCAACTTGCAGTCACATCAGCTCCTATTCCTAGACATCATTTGCCAAAAAAAGCCCTCCTTGATCAGTTCTGTGTCTGCAGGCTCTTGTAGGATGGAGGTAGAGAGGGGTCAGGACTGAAGGATCCCTGATTGCCTGAGCTGGGGCCCAGGCACTTTCTACCACTCTGGAGTGAGCAGCACTGATTCTGGGAGACATATTTTAGAGTAACTGAATTTCAAGGACAGTCAGCATCCAAGCAATAACAAGGACCTGTTTCTCCAGGTAGCACCTGGAGAAGGCTGCCCTGTGAGGTCAGCATGGGCTGTCACCTCCCGGAAGGGAGAGTCTGTCTTGAAGCCAGGTGTTGTTTACCAAGCTGCTGCAGGGCAGGACCAGCATCCTCTTGTAATAGAGCTGTGCATGCCATAGGATTATAGACTTTGGCTCTAAGTGCTCACCTTCTGCAAATAAGCTCCATGTGTAAAAACCAATGGAATTTTAATGGATTTTTATTTTTACTTTATTGAATTTTCCTTTCCTTGTCTTTTTAATACAACTTTGCTAAAGTCAGTGGGTGTAAATGCCTCAAAAGAAGCCATTTCGATTTATTTTTCCTCTTCTTCAGGGGAAAGGAAAATCAAAAGATTCAGTGCCTTTTTAGCAGAAGATATAAAAATAGAGAATCCCAGTGGGGGTATCTACACAGCTCCTAGGATGCTACTTTGGGCTCATCTGATGTGCCAAAATTGTCAGCTTACTGCTGCTGCCCTCTGTTTACTCTCTAACCCTGCATGCAAGTCCTTTGCTATCCCACACCATCTTTCCAGATAACATCATGAGTGTTACTGCCCAAAGCTGTCCCAAGCTTAGTCCAGGACCCTCTCTAATGCCCTTGAGGACCCGTTTCCAAGTGCTAAAACAATGTTTTCCAAGTTTTCTGCTCTGTTCCCTGAGAAGAGAGAATGATCTCCCCAGAAACAGGTGAGCACCCTTGTTCATATTTTGCCTATTCATTCAACCCCAGCTTGGCTGTTTGCCCAAAATGCAGACTTTTATTTCCTTAAGGTAAAAACATTAGATCAGTTCTCCTTCTGTTCTTCCTGATCCTCCCTGCATCCATCACAGGGATCCATTGCTTCCTCCCAGCTCCCTGTTTAGGTGGCAGCTCCAAACAGGAATAACCTCTGGGACAGTAAATGTTTCTCCCCTGAGGTAGAACCTGCTGATCTTTCTCAGAGGCAATGCTGTGATGAGCTGCCTGCTCTTTCCATCCATCCCTGCCATCCCACCTGGATGCAGCTCTGGGATGGTAAGCCAATCAAGGGAATGAGTACTAAAGGTCAAGGTGATAGTAATGCATGTAAATAAAATTTACTTGCTGAAATAGAGCATTCTAATAATTCTGATGCACAGAACAGAGGCTGCAAGGGAGGCTGGAAATACCACAGTGGGAGACTCAATTGCCCCAGAAATTCAAATGGGATAAAGATCTTTTCCCATTCAACTCCCTAAATAGTTTCCAAATTTACATTAACTGCCATCCATCGACACTGAAGGGTGTTTAAGGTGGCATGTGGGACCTTATCAGGGTCCCTCACACGGGGCCTCCACCACAGAATTGTCTCCCACATGCCTTTTGCACATGGAGCCTTAGCAGAGAGATCACGCTTGAGCTGCCAGTCCTTGCAGGATTTTTTTCAGCTGCTACACTGCCAAGCCATTTGTGATGGTGGTGTGATGTCTGTGATAAGTACACAGCAGTCTCCTACAAAAGAGTCTGGAGGTGGCAATTCCATTCACTTTGGCCACCAAACAACCATCAGATAAGTGTAAATTTGGAGTGGAACTAAATAAGTGGTGCATAGCTGCAAGGCTTCATTTCCAGCTACTAATCCTCTTAAATTATTGAATCACCCTGTAAACTATTAGCTAAGTATTTTGAACAAGAGTCTCTGCTGTGTGTAGCCTCATGTAACTACAGATTTCAGGCAGAATCTAACTCGGTATAGCATTAAATTGATGTACTCACGTGACATATCTAAACTTTAGGTGCATGCTTGGAACTTGGAGACCCTGTGCAGGGCACTCCTGCAGCACTGCAAAGCCAGGAGCTTTCATGGAACTGAAAAAGCTCTGTGGTTTGCACAGACAGATTATGTCTTTGGACAGGTGTCTTCTACAGATACTGTCTCTACTTTATGAGCATCGAAAGAAGCTCTGATCCATAGCCATAAGAAATCTGTAGTCATTTTCTGCAAGCCATTGAAAAAAGATTTTCAGAGCTTTTGCACATGAATGCCATCATGTTGGAGTTGGTCAAATTATCCACTGAAAATGATTTCTGCAAATGATTTAGCTCCTTTAGCAGTTTTCTCCTTGCCAGACTATCTGCAAGCAGATTATGAGTTTTATTAAAGCGTTGATTACTTGCAGTATCACAACTGTTCAAACTATAGTCAGCGCAGCCAAATTCAAATGCTGCTCCATCTATGAATGGCTCTTACTTGCAATGAGTAAGACCTGTTTCTGATTTACTGCTCATACAAGTGGCCATCCATGTTGTACAGAGTTGTTTCTACTGTTGGGATCGATGGGAGGGTCATATTAAAAGGAGAGGAATCCCTGTATTCAAAAATTGGAAGCATGTGGAAGTGCTCAGTTAATCCATTGTGTGAGTAATAAATAGGAACTGCTGGAAAAATCTTGAAGCACACTTCCAGGAGGAATACTCCCAGCTACTTAACAGCATCAGTATCTCTGAAGCTCATTTATCCCCACTAATATTCTTGAAATAAACACTCAAGTGTTCATGAATAACTGTATCCTTTCTGACTGATGTGAATCCATTTGTGGCTATACACTATTCCGAATGAATACTGTAATTCACTCTAATTTATACAAGAAAGGGGAAATTGATGGAGGAAATAATGAGGTTTGGGGTAATGTAAGCACTGTCAGCAGCCTCATGAAAGACTATTGTAACATCTTCAGGCTGGAAACTTATTTCTGAAGCTGAGTTTCCCCTGGCTGACACAAGGCTGAAGACATAGTGGTGTTTGTGTCCATCACACAGGGGGTTGTTAGTGCCTATAGACACAGATGCTGGTGAGGAACCAGTCTAGTGGCAGCCAAGCTGGGCTACAGGAGGTGGCATCTCATGGCCATACACTTCTGGGAACACCTTCACATCCGTCTAGGAGCTGTGGAAGCCTACAGGAGGGATAATACAGCTTCTTTTATGGTGTTCAATGAGCATCCAGTGCCAAGTCTGGCAGTAGCTGCTGTTTTCCTCTTCCATGTGAGGTGAAGGGAACCTCACTGAGGCAATATGGCAATGTAAAATCACCTGGTTGCTTCTTCTTATGGAGACTGCCACACTAAGAACTCTTTTTTTCTACTTCTCCATCAGATGCTTTGAATAAATCAGGTTTTCAAAAGAGTTCAATGCTTTGATTTAGGAATTGTAAGAGGAGGGAGATATGAAACCATCTCAGAAGTGCCAGCTACTGAACAGCCTAAATCTGACCCTTGGGTTTTTCCCTAAAGTGGAGCTCACTTTTTTTGTTGCCTGAGCACCATATGTGGCAAGTGACAAAAAACCACACTTTCTATCTAACAGACCCAGAAACCTGAAAGTGCAAAATATAATAGCCAGAAAGAATTTCTTCAGACCAGCAAACACTTTCCTGCATGATCGGAAATGCAGTCAGGCTAGGTAAGATAAAAAGGAAGGCAAAGAGTGGATAAGCATCAGTCTAATGATAACAATACAATGTTCTCAGATAATAGAAAGATATGACAGCAAACAGTGAAAGGATGAGCAAGATAGTTCAGAGAAAGTGCAGGAATATACAGGGATATATGTCAGGAAAACATCTGTGAAGACAGGAGTTATTTCTGGGCCACATAAAGTCAACAGGCTGCTCTGTAACCAGGATTGTCTTTGGGCATTTCAAAATGTGTTGCACTTATTTGTAGTAATTCTGAATGTATTTTCTCCCTTGCTCAATCACAGGAAATCAAGTTGAAAACAGAAGAGACACATAATTGCCTGCCTTCTGTGCCACAGCATCCCTGTCACATCAACCCTCATGCCACTGGAAGGGTGTCAGCTGTGGCTCCATGTTTAGGGTTTCAGCTGTGGCTCCACGTTTAGGGTTTCAGCAGGGCTCCAATCTTGGCAGTGCTTTGTGAGGACAGCGCTGGCCAAAAAGCCAGCAGAAGCTGTGAGCTCCACTGGGCAGCTCCCAGTAAATTCACAGTCAAGGATTTACTAGAATTGGCTTTTCCTTTTTTCCCACACGTGGTTTGTTCCTTCAAGGTATTTCTCTTCAGTTTTTGCACATGTGTGAAACTCTGTGAGGAACTTCAGCTCAGCGGTTGTTCTGGTGGTACCTTGCAAACCTCTATGGGGTGAGGAAGCAATAGACAGGGGAGGATGTAGGAGTTAAAAGGAGTTACTAAGAGTGAAGTGGGTGCTCAATTCCAGGACCCACTTTTCTGAATTGATCCATCTTGGGTTTGTTCTCCACCGTGGCTGTTTCTGAGCGCCTTTAAGTGGAACTTAATAACAAAAGTACAGAAGCGTTTAGACTGCATGGATTTTTTTGCTTCTTCCAGGGCACAAATCTCTGTTGAGGGTAAGGTTTATATGTTTTTAAGGATGTATTTAATTTTTTTCTGCCTTTCAGGTACCCAGGCTGTGGGAATAATATGTGTGTCAGGGAGGAATCAGTACACCAAAAATCATTCTTGTACTGGAAAAACATTTTTCTTCCCTTCCAATCTCCATTTTTTTCTCCATCTTCCAATCTCCAACCAACCATTTAAAAAGAACAACATTGAATTGTAACATGAACTTGTACAAGCTGTGATGGGGCAATGCTAATTTCCCAATTTCCACCAAGTAGGGAGAGACAGGGGGGATTGCAATTTCACGCACACGTTAAAATGCTAAGGCATAGGCCTGGCAGCTAGACCTGAAAACCACATGGGGAAGGGGCAGGGGAGAAAAGAAGCAGCTGTCGACAGGCTCATGTCCTGCTTTCTCTGCTTTTTATTTTTGGAGTACATTGCGCTAGCCTTCGATGTTTGCTCTGCTGACACATGTTGGCTGCCCAGGGTAGCTGTAATAGGCCCCTGTGGGAGGTGTATAATTGAGATATACAGGCACTCTGCATATTAACACTAAGCACTTGTCCTGCTTTGAAAAAAGGCCAAAATAATCCCTCTTTCCTTGCTCTTCCTTTCCTACCTCTTGCCTCTGGGCAGCCACAGGGACTGATTTGCTGGAAGGCAGCTGGAGGTTGGGGCAGGTGGCACAGAGCTGCTGGGGTGACACTGTTGGGTGCCTAAAGGGGCAGTAGGCTACTGGAGGGAACTAAGAATGATAAAAGCATCCAGTGGCTGGAATGACAGCTTAGTATCATACGCCAGTTAGTGCCATACTTACAGGAATTTTACAATTTGGTGGAAGAAGATCCCAGACCCTGAAGCTGGTTTTCCTTCCCTCTTTTTCACTAACCTGCTTTTTCTACTGACCTAAGATTTGTGTCATTTTTCCCCCATTACCCAGTGGGTAAAGCCCCTCCTTTTTTATCCCCTCACTTCTAACTTGTTGTTCTTTCCTGCTCTCATCTCATTCCCCCACACCCTGACTTTACTTCTAGGGCGGTGTCATCATTTTCCTGAGCTTTGACCTGTTTATGCTGTCCAAGTTCCTCTCTTCTACAAGTGCTAATCCTTCTGGACAAGAAGAGCTCATATTAACAAAACATTATCCCTGTTGCAAGCCCAGCTGGGAGATGAAGAGTTGCAGAAAATGCAGAACAGCTGCATGGAGACAGGGCAGTGAGGAGGAATTTATGCCATAACCACATGCCTTGGAATCAGCATTTTGAGTTGAAGCTTGAAGTTTATGTGGAGGTTTGGGAAACTTTATCCAACATCAGTTTCTCCATGGTTTTCTCAAAAGCTGAATGCTCCCTTGGCAGTGCCTGTCTCATATCCAGTACTATTTTAGTAATCTTTTGATCAAGTAATGTGCTCTAGGGCATCACAGCTTGTCTGAGCACAGGTCTTTGCTGAGGATTGGTGTTCTCACATTGGAATTATTTAAATATGGGACCCAGGACATAACATAACATAACAGTTATGGGACCCAGCACCATGTGCCCTAAACAGTCCCCTGTTCTGGATGAATGGGAAGTCAGGACTGAAGGGACAGAGAGCTCAGTGCCCATCCCCATGGCATAAGCACAGACACTGCTTGCTGTTATAAGACTCAAATATTCAGCTCTTTGTCCTCCAAATTCTCTTTTTGTCTGCTTTCTAGAGAGCTGGCTTCCAGTTCCAACTTGCTTTTGAGATTTCCTTCACCATTTCATTCTGTCAAAGCCTGAGTAGAGCTGTTTTATACATTTTTTCAATATCTCGGAGTCCAAGATGAGCTTAAATCTGTAGCTGTATTAAGCTGGTGTCTTTGTGGGTTTTTTTTGACTGTATTTGCCAACCTCCATGTTTCCCTGTGTGTAGGGGCTGGCACAAACCAAACCTCCTTCCAAACCCACTCTGAGTTCATATCTGAGCAATGAGGTCCAAATCAGGATTCAGTCCCCAATATCTGTAGAATTTCCAGAAGAGATTGCCCAAAATGCCAGGCTGGGTGAAATCTGTATTCCAGCATTGCATCTGAATCCTATCTCAAGGGAGAACAAAACAAAGCAAAGCAACATCTTGTTTCTTGTAAAAATCCCTTGCAAGGATTAAAACCAGTGATGCCTTCCAGGTGCCCTAAAACTGTTTCTGCTCAGCAATGCTTCTTTGTGCAGCCTTTCATTTAATATCACAGCTCCTGCCTTCCTTCCTTCACCAGCCTGATACAGAACTCTAATCATCTATGAAAGCACAGTGCATGTTTTTGTGCCCACCTTGTGTTTCCTAAGATCTGCCCAGGGTGCTTAAAAACAGCTCTGACTTGTGTGCTCAGCCTCCTGCCCCAGTTCTAATGAGCAGCTGCAGTGATGGTGGGTTCCTCCTGTGGGTTGGATGCTCCTACCCGGCCTGTTCAGAGAACTCTCTGGCTTGGCAGGGCTTTTGCCAGGAATGAAAACGCACAAAGAAGATGAGCAGCTTGGTGAGGTCATTTCTGATTGGGTTCTGCCTGCTGCTACAGCGGCTGCTGCTGCTTTCAACGCAGCCTGGCAGAATCCTTTGGCTCCTGTACTCTCTCCTCCTCCTATAATCTGCAAATTAAAACAGGAAAGTGGTGAGCAAGGACCTTCAAAGAAATCGAGGGAGCCTTGGATGTGCTTGGCTATACAGAGTGCTTTGTCCCCATCCAAGGAGCTGAAGGGTGTCCCTTTGCTGTTGGCACTTCATGCCTGTCATGGTGTTTGATGTTTTCTAAGAGCTACAGAAGCTTCAAGGCAGTGCTGGCTATTTGTTCTGTGGGGCTGCTGGGTCTCCCTGGGCGTGTGATGGTGACATGGTAGGGCTGTTTAAATGCAGTCTTGTCTCTTCCCACACACCCAGCAGGCTAACTTTTCCCAGCCTGGGACCAAACCATCCTTTATATTCACCCCTGTGGTGTCTGGAGCTGTGTTTTCTACACTCTTCCCAAGGCATGTCTCTCCTCTGTTAAATCCCTGCTTCTGCTTTCTAGATTCCTGAGCACAGCAACATCTCCCTGGGGTGCTGCTCCCACAGCCCTTGAGCAGACATCCAGGAATCTTAGGGCAACACCCAGCTTTCACCCACTTTGTCAGAAGTGCACAGCAAAGGCCCTCAAATCACTTCTTCCACAGCAATTCCCCTTGGGAGACAAGGGATTGGTTAGTAGCCTTGTCCCTCGGGACTCCATAGCATGTGGGAGATGGGCTCTATTAGAATTTTGCTTTAGCCACAAGGACCCTACTGTTAGACTGGGTACTGTGAACCCACATTTCACATCACAGTGCTGAGACAGCCTTGCTGAAAAGCTCTGTGTGCTGTGTCTGCAGCCACCTGACTCCCCCTAACCACCTGCACTTGCTCTTGGAGAGCAGCTGGCTTTCCCTGCTCTCTGGGGCAAAAGCAACTCCTTGACCATAAAGTGGAAAGAACACAAATTTTATTGAGAGACTGAGGCTTCCTTCCAAATGCACTGTCTTTGCTGCTTTGCAGTGCTGCTGCTCCTCAAGGGCTCTCGCTGCTCACTGATAGCTACTTACCAACTTCCTCGGACTCCAACAGCTCCCAGCTCAGCCTTAGATAAGCAGCTGCTTCTTCTGGATTCTGGCCCCAGTCTGGGGATTGCCAGAGCAGGTATTCCTCCAGGATCTTCCCATCCAAATTAAGCCTAAATGGGCTTAAGTCTCTCCCCTGGTATTCCTGTTCTTCTTTGCTCTCAGTCTTTACCTCCTTAGAACACCTGCCAACATCTTCAGGCATCTCCTCATGTTCCGAGCAGCTCTGGCTCTGAGCCATGCTGTAGGCTAGCCTGGCAACCCTTTCAGCAAAGTGGCTTCTTATCCTTCTTTATGGATTATGATGAGCAGCCCCATCTTGCCCAGGCCCATCCCCTGCCTGTTCTGCCTCCCCATCCACCCCATCATTGTTGGGATAGCACAGAACCTGCTTAAAGGCGTGGCTGTACAGAGCTGTGACCATCTCGTGGTCCCTGCTTCATTCTGCTTATCTTGCTGTCTGAGCTTGTCTTTGCTTCTCACCCCTCTCTCCTCCATGTGTTTTGGCTTTTCAGCAACTGATGGAGAGTGACAAGGGGCTACAAAGCTGTCAGGGGCATGAAGAGAGTGGGAGGGATCAGTCCCTCCCTTGAACGCTAAATATCCTCAAGACCATAAAATGGAGCTAACAGGAGCCAGGCTCAAAGCCAGAAAAAAAAAAGAGTGTATTCTTCATACAACAGGTTGTTTGAAAGTGAAGCTCCTTGTTAAGGGATGCTGTGGATGCGATCATCAAGGTGGACTTCAGGAGAATAAGGGCACAGCAGAAATACTGCACCCAGCTCAGGATAACCCCAGGGTGAAAATGGCTGGGGCACTCCTAAGGGGACCTAAGGCCACCTGTACTTACTGTTCCTTAAGCATCCCCTCACTGCCACTGCTAGGGACCAGATGTTGGTCTAGGGGGGGTTGAGCCACCACAGCCATTCCTAGGCACACCCCAGCACCCTGAAATGCTGACAATACTGCCACTGTTACAGCATACCTTTATCAAGTGGTAATTCTGAAAGAGCAACCTGCACTGTAGAAACTGAGTATAATCTAAGCATAATAGTCTTTCTACTTGCCCTGGAACAGACTCGTTCAAATCCAACCAGCAGAGAGTTCCAACCTGTCCCATCATCACCCAGTTTCCAAGAGCAGCTTGTGTTCAGGGAGCTGTGAGCAGCCCAGGGAGCACTGGACTTTGAGCAGTCAAACAGCAATGAGAAGGCAGTACAGCAATGCAGCATTTCTCCTAGAAAAAGACACATTTGTGCGTTAAAATGAAAAAAAACCCTGTAAGTCTAAATGTAGCAGTGCCATCTGCTGACCTATGCAACAGCAGGAACACAAGCCTCCACAAGTCAGTACCTAGGGAAGGAGTGTATCCACCCCTTCCTTTTTACCTGTGTGCAGAGCCTAATCCTTGCAAATACCCCTGGATTTGGGGTTGTGGCTCCAGGAGCTCTCTCATCAGGGCATAAGAAGGGTCAAAACCTCAGGTGGTGGAGAATCCAGGGCTCTCTTTGGAAGAGCACATAATTCATGGCAGACTATGCTGTGCTCCCCTGACCATGGAGCTGTGGCCCTACATGCTGCAAAAAAATCCCTGTCAGCTCTGTGACCTTAAAAAGTGGAGGGACTTAACACCCTGAGACCTCTTCTGGGAGTCTTGTGCTGCTTAATTTAGAGATTGCATTTTCTTTGTGTTTTTCTTTGGATAGACCAAGGTTTTCTTTCCTTGTTTTTGCTGCAGGTCAGTGTTTTAAGACTGATGCTGAGAAGAGGTGCCAGCAAGATCTGGCTTGTGAACACAGAGCAGCTTCTGACACTGGCCATCACACATTAAGCAGTGTGGGGTAGAAATACAACCTGCAGCATCTCTCTGCCCATCTTCAAAGGAGGCAAAAAGCCTCCCTTGGGCTGGAGATGGATGAGACATTTGTCAGCTGGCAGTGAGAGATGATATCTGTCACATCTCCGATTGCCAGTGGTGATCCCCAGTTTCTCAGGACCTTGCAAATCCTTTAAGTGGTGCAAAAAATGAGCAAGACCTTTGCTCTCTCTTCAGTTCCATCAGATGAGCAGATCTTTCCATGCTGCCAGATCTTTCCATGATAATTTTCCCCCTGCTTGAATGATTGTTTTGCTTTGTTTTTTGGAAGAGGTTTCCTTTTGTGGGCAGAGGTTGAGATGATAACTCTGAGTCAGGGAGAAGGATCTGCCCTCCTGCTCCCAGACTCTGAGTGTTTTATTACTTTGAATCACCATTGTGGATAACAGGAGTGGAAGGCAGCTGGCTTACTTCCATTTCTGTGGCATGCTCATCATTTTAGGTGCATCAGGAAAGGAGAGGCAGGTGCAGACTAAACTGACACCTGTCAGTCATTTGCTCTTACTTTAATGAAACGTGCACAGGCTGTCACCGAGTGTATTCTTGCTGTTTTATGGGTCCTTTGCTCCAAGAATCTCTGGCTGTGCAGGAGAACTGCTGTAACACAGGAGAGAGTAGCATGGCTAGGTGTCTTGCTGGAACAATGAAACACCAAACGACTCTGAAAGAAGCACTTTTTAGGGTTCCCCAGGCCAAACCTCTTGTTCTGGGTAAACACATCATCTTCTACCTAAAACAGAGACCAAGACTGCTGTGCAGATGTCCTTGTTCTTACTGCTGTGTTAAAGATGGGCAAATTCAGACTAACGTGTGTTCATAGAATCACAGAATTAGCTAGGTTGGACTGGGTAGCTCCAACCTGTGAGTTTGGTGGGTTCTTGACCATGGACTCCTTCTCTTCAGCTTCCTATCACCAACCTCTGCCTTTCCTCAGTCCCTGCACTGGCAGACTGTTGTGTTCAATGGGGAACACAACCAGTGTAAAGCCCTACAGCCTCTGCTCCCCATTTGCATCCCTGGGTTTATGTGGCCACCCCCTCCTTTTCCCCTGCCCGTGGGCGCAGCACCATTTGTCTGTGAAGGGACAGTTCCCTGAGATGGTGGCTTTGTCCTGCTGCCCTTTCCATTGAAAAAGACATTTGGACAGCTCTTCATGAGAAGCCCTTTATAAATTATCACAGAGGTACCCACAACAGACTGTTCACATCAATGTTCTTCCCTACACTAACCTAGCCATAAAAAATCCCTGAAGAGTATATTTTTATCCACTCCAATCAGAGACTCCACTAGAGGTGACAAAGCTTTGTTCCCTTGCTCTCACAAAAGAGGCCCACAACCTCTTTGTTAGCCATAGGAATGTGTAACTTTTGCTCTTGGGTCTGAGGAGTGCAGTTGAGGCAGGAGAGAACCTCCCCCACACGCCTCCCCACATCCCCAAGCTCTGTTCATGCTGCCTGCCTGCTTTGATGGAGGATGCTGATGCTTCCTCTGCTGGAATGGTGGCTCTTCTTCCCAGGAACTGGGAACAGCACTGCTGGAGCGTCAGCTTTGATTTTCATTGCCTGTCTGGTTCATTACTGATTGGGTAATGACTGACAATAGGCCAATCAGATCTCCAATATCACTATGTCAGCTTCATAATTAATAGTACTGCAAACTAAGCTTATTGTGATTTAATTAGTAATGCTGTAATAATGCTACCGCCTGGGCTTAAGGTTACTAATTTATATAAATAGCTATGTTAATGTTTTGAAGCACCAAGTATTAATTGCATCAGTCTCGGTGTTAGACTTCACTTGCCTAATGGCATCTGCAAAACTCAACAACTCTTAGTGTTGTGGGGAGAAAAAAATTGGTTTTGGTCTTCTGCCTGTTGTTTTTAACTAGGCAAGAGGCAGCCATGGACAAGGCTGAAGGGATTTGGGTAATACAGGCCAGGGAGCAGTATTTGAGATTCAAATCCCTTTTTGCTTGGATCTGTTATTTTTCTTTTTCCTTTCCACCATGAGCATCTCCCCCTCCCTTTCCCTCTCCTCCCTCCTTCCTCTTAAATATATAAATAAATCTGAGCTGCTTGCATCGACAGTTCCAATTTGCCACAATTGGAAGTTGCACACATGAGAGATCTCTGTGCAGCCAGCTCGCATTTTATTTTCAAATCTAGAATTAAAAGGAAAGAAGGGGGGAAAAAAAGGGCCATGGGAGCACAAGGAGGATTTGCATACATCAGAGCTCTACATGAGCTAGGGACGAAGCTCTTTCTCTGGGCTTGAATAAACTACTAGAGGGAAAAGGGAACAAGAAAAAAGGAAAACTGAGTGACAAAAAATCCTGACCCTTTCCATGGCTTGATGGAGGCTCATCTGTCTGCAGTGGGACTGGTGACAGGTCCCTCAGATGGACCAGCAAGAAATATCTGAGGTGGAGGGCGGTGTGGGGTTCTATCCAAACACAGGCTGCCAGGCCAGTATGATCACCTCCAAAAGTGGTGACTTTTTCCTCCCATTTACAAAACAAGTGACAGAGAGGCTGAAAAATCCTGGAACTGGCAGATGAGCAAAATCTACAGCAAATACAACTGCTAAGTAGTCTGAGGTAACTGAAATGAACTGCACTTCTAATCGAGCTCCAGCTATGACTGTACTCTAAGAAGCAGAGCCTGTGATAAATATAACTTGGCTGAATGCAAGAATTTAGATCTTGCATTAGATATTGAATTCATTGCCTCTATATGTGTCTATAACCAGAGGCAGTATGTGCCCTTATCTCATCTATATCCAAAACGCTCTTAATTTCATTGATGCTGACACTTAACTCTTGAAATACTTCTTCTCTTTTTGAAGGAGATCATGAACAAGCCAAGCCATGCAGGAACATCACAAAGATGTGATGATGTTAGGAGTAGGGACCCCCTTTGGGGAAAATCAGTTTGCATAAGTCATGAAATATAGATTTATTCATTTTTAATGCATTTTTCTTGCTTTTTTCTCCTTGCAAAATTCAGGCCAGCTGGTGGGATTGACAGTAATGACTCCCAGTGAGCTGGACTTTAATCAGCTCAGCTGGAATAGACTGAAGGACTTCTGGAAATCTAAACCACTCCAGCAAAATGGATTTATCTTCTCAATTAGTCACAGATGCTAGTGGGATCCACCAGGTGCACTACTGAACAGTCTCATGTGGCATAGCCTGTAGAAATCTTCCATTGCTGCAGCCCAGTCATGACTTTTGTCTTCTCCAGAAAAACGTATTCAGAAATGAGGAGGAAAATACATATTTCCAGGTTTTCAGTGGAGTGATTAGATTTCCTTTTGCTAGTTCACATTGGTCAGGGTTTGAAATCCCCACCTGTGTGAGCGGGTCGTCAAACGCCTTGGCCAACACAACCAACTCAGCACTTCATACTGACCTTCATTACCCAGATTAGAAAGGAAACTAGCACACCATATGCCAGACATAAAAGTCTCCAGCAATTCTCTTTTCAGCACTACACTCCTGTGTTTGGATCCCAGCCAGATAGTACTCTTTGAAACTTATAAATTGCTTTCATCTCCCAGACAAGGTAAAATCAAATTGGTGTAAGCGATGTCGCATTGTTGATGAAGATGCAGACGCAGAGTTCACTCTAGCACAGACTTAGCACACCAGATGAGAAACATCTTAATAAGCACAGCTGCTTTTTTTTTTTTTTTTTTGGTTTGCCTTGGGAAAAAAAAAAAAACAAACCAAAAAACCACTGCAGTTTCTGAAAGCTGCAGTAACATTAAAAGGAAAGGGTTTTTCTTGGTGAAGAGTCTGGGTCTGAGTCGTGCCGCCTTCCCAGCATGCCCATGAATGGTGAGGTATGAATTGGGACACATGGCAGTTTATAAATGATGGTACTATGCATGTGTCTTGAAGTCCTTTGTTTTTGATGTATTTATGGCCACTAATCTCTGGCTGCAATCCCTGTCCAAGCTCTATTTCAATCCCCTGTCCATACAGGACTCATTTTATCAGGTTTTCCCATCTGTAGCCGAAACGATAATTGACTGTTACGAGTCTGTTGGCTCTGGAATTCAGTCCTTGAAAGGAGTGTTCCTCACCCAGAGACTGGGATGGGTTAGCTGAAAGCAGTTGGATTTGCTTTCCTCATTACACTTTTCATAGACCGAATGGCAGTGTTTCCTTCCTTCCTGCTTTTGTGATGCTGTACCTGGAGGGTTTGCTTTCCCCTGCTTGTTTACCCCTTTCTGAAGAGCCATGGATGTTCCCTGGAATTCTTCTTTATTCTGCACAGCGATGTATCTTCCCAAAGGACACCTGGCAAACCTTCCCATTCCCCCACCCTACCCTCTCCTCTTCCTGGAGACCCAGATTTCACCTGGGGTTCAGAAATGTTTCCATGCAGCATCCATACCCAGGGTGGTCCCAGGTGCTGACACCATACAGGCTGATCCTGCCCTGCCTACAGGACCCCTGTGCAGCCTTCATGGACTGCTCCCTTCACTGAGAGGCTGAGCTCTCTATGCTCAGCATGACACCAACACTGTAAATCCAGCAAGAACTTGGTAACCTCTCAGAATTCCACCTGTCTGTCAAGTCTTATTGAAGTTGGCCAACTGGTTCAAAAGTTATCAAAGGGGAACTGACAGACAGAATGATTGCTGAGGAAATCAGGCTGACAATGTTAACTTCCTGAGATAGCAACTTTGTTCTTTCATAAATATCAGCATAAAATACAAGTATACTGCTTAGCACAGTCTTTCTCCTACCTTTTCACTGCTGCTTTTCCTTCCCTTGTGCTGCTGTCTTTCTAGAGGGCTGGGGATAGGAAACCTTCCCTCTCTTTGCTAAGCTCCAGAAATTCAGCAAGCTTTGTAAACTGGAGGGAGGGATCTGTGTTTTGTATCTCAGAAAGAAGGGGAAATTACCAGGCTATCTTAGCACTTGTACCAAGGGTATTTGTTCATCCATTCCCTGCAGGGAATGGGAATTTGCATCACCCAGTGAAACAGAAGAACAATATCCCTCGCCTCTCCCAGCTTACATTTTTACAATGAGATGGGAAAAGACCCAATGTGCACCTGGCCTTGCTGCTGTGGGAAATAATCTGAACTATTGACTGAGGGACACGTGCCTCCCAGCTGGAGGCAGTTTGTGGTGCAGCATGAGTTTCACCAAGGAGGATGAGGAACTGAGAGGCCAGGACGCTGTGCCCTACCACGTGTCCATTGCATTGATCAGTGTAGTTTGGAGCACAAGGGGCACCAGGAGAGGAGGGGACAGGCCATGCATTGCCCTCCTTCCCTTCATCAGCACCAACTGCAATTTTCACAGCCCTTTTTGAAACATATTTTTCCACCAGAATCATTCTGTGGGCAATAGAAATGCCATCTGTGGGAGAGGGCATGTGGTGGGGCAGGAGAGCATGGGGACAGCAGGAAGAAGAGGAAAAAGGGAGGGATGGAGAGGGAGCACACGCAGAGAAAGAAACACTGTAAAAAGCAGTAAGTTCCTTTTCATATTGGCACAGCAATGTTTGCAGCATGGCTTAGCATGCCTCCTCCTGTTAAATAAATATTGTGACAGTTCTAATCCTAGTGAGCAGGGACGTAACCAGAACTTGGATTTTCACTGAGGGCAAACAGTAATGGGTAAACTTTAAGTATTTCAAATAAGGCTCTAATTTAGATCTACGAAGACAGCACTGTTTGTTAAATAAATATCAAGCTCATCTGGTACCAGGCCAGTTGTTGTGCTTAAGCAAGATACATCTAGCTAGTGGTTATTTAACTGAATGATGGGTGAATAAGGCCATTCATGATGCAAAATGCTTTCTAATTGGCAGAGAGAAAGAGTGAGAGGGGAAAAAAGGAAGGGGGGGCGAGGAAAAGAAAAAAAGAAAAGAAAACAAAAAAAGAAGAAAAAGAAAAAGCAGCAAAACAGGAACCTCTTTACCTTTTGTATGTGTCCTCTCCAGAAACTTTGAAAGCTATCAAAGGAGACAGCTCCAGCCTGCCAAGGGAATTGGATATAATTTAATTGCTCTAAAAAGAAAATGACAAATGTTGGTTCATAACTAACAAGCTACAACCATCTTATGAAATGTTAATTGGAATACGTTACACTTCCCATATACTTTTAATGAATTAATGGGGATGCCACTCTCTATTTATAGGCAAGTTAAATTCCTCAGCAGCTCCATTTACTTCTTCTATATATTATTAAACTTCAGATGGCAGTTACATAATCAATATGCTGGTCCTTTCATAAATCTAAATGAAGAAAATCCTGGGGGTCCTTTGGAATAGCACAGAACAGCTCATATAGAGTTTTCTCTGTGAAACTTTCCCAGTCCTTCCTGAGTGTAATCTCAATACTTTGGGTTTTGAGATTTGGTGATTTTTATTTATATATTTATTTATTTATTTTTAATTTTTTTTAATAACAAAAACATATGAAGGGATGAGATCTGTTATAGGGAAATGTCTGGAAAAAACCAAACAACCAGATGGCTTGACTCCATAAAAACAAGTAATTGTATCACATGGCATATTGTATTAATTCCTTGCTGGGTCTGGTTCCATGGGATTTTCTTACTGGTGACAGAGTTGGGCAAGTTTGTTTCTAAGCAGGTTTTATGTCTCTGGAGAGATCTTTGGAGTCATGTTGGGATCCTGCTGGAAGGTAACGCCACATGTATTACATATGTCACCTGAAAAATAGTGTTAAGGATCAAGAAAACTATAAGAGACTCTGACAATATATACTACAGGATTAAAAGTCTGCAGCTTCTTATGTGAAGAAATCAGGGCGTTGGGGTACTAGGAATGGTATGGCTTCACAGGACAAGAATTTGGTTGGACTGTGGGGCTTTTACCCTCTATGTATCCTATCACATCCATCAGCAGTGGCTGCTGCGTAGAGGCCAAGCAGAACTCCAGCATATGTTCCTATGCAGACACTCTTTGGCCTGTGAATGATGAACTGCTGGCCTTTGTCGAGCTTCCAGGATGGAGCTGCCCATTCCATCAAAGCCAGCACTCACACTGCCTGGCAGCACAGCTGGAAGCCTGCAGAGGCCAAGGACTGCAGGGGATGCAAAAGGTGAACTCTTCTCACAACTGAAATGTGCTATTGAGGAGCGAGGCAGGAACCTCACCTCACCCCTGCACCTCTCTTTCGTAGATGGCTCTCCTTCTGGACTTCCAGCTGAACACTCTTGTGTGTTTGGAGGAGACCTGGCTGGAGATTTAAACAATATTCCCCTTGCTTCTGGTCCTGTAGAGTTTGATATCAAGTTACTGCCCTGCAAGCCAACTTCTGCCTCCACTGGATTGTCCAGCAGCTCTAGTCCACATTCATTTATGGCTTGTGCTTCACACCATTTCCTCACCCCACATCCTATCCTTACAAGCAGCAGAATATCCTTCCAGCAGTGAGGGTCCTGAGGAGAATATCCTTCATTCATCTCTGGTTTCAAGGCCTCCAGATGACACAGACCTCAAAGATGGCGGTGACTCAGTGTACACAGGGATAACCCAAACAACTGGTTTTTAAAGAAAGAGATATGGCACTTCTTTCCAGTTCACAGAAATTCCAAGCTGCATGTTCCTCCATGGATCTCCCCAAGACATGGTCTTGACAGCAGCTGAACAGTCTCTTGCTCACCCCAGAAAAATTAATATTTCCTAACCATCTCCCACATCTGGGCACTATTAATATCTCTCCCTTCAATACCTTGGGACATTGACAGGAAGCCAACGTTTAATTGTACCATGTGCTCTTCTGTTCATCCACTGACCTTCCCATGTGATCTTCTCTACCATGTGCTGCCCCAATACCTCCAGGGTCTCTCTTTTTGAAAAAGATTGATTTCTAACCTGAGAGCTTCTGCTTTTTCTGCCCATAGCTTACAAACAGACTGGCACCATTTCTGGGGATGATCTTCAGCTTTCCTTCAAACTTTTAGAGCCTTCCCATAAACAAGGGCAAAGACTTTCCAATCTCTCTTCTTCTTCCCCTCCTCAACAAAGGATAAACCTGTGTCTGCTAAACTGACCAGCAGCACATGTCAAAAATATAAATGTGCTGATCCTTTGCAGGTAATGAAGAAAGAGAAAATGATGCAAATTATTCTCCTGTGACTGTTGCTGGGAGTGTGTTTACATCCATCTATCTCCAGCGTGTCATGTTGCCATTAGTGTTGCTCATAATACAGATGTTAACAAGGGCAAAAGGGCAACCCATGGGTCCCTTGGAGTCCCCTGGGAAGCCATCAGCTGTCAGATGAAGTTTACTCCAGGGATAGTGACCAGTCTGGCATGCAAGGAAGTGAGATTTTACCATGCCTGGACCAAGGTGTTCTGTGCTTTCTTTTGCCTGTACTTGCTTCAGACTCCAACACAACCAAATGGTGCTGAGCCAAACTTCACATGGCATCTGGGGATGGGAGTTAGTGCTGTCTAAACCTCAGGATGATTTTGGCAGTGCAAGGGTCAGCTCTTCCCATCTGCAGAACCCACTTAGCTTTTCTAGAAGTGAGGAGACGGTGGCATGGATGACAGGGTTGCTCCAGGACCCCCAAAGCAGCACACAACTGCTGGTATAGAGGCAGTGCATGTGGTAACCTCAGTGACACCTCCATAAGTCAGTGGCCCAGCACAGTCTGATGGTACCAGTGTCACCAGTGTGCCCAGGAAGTCTGCAAAGCTCAGCCCAGCTTGGACCCCTCTCCACAACTGGGAGCATTATGGATGTGTTTTCATCTCCTAGATATGAACCATGTACCAGACTCTCTTTTCCTTGCCTGTTCAGTGTGCATGGTGTCTGTCTTGCATGCCTGTGCTATCTGGATACTTGGGACGTGACATAGAGGGTTGACTCTATATCTTAAAATAGCCCATTATGAAGTCTCTCATTTGTTGCTGGAACTGAAAAAAGGACAATTGAGACATGGCCTAGGGTTTCCCAAAAGTGTTTGTATCCCGGCTTTTTGTTGAACAAGCTAAAAAGGAAGCCCAGGTTTTTGTTTAGAATGCATTATGCTGTAGTCAATTTTATTTTTGTTTTACCTCTGTCAACAAAGCTTAGTACAAGTGATCCCAGTTGCCTGCTGGAAATGACAGGAAGGGAAAGGGGTGTGGGAACACACAGAGATATGAACATAATGGAGCAGAGCATGGTGCTGAGTGAGAAATTTTGCCTTTCACTGTGGAGTAAGGGGAGGAGGGGAACTCTGCTCCACAAGCAGAGGATGTGCCTATTTTCACTATGCAAATACACAACTCTTTAGGCGAGAGGAAAGCAAAACATTTCTCCCAAGTTTGGATTGTTCTGGAAGTACACATCACACTTCCCTGGAAATGAGTGCACTGATGTGCTCGACAGACACACATAGACAGTCCTTTGATAATCATTTAGTGTACTAGACCTTGAATTAAAATCCTGGCAGAGGTCACAGGCAAAAAAAAAAAAAATTTGCTCAACTTGCCATAGTCATTAGTTCATGCCAATTCTGGCTGCGAGTACAAGTGAAAATGAATCTACAGTTGTCCTGCTCATCATTTCTCCATACCAGCAAACTGCTGAGCCATTTGGAGCAATTTATTGGGAATGGTATTCATTGCTTCAAAATTACTCAGGAGAGAAGCAGCAAGGGATATTGTGGATCACGATTCTGAGGGTCTTGGGTGAGCTGAGATACCTACAGATGCTCTTGAAGTGGGACAGAACTACAAGGGACTCCATGAAAAAGGCAAGCTGGTCAAAACAGGGTGGAGGTTTAGTAAGAATGATGGTAGAAGAACAAAATAGTGTTGCAGAAGATGCCAGGTGTATGAGAGAGCTGTGCTTAGGTCAGCATGTTGGGAAAAAAACATTTGCAGCATCTGGCTTTGCTGTGCGTGTTCTGGGCTTGCACACTCTTTGATTTTAATGAGCCTCATACCCACCTACTGAACAGTCACCTGGTGTCACCTGAGTCTGTCAGGAGCAGCACTGGATTTTCCACAAGCAGAGCACTGAGGCAGCACATCCACGGTGAGGCAGAGTCCAGAATCACAGGGCCTGGCTGCAGGATGCCCTTTTGCAAATGGCAAAGGAAATCAGCCCTCGCAAACAACCCCCTTCCAAGCCTGCTGTTCACTTGGCTCCGGCATTTGCTATTGCTTGGCTGTAGATTACAGGTTCAGCAGCATGCTAAACAGCCAACATTATGTTTCTGCCAAGGAACAAGGCTCCCGACTACTGAAAACTCCCAGGGGCCCAGTGGAGCTGTTGCTAAGCACAAGGGAAACCTGGTTAGCAAAGTCAACTCCATGCTTTTCTGAGTGTGCCTCAAATTTTCTGCTCCACCAGTCCCTCTGCTTTTGGACACCGGCCTTACAGTGCAGAAGGCGCTTTCTAACAGGCACAAGGATGCCAGGCCAAGTCTATCTTAGCAAACAATGGCCTTTATGAAGGGCTGCTGTTTTTGGATGCTGTTGGAGCATGTCTCTGCGAGGATTTTAAGAAACTGGGTCAAAGTTTCTCCTTTTTCCCTGTCAACTAGCTGGAGACCCAGGGAAATGCTGGACAATGGAATCTCATCTGATGCATGGTCTGAATCAGCCCCCACTGACTGAAGAACCCTGGATATGTTGCATGTGAGGCCTCCTCCCCTTCTCCCAGACCACACAACAACATGTTGGGGAAAGACACGTCCTAGACAAAAAAGACTGGGATCTGTGTTGACGTTCTTCATGACTTGCAATATCACACAGTGCAGAAGCAGCATCAGAGGCAGCCTCTGAAGGGATAACTGTGCATAAACATGTCAGGAAAATTAAAGGGCTGTAGACCCCCGCACCAATATATAAGCCATGGTAGTTGTATTATGGAAAGCCCTAAATAATGGCATTCTTTTTAGCTACTTTCTTTTCTGAACTGCATCTGGCCCTGCTTTATTTAAACTATTATATATGGATGTGTTGTTTAAGGAACAGGATTTATGGCAGAAAACTGCCAGTGTTTTGAGCCTTGCTTTCCAGGCAGTGTTCTGGTTCCCTTAATCACTGAGGGCTGGTCTGACTGTCCATAAAAGAGAGGGTTTGGGATTTTTTTCTGGTTTAGCTTTGCTGCTGAAAAGCTAACAAAAAATGTCTTCAGGCTGCAATCCAAGGCCATACTGAGCTCTCTCTGAGACAGAAATACACGGTGAATTACAATATCCCTTGAGTGTCTTGGGTGTTATCTCCAGAAGATATGAAATCCTTAGAGAGCAGCAGAATCCTGATCACCATTAATTAAAGCTCATTGGAAGAAAGTCTTGATTTTCTAGAGTAGAGTCTTTGAAATTTTCCAGATAAATATGACCAGGAACAGTTTCAACTTCATTCTCATGCAAACTCAACTGGAAATGATTACAGCCAAATAATAGCATTAAAGTGGAAGGAAATTACTGCATTGATTGCTTGACCTGAAGAACAATAATGGTCCTCGTCTATTACAACTGATTTTCCATAACATTAGTGTTACACAGAAAAGTTCAGATTAAATTCAGGAGGCTGAAAGTAAGACTGAGAATTAGCACACTGCTGTGGGGAGGGCTCCAGTCCCTTTACACAAGAACAATCCATGTGGGCAAGGGTGACCATGTCTTTGCAAGAAGCAGAAACATTATCTACATTCCCCCAAACAAGTGTGTGTGTGAGAGAGAGATCAGCAGATAAAATTCTAGGCCATTTGCCAGGACAGGAAGGAGGAAAAGGTCCCCTCCAAAGAAACCAACCATTAGCCATGAAAGATGCTTCAGAAAAGAATCAAAACCTTCTGTCCCTCCAGAACAAGAGCAATAACCAGCTCAAGTTTTGTTCCTGGAAGACAGGCATTTTAGAGGGAATTGCTCTACATTGGAACTGCTCTTTTCAAGATCTTAGTTTGCATTTTCTTGTGACTTGCATAGATATAATCCCCTGTGATATGTCCCATGTTATTATTTCTAGATTAGTCCAGACCCACTTTCAGGGAAATGTGCCCCAACTGGAGTGGACCTAAAGAAGGTTAGGAGCAAGAGAGTTCAGCTCCCAATTGAAATGTAAATATCGCCACTTTCCCCTCCATATTTTTCAGACAATGCTGATAATTCAAACACCCCATGTCCCAACAGCTGGCACAGAGATACACAATTCCAGTGCTTGCCTTCCCTAGTACTGGCATTGCTTTCCCCTCCTGTCTCCTGTCTCCTCTGAGGAAATTGTGTAAAAGGCCAGTTTTAGCCTCATAACTACTTAAAAATCACTACTAAGCAACAGCACTGCTCATTTGTATTAATGAAGGGTAGGGGAGTGTTGGTCATATCCCAAAGTCTAAGCAGAACTGCTTGGTGCCCTGAAGGGAAACAAATTGTTGATTAAAATCCAGTTCCTGTTTGGCAGGCAGGAACTACAAACATGATGATAAGGACAACTCCTGAGTGACAGTCTCAGCCAAAGAAAGATTATTCCAAAAAAGTCTTTTTTTTTATTCCTCACAGAAATATTGGCATACCACTGGCTGGATAGCTTTGCCATGTGCATTGAATGTATGATTTTTTACCCTCAGAAGACCTGCCCCATAGTGAAGGTGATGCTGGGCTTGTTGGGTGGCCAGTTCCTCAGTTTAATCTTACAGTGGACAGCTCTTTCCCTGCTTAGACTCTCCTCTCCAATTCATCATCTATAATGTGCCTTATCTAATGAGGCGTTAGAGGATAAATACACTGAAGGAGTCCATCAGTGCCAGGTTGTCTGAGCGCGTCTCCTGCCAATCCCCCCAGTCCCACTGGAGCCTTGTCAGGGAATTAACCTCCAGCTTGCCCACAGTTGTACCCACAAGCATGGGCTGACCACAGCTACCCCCAAACCACAGTGCAGCAGCAGCAGATGTTCTGTGGGACAGTCCTTTGCTGTGCCCCAGAGCTGCTGTTACCTGAAACTGCTTTTCAACCATGGGCCATGGCTCTGCGGAGAAAACACTTTGTCCACAGGCTTGTACATCAGCTGGGGGTCTGTGGGGAGATGCTTCACATCAGAAAGTGTTCGAGGAGCAGGAAGGGATGCAGGTTTCCAGTCCCCTGCTTGGGAGGGCAGTGGGGGCAGGCAGTTTCTGTGGTGCTCAGGAGCTTGTGATGTGCTGCCTCGCTTCATAGTCGCTCTTGCCTTGCAGCGAGTAAAGGGTTGCACTCAGAACTGGCATCGAGGCTTGGTGAGATCATTAATAACAAGCTCATGAACTTTGGGTATATAATTTTTGCTGCTACCGTGGGTTTCATTCCTCCCTTTGCAAAGCCCTTGTCTGCGGCGCTGTGTGCACCAGCAGATTGCAGGGGTGGGTCCTGGCAGCTGGCGAGCCTCAGATCTCCCGTGCCAACTGCACGCCCCAAGTCCCCACGTGCCACCAGCCACTTCCTTCCTGGCATCTCTGCCACTGACCCACGCTCGAGCTGTTGTTTGTGTCTTCAGCACACAGCTGGTCGGGTTTGAACAGAGGGGTGGGAGGGGAGGATGGAAGGGGCAGTGTAGCCACAGAGCAGGCAGTCCATCACTCCTCCAGAATGCACTGCCTCAGTGAAAATAGGGAAATTAAATAGACAGACAGTGTGGAGAGCTGCTCCTTTTTATGTGGGCACTGTTTGTCCCAGGAAGCATCTCCTCAGCCTCTCGTGGGGAGCTCATAGCACAAATCCTGCAGTCCAGAAGTTTTATTCTTCAGCCATGCCAGCGTGACAAGACCACGTGTGTTGGGATGAATGCAACTGGATTTCAGATCCCTAAGGACAAATTGTGCAACTTCAAGAACTGACTGGAGCTTTTGTCAGGCAAATACAACACATGCTGGGCGGGGATGTTTTGGATTTGCAACAGTGGGTTGGTTGACTGACCCATGTCCCTCCTTCTCTCATCCACCTCCTTGAGAAGGCTTGCATGAAGGGTGCAGCAGAATGGTACTGCATCCAAATGTGAGTACCCAGAATCTTCTCTCATGCTGGGATGTGTTCAGCTTTTGGAAAATGAAGTTTTGTTTCTACAGATAAAATAAATATCATGAGACTTCATTGACCAGTAACACACTGTGAATTACAAGACAGCTGTATCCTCAGGATAGCCCATAAGCTGAAATATGCTTCCATAAAATGCTCATCCTTTACAATTAAAGCACAAAATAGTACAAGCCAAATTACTATCCACGAGTAATTTGTGAACACATATGCACAAATGCTTAATGATTTATTGCTGAAACAAGTGAAAAGCAGAAAAAGCGAATAAGCCCCCCAGAAAAAGCCAAAAACAACATTTTTTGTTCAGTTTCAAGTTTTCCTTTGTTCAGTTTCAGGTTTTCTTGACAGCATGATTTCCACTTTATAGCACCCTCCCTCTTCTGTGCTGAGCTCCCAGGAACGCTAGTTGATCCTTTTGTGCCACCACCTCTATCTCAGAGGTTCTGTAAAGCTGCTGTATTTGTGTGGGGTCCCAAACTACTGCCTGCAAAACTCAGTGAAAAACCTGCTGCTGGAGGAACACACTGCACACCTGAGGGGCTGCTGGATTCTACACCAGAGCATATTAACAGCGATTTTTGACTCAACAACGATGTTCTCCAAGCCCATAAATACAGAAGTGCTCTCAGTGTCATCTCATGGGTGAGACCTTCAGTGTGGAATGTGACCAAAAGGCAGAAATTTCAGCCCTTATCTGCAGCAACACTCGGGAACAAAGAAACCACTGGGAGAGAAAGAGAGAAGCAAGGGAGGATGAATAGGCAAAAGGGGAGACATGGGAGGGAAGCAACTTAGCACTTGCTTAATGGGACTGATCACTGATAATACTGAACACTCTGGTTGTTGAAAGGCTGCCAGCTGACAATCACACAAGTCTGTAGTCACTGTCCATAAGGGAACTGACTAACATTCCCACCAGCCCTGGTGCTGAGTCCCCAGATGATACCAAGGAGCAGCGGTACCACGGTGCCTGAACTGCTCTCTCAGTGCAGCTGCTGCACAGGAAACCACCACACATCCCTCCAAGTTCCTGCCCTGCCTGGATAATGTGTTGGCACACACAAGTCTTGTCTACTTTGAGCCATTTTTCTGTGCAAAGGTCTTGGAGCAGGAGACCTTTGTAAAAAGAAAGCATAAGTGTGTGAAAATTGTCCATCATCTGCATCCTTATGTAATGGTTGCTTGCAATGATGGGTAACGAAGGTCTCTCCTCCACTTGTCACCTCAGGCAGGCAGGAGATTGATGGCTGTGTTTGAGTTTGCTGTTTCTGCCCTATTCCCCCCCCCACACCTCAGTAACTCTCCTTATTTTTATACTAAAATGTTGGCAAATCCATAAATATCTCCTGTCAGCAGGAAGCCATGTCCATTTGGTTCTGTCTGCAGACTCTGCTCTCCCCTCCTCATCCCCTGCCAGGAGCTGCTTTCCTAGGCCCTGGGGGAGGAGCCGGGAGTCACAACTCATAAATTTCCATCATGTCAAGCAAATGCTTTCACATCATTCAAAAAGAAAATCTCCTTCCCCAGAATATATAGCTGGATGTAAAGAGTGGGTGAGACAACAGGGACAGTGATAAATCATTGTGCATTGGAAGTCAGGCTGGGGGATTTGGAAACTCTGGATTGGTTCCTAAAGGAGGCAACACAGAGAAGTTCATGCACAAGGGAACAGCAACACTCTTCTGCCTTTTCCACTCCCAACAGCCAAAATCTTTACTGAAAATGTATGTGTGGCCAGTGAGAATAGAGATGCCATAAAATACAGGATTCAGTGGGAGGTGAGGAATGAGAGGTTTGGAAGGGACATGGCTTTGGAGACACAGAGAGAGAGACACATCTCTCTTGATGGAGAGCTGGCATGAACATCTGCTTCCCATGCGCTAAGTTTAGCACATGGACTAGTGAGGGTATAACCATCATTGTCATGAGTCATTGGGGGTTTTACACTTTTGAAAAAAGCTTTGCCCATCACAAAAAGTAGTACATCTCTCAGATTTGGTCATATTTTTCTCATCATCTTTACTGCTGCTTTTTACACTCCTGCTCTTATTTCTTCACCGCCATCCTTTTTTTTCTTAGCCTGATGAGCTGATGGTAGTGTTAGAAATATGACTGTTTTCTCACAGTGTGGGGAGACACCAGCCAGCCATGTAAGTCTGACCTGACACAGTGACATTGTGCTGAAAGGCTATGGAAAACCCAGTCTCTAACAGCGAGAGAAGGAGTAAGAGATGGTCTGCCAACTTCAGAAGGAAGCAGAATGACCATCTGGGCTTGGTAGTTGGGAGCAAGGAGAACTGGGACAGAACTCCCCAACCATATCTAGTTATTTTTGACAAGAGTGGATAAAAGCCTTATAAGGTGGCCTGGGCTTTTCTCTGTGAGGAGGACTTGAATCCACTTCCATTCTTTCTTTCTCTCTCCTCTTCTATTGCAGCACTTAAAAGAGGACCCTGGATAGAAAACTGTGTGTTACAAAGCAACCTCGTGTATTGCCTAAAGCAATCAGCCAGCAGCTTCCCTTTGTGTGGGGAAAAGTGGGCTTTTTTCTTTTTCTCCCACATGTAATCATCCCTTTCAGTGCTTTCTTTTCCATTTTGAGCTGTCCCCTTTCTTGCCTCCCAAAGCAGCAGAAGCCACGAGTAATGGAGAGGGAAGGGTGAAAGTCTTGTGTTCCCATTTAGGAGCAGGAGAGTGGGGAGGCAGGGCTGGCAGGCTCCACTTCACGGTGCTTTACACCAAAGGAGTTAAGGCCCATCCTTAAGTACCCTTTTGCTTTAGCAGGACAAACAATCTTAGGAATAACACACCAGTTTTAATTCCCTATTCTCAGCAGCTCCTCCTTCTCGCAGTCTGACTGTCTTTGCTCCTTGCAGAGCTGCTGCTTCTCTTGACGTTTGTCCTGTGGGTGTACTCTGAGGCTGGAACCAGGATTTAAGGCCCCCACAGACTTGAGCACAGAACAGGTAGAGCAAAGAAAACTGCCTCTGCCCCAGGGATTTTAGCACTTGGAGCTGAATTATGGCTGGCAGTGGAGAATTCCTGCTGCCCTGCCAGCATTACCCCCTGGGAAACAATTCTCCATCATTTAGGTGCTGGGAGATGATGTCTGGGATGAGTGAAAGGAGAAGACCAGTATTTTTTCCTCCCAAGGAACTCTTGTACATGTCAACCCTTCAGCAAAGTTGGATGGCAGACATGCTTCCCTTCCTCAGGAATTACACTGCGGCTATCACCTCTCTCGCTGGGATTTCCAGACCTTGCTCAGCCCCTTTCCCGAGGCCACAAGCAGTCCCAGGGGGCTTCTTTTGTCATGTGCAGGGCTCATGCATTCCCGGAGACAGGCAGGCTGCAGCTTTTGTTGCATGTATGATCTTACACATGTGCAATAACAAAGTGAATGTGAGCACGAGTTTTTTGAGACTTCAGAAAAATGAACCCAGATGGCATTAGATAAACTGTGAAGGGAGGTTAAGCATGACTTATCTGTACTCCCTACAGTGAGCAGTGGGAGGACTCGAAACAAAGCCCAGGAATCCTGCTCCCTCCTCATGTCTCTCATTTTATTAGTAGCATTTCTGCCTTGTTTGTGGATCTTTCCTCAGCACCACCACGGGGAGGTCAGGAAGAAATACATTTGCTCTATTAAGAGTCCCTTTGTCTTGAGCAGCAGATTAGAGACAGGAGCATCCCTGAGCAGTGTGTATGCTATTTCTTTGTCTGCTTTTGTGGGGGGACTTGGGGATGGGGGACTGGGAGGAGGAGATGAGCATATTGTTCTATTTTTCAAGCAAGCTTGAGGGGTGTGGTGAGAGAAGGACTATTTCCTCCTTCATTGAGAAGTTTGGTCATGGAGGGCTGACTGCCCTTGTTTCCTAAATGTATATGGTGCCCTCAGGGAGTGTCTGGTTTTGATTAGAGAGTGTCTTGTGGAGGTTCTTGATTTGGGACTACATGACTGAAAGGAAGTGTGTGACTCCTTCCCTCCCCTGTGAACCGTGAATGAATAGCACCTCTGCCCAGGCAGGAAAAAAGGACCCTCAGGCCAGCTGGGAATGTGCATTTATTACAGAGCAATGAAGTAGCAAAGATGCCAGGAGACGGAGAGGATTTCTCTGTTTTGTTTTGCTATTTCAATTCTGCCACTCATCCCTTTAAATGGAAGAATATTGCATGTCCATGAAGCCTCCCAGAGCAGCAGCTTCTCCCAGAAGAGTTACTTTCTGGAGAGAGTATAATGCATTAGGATTCAGTCTGGGACTGCTGGGTCCTAAAGAAGGAACCCAGCATTTCCCACCCCGGCTCAGATGCAGGGGGAGACTTGCTGCTCTGAGACTGGGGGTCCTGCAAACAGCTCCAAGGAAAGCTCTCCAGCAAGGATTCCATCCTCAGCCTCATTCCAGCCACTCACAGGACTAAAGGAGTCAAGCCCTGGGCTGGCAGAGCATCTCCCAAGAGCAGTCATTGGAAACTGTGTTTGGGAGTGGAAAAAATCCAGCTCTGCTTTTTCCACGCCTTGCACCATCAGTAGAGGTTGTGCAGCTGGGAGGGTGGCAGGATCCCTCGCCTTTGCATTCAGTGCAGCTTAGGTGATGAGGAAAACACTCGTTTTTACTGGCAATAGAAAGCAAACACAAGTGAGAAAAAGCAGAAATTTGCATGTGCAGTTAGATGCCATATTTAACAAGGTCATGTTATTAATTAAGATGGTGTTTCAATAGTGGCTTAGCTACGTGTTGATAAACAAGCCTCCATTTGTTGTCCTAGAGACACTGTTTCAACACTGCCCCTTTTTATTCGAGAAACTCAAGCTTGTGAGGAAGATGGGGGAATGAAGGACAAGAAATGGTGTTTTCCTATACATGGACACATTCACCTTTTTTTTTTTTTCTTCTTCTGTAGGAAACAAAGATTTCCTCAGTGTGGCTTCATATCTGTGTTTGTTCCTACGAGATTAATTCACCTTGAGGAGTTTTTGCACAAAGCAGCACTGACACTCATTAGCCAAGTGGGTGAGTGAAGGAGTTATCTCTCCAGGGACACCCTGAGGGAGGACTGTCTCTCTTTAAAGTGAACTTCCCCTCTTTGAGGATTTTTGCAAGTGCTAGTTAAACCTGAAGGCCTGGCTGGCTTCTGAATAGAGACTGCACAACAGACACTCAGCTGAAGCGTTGTTAATTCATCAACAGGGAAGAATATAATTGTTTGTTGCTCTGGTGACTGTCATGATGACTATGCAAACACATCTCCCTCCCTCTCCCCAGGTTCTGTGCCCTTTGATTGTCCCTAAGGACTTCTCTCATTTAAGTTCAGCTGCTCTTCATTTGCATGAGTCATCTCTCTGGATGACAAGGCGAGAGAAAAGAAGTGTGAGGGCTCAATCTGTCGGGCAAAAACAGAGGCCTCAGCCCTCTGAACGGGGCTTGTGTCTGAACCGCTCACCAAGACCTTTCCTGGGAGATCTACTGCAGATGAGATGCTGCCCAGTAATTTCCCTTGACATGTGTCTCAGGCTGCTGCAAGATGCATGAGGGCTCGGTGGGTTTCCCAGATTCTGCTGCAGACTGAGATCTTTTCCTGGTGAGCTCTGCAAACCAGGCACACCAAGTGATCCCTGTTTTTCCCAAAAGGAGCAAGGAAGCAACAATTGAGGTGAGCAGACACAGAGCACAGGAGTGTTGTTCTCCCCTCAGTGTGTGGATTATGGAAACCCTTTCCATGGGAAATTCTGAGTACTTATAGTTTGTGTAGGTTCAGGGAGTAAACAACCATTTCCACTGGAGAGGAGTCCACCTGTGTTACTAACTAGGAAGACACACGTCTCTGGCTCAATACAACCCTGAATTGTGAAGAGATGGACGATGGGAGATTCTTTGGATATGTATCACTGTATCCTTGCCCAACTCCTTTATTTATCTCTACATTCTCCTTGAGGGCTGGGAGTGGTGAACAAGCCCGGTACCACAGAGAAATGCTCAGCATTGTCAGGATTGAGCTCAAAATGGAAAATGTCTCGGTCCTGGGCTAGTTAGCTATGGGAATCTTTTGCTTCATGAAACCTGAGTTTTGAGACTTATGAATGGACAGAAGAGGTATTTGCAAATACCCAGAGCCTTTATGTGATAAATATTACCTCAAATTACTTGGCCAGATTAAAGAAGACATAGATAGATAGCTGATATTACCCCTGAATTTAGCTGGCAGAGCTGGAATCATTAAAATAAATGTCCTCCCAAGATTCTAACTTTATTTATTATTATCATTATCAGTATTATTATAGGATCTAAATGTATCCTGGGCTCCAGGGTACCACAGAGAATGATAACCTTGGCAAAATGGCCATCCATACTCCTGGCTGGAAACAGATAGGGTGGAGAGGAGTTGCAGTGAGCAGAGAGAGCTGGCTGCAAGGAACACCCTGCTGCCAGTCCTAAAATAGGCACTGTTGTCCCCACGTGGACGTGAGTCACAGGCTGTACCCACCAGCATTTCAGGCACAACTTGATGGGAGCTGCAGTGTCTTCCCCTTCAGGAGGGTGTCCTCAGATTTCTACCACTATGTGCAGCCTCTTAGTGCAAGGAAGAAGTAAAGGCTGTGCAGCCTGGGGTGCCTTGGTGCACACATGCGTGGGCTAAAAGACATCTCAAACCCATCTCCAAATTAAGGATTTGCCCTCTTTTGTGGGGTATCTTCTCCTGGCAGAGCATTAATGCAAAATGAAGGGGAATGGGTTGTAAGGGGAGCCTCACAACTTCCATCCGTGTTCTCTGCAACAAAGAGTGAGGCAGGTGTTACAGAAAAAGACGTTTTCCAATTTAGTTATAATAATGTTATGTCAATCACCAAAATGCTAAGCTGTGTGTAACGATTTCCATATGAAAAACATATTCTTTATAATGTATACTTGTGTACCTACTTGTTAATATGCATTTCTATTGATCTATATGTATAATTATGTTAGTATAAAACCCTTAAACATATGTCTGCAATCTTATTAAAATAACGAAACAGACTTGGGAACTAAGCTAATTTAACCTGAAACCTGTGGAGAGAGAAAGAAGAGTTCCCCCCCAGTCCCTTTAATTGTGTTTGAAAGATCAAAAATTTCCCAAGCTACTAAAAGCTAAGTAGAAAAATGTGGCAAAATGGGAAGAATTGTTTTACTGCAGAATATTTGTTCACTCTTTTCCAGTAAGCATTGGCTGATATTAAAGCACATCTGATGGTATCTGAAAAATTCTGCAAAGCTTTCTCCTTAATCCCTGAGCCTCTTCTGGATTGTCTGTCCTCTACAGTGCTCCTGCTTTATTAATAAGACTGTCACAATTACAGAGCTGGCTGCAGATTTCCCCAGGGTCTTTCTGAGCAGATCTCTCCCAGCAAACCCTGGATGTTTCTCTCTCTCCCCGAGGTGCCACTACCTGGTTCTCAGTCTCTCACTCCTCCAGTGCATTCTAATTTTGTCACACTTGCCCATTCACAGTTTGTTTTAGCATAGAAGGGATCCTTAGAATGAGAAGAAAAGGAGGTGGAATGAGTAAGAAGTTTTAAATATGTGTCTATCAAGTCTAGTCTGTGGCCATTCCCATCAGTTACTTGGATGTGCTGAGCTACCCTTGAGGTGCTGTTCTTGGGTTTATTCTTTCTTGGACTTCCTTTTACCTCACCCTCACACTGATGCTCTTTTAAGACAGAAACCACCTCTGGCTATAGTTGCTGCTGGGTCCAGCATCTGACCACCTGGTGTAGACATCAAAAGGAATGGCTCCTTCATCATCTCTTGAGCTCCTGCAGAGGCTTTCTGGATTCATGGCTTGCTCCCTGGGTGAAGTTCCCAATCGTCCTCACTGAGCTAATGCAGTGTGTGCATCGAACCAATATTATATACACAGACAAGTTACAAACATCACGAATCCTCTCCCTGCAGGAATTTTGTGGAGTGAAAAGTTTCAGTGAACTTTGGGAGGAATTTCTACTGAATGCTGAGTTTTTCCAGCAGGTATTTCAAGGAAAGTTGATGGGAGTTTTGCCTTTATAGCCACTGGCCTTTCTTGGAGGTGCCTGTGAGTTTATTACTAATTAAAATGTTGTTCTCTTAGCTTGCAAGAGAGTTAAATATTGAGCACCTCTCCCATGCTTTCCAATGCTCCACCTATGGCTTCAGGTGATCAAAGAATTACCTTCATAAGGGACTGTTAATTACACATTTTTCAGGTATTTACAACAGATTTAAAATGATCTCAGCGACTGATCCAAGATAGCCATAAACACAACGGGCTTTGAATGAATGTCCTTCTGATGAAGGTGCAGCAATTTGCTGCTCCTGTTCTTTGTAACCAGAAGGAGCAATTAGGAATCCTCCTGTTGCACTATATCTTTCCTTCTGGTTGCCTGCTTGTAGCCATTACCCAGAGAAAAGCAAAGAGGGAAGCAGCTAAATAAGAACCTTCTTTAACTGTATTTTTTTTAATCTTGATTCATCTGAGCCTTTATAAATTTCACAAGTGCTTTTTATTAAAATAAGAAGGCTAATGAAAGATGTCTGAGTGGGTCAATTAACCTGAGCCTGAAGCAGGTCATTAGAAACAATGGAGAACTGTACAGGCAGTCACACCCGACAAGCGTGGACACTGGCCAAACAAATCAGATAAAGAGATTGATCATTTTAAAACAAATATAATTTGCTTGATTTGTTTTTTTCTCCCTCTCTAATAGCAAAATTGCATTGAAGACAAATAGTGGACCCTGTTCATGATCTTACATTCACAATAGTCATTGTCTCATAATCCTTAGGCTGCGCTGTGTGCTAGCAGTGTGTGTGTAAGTAGCATCAGACAACTACATTAGTCTGGGCTGATATTTTGTGGAAAACTCTGCTCACGTCGAGTGCAGTTAGAGGTATCAATTGTGCCTTGCACTTCTGAGCTATTAATTTGACTGGATATATTCCTCTTCTAATTTAGACCACCAGGCTGCCTGCTCTAGGCTGCAAGGTCTTCCCTATGGGTCCTCACACTACCCAGAGTCTCAGCAGGATTACAGACTCCTTTCTCTACACCTGTCCTTTTTGATCTCTTTAACCACAGGAGGAAGCCTCTCTGTATCAGAGTTCAGTTTGCAGCTGCCAGCAAATCCCACAGCAATTAAGCCCACTGCAAAGCTTGCTGAGAACCTCTCCAAGTGCCAGATGGGTCCCTTCTACCCACTTCCTGCCCTATTACCATGAAGGCACTCGAACACTAAAAAGGGACTCCCTAATAAAAGTGCTGGCTCTGCAGGGGTTTCTCTCCCCAGTGAGAGAGGACCCTGTGGCTGTCTGGCCTGGAAGGTGTTGGTGGGAGAAGGTGAGGAGGACAACAGGGTTGTGCAGAGTTTTTCTTGGGCCATTTTGAAGACAGGTAGGCTCACCTACCCCCCTGTGAGCCTGTGGGCACCCCAGGCCTGTCCAGAGCCCTCCTCAAATCACCCTAGCTTGTATTAGTATGCCATGGGGCACATTCAGATCTTCTGCCAGCAAGATGGCTCTGTGAACAGGATGCTGGCAGGAGGCAAAATGCACTCTGCTTTCAGCCTTGGTAAAGGCTGCTCTTTCAGAGAGCAACAGACAGCCCGCAGGAACCCTTGGAGAACAGAGTAGAACAGATATGACAAGGGAAAATTTGGGGATGCAAGTGTGAAACAACAGTTTCTTTTTTTAATCTACCTTTCATGGCTTACCAAGGGAAAGCAAAGAGCCTATCAAGGACATGCAGCCAGCCTCTCTCTCTCTCTTTCACTGTCAAATTTGTTGCCTCATTTGGGGTTTAGAAACAAATGATTTTATTTTTTTTTTCTAAATGAATTAAGCTATCTGGGGATGGATGATGGATTCAGGAGATACAGGGTAGGTTACGAGCATGCTCTGTTGCTTCCCTGTGGGACACCTGTACTCATGAATCTGCAGACATTGACCCAATTACTAAGCCAGCACCTGGATACAAACTCCCTGTGACCACGTCTCCAACTTGCTGTATTCACTGGATTTTGTTCAGGGACTTTTGCGTTTTAGTGCCTTTTTATGCTAAGCTGGCATATGTAAGTGAACTCCATTTTCTGAGCAATTCGCTTCATCCTTTGAGATGTCCTTGTTTTTCTTTTAGTCATTTGAAGCAGGTCTCCTCCTCTCCCTCCTCCTCCTCCCCACATCTCCCAGGATGACCTGCTAATTTAAATGAAAAGAGATTGCAGCAACATTCTCTTTGTCACTGTAAACTCAGGAAGGCTTTGTCCCTTCATTGAGGACAAAATATTCAGGACAAAAAGCTTTATTTACTCATCCTGTCCTCCTCTCTCACCACAGGCTTCTCCCTCAATGCCACGATTTCTCCAGCCTTGGTTTAAATTTCCTTTCTCCTTCTTTCTGTGGAGAGACATCTCCAGTCTCACAGAATTGGTACACAGTGTTTTCAGATATTCAGGCAAAATTTCCCACTGAGTTAGTGTCCATAGCCTTAAATCAGACTTCTCATTAATTTTCTCTGTGAAATACTCCTTGTTTAAGTTTGATGAAGCTTTTTTCACATTTGACCCACTTGAGGAAATAAATGTGGCACACAGGGTAACAATCGTTTATGGTGGGAACAAAAGGATTTAGCCCAAGCTCTACAAAGGTATTTATGCTGCTATCTTCTATTTAGATGGCTAATTTGCTATAGATTTTTACTTCTTAATTAGAAATTGAGAGTGCTAATAGCTTTCTGCTTCTAATCTTAAATGTCTGTCCTAGCTACCAGGCACATTTTCACAACTACAAGCTTGTGGCATGGGAAAAGCACAATACATTGTCATAAACTCTTCAGGTTATCAGTAAAACCCAGTTTCTGGGTAAAAAGGTAAATTCTGGGTAAAATTTGCATTGGGGGCATCCTCAGGAGGAGGTAACTTTACTGCAATTAGCTGGGAGTACCTTCTTGGAGCTGCCTAAGTCCTGAATTCCACTGGCTGTATCATAAGGTAAGGTTTTCAGAGCCCTGAGCCTTCCTGTCTTTTTGAGAAAACCCTGTTGGCCTAAACATGGTCCCAGCAGATTTGATGGAGACCCAGTAGTGGCAGGTATGCACTAACAAACAGTTGTGCTTCTCTGCAGCCTTGAAGGAAAGAGAAGGAAAATGTACAAACTGTGGACTCTCTTTCTCTGCATGAGAGATCCCCCGACTAGTAATCACATTAGGAAGGATGAAAATTCCTCTAGGAATTGAAACACTTTCAGTATAGGACACAAGGGCAAAAGGTCTTTATTGGAAAAGAAAATACCTCGTGCACTTGGGCTGCAGGTTTTATGTGATGTCTAGAAAAGACGACAGTAAAATTGGCACCTCCTTGCTCAAGGGGTCCCCAGTGAACATTCAAGACATATCTTGTTTGCAAACACAAATGGATTTTTACTCCTGTTTTCCCTGAGGAGATTGCAGAGCTATGGCAGAGTGAGCTGTGCTCTCTTCTGGCTCGTGCATCATCATCAAATCTGTCGGCTAATTTCCATTTGAAGAATCGTTATTGCCAGTGAGGAGGCAAGAGCCAGACTGAATTCTCCTCTGATCAGGGTAGAGTTGGATGAGTTGGCATTTAGAAAGATCATCTTTCTGAGTGGTGAGCAGAGACCCGTGGAAGTGGAAAAAGTATTGGATCCATTGGAGGTCACCACTGGAAATCTGCCTTCCTGACTGCTGCTGTGCTTTAATCTTGTGGAGAGGAACAGCTTCAAGTTTCTTTTTTGAGTTTGTTGCTGGTTTGCTTCCATCTTGCCATACAAAAACATGGAAGCTCTCAAATGCTCGTTAGTATGTGGCACCTGAGAGTCAATTGGTATAATTTCTTCATCTGTTCTAAAAGAAACAGCAAAACAGGAGAAAAGGGGGACTTTCTCCTTTGGGTCTACCTCTGAATCTCTGGAAGAGGTTTTATTTCCAAGGGCTGCCAGACAGCCTTGCTACCTGAGAAACACCACCACTGAATTCCTAGGAATTCCTACAGATAAGAAATCAGAACCCATTTGCAATATCTTACCTTCTTGTGAGAACAGACCCCAAATTTTCTTTCAGACCAAACAGGAAGCAACATTTTCACCCATATTTGCCTGGATGATGATGATTATTTTTTAAATTTTGTTCCTCAGTCTTGTCTTCCCTTCCTGTGCAATACAGGATTTCTCTTCATCTTCCTTGTTTTCTTCCTATTAATTTCTCTTTTCCTCTACTGACCTTACATCCTCCAAAGATGAGGAGAACCTTGAAGCAAAGGTCAGCTCGACAAAAGCTTTTGAAATACTCTCTTTCAAGGAGAACAACAGAAGTAATTTTTAAGGCCATTATAGAGACAGGATTTTTTACAACCTGGTCTGTTCTATTCCAATTTTCCACTTTTTATTCGAAAGTTTGTAGTGTGAGTAAAGCTGACACCAAATGTTAATGCCTGAGATGGGGAATTGATCTTAGACTGGCCACTCAGAGGGGCCTTTAATGCCTCTTTAAAATGTCTTGGAGCTCAGCTTTTCAGGGGCTTAAAGAGACATTTTGCTACCTGGAGTGCTCCCTTCCCTGCTTTGGGTCATGTTACACCAGTTTCTGAACCTCTGCAGGTCTAATGCCAGTGGCCTGGACAGGGTTCAGATCTTCCCTTGTTGTTCAGGTCCTGCCTGCATGCACTGGACCTGCCACTCTGCTCTGTGTGGGAGCTGTACCACACTGGCAGCTTCTTGATGGGTGGAGGGTCTGTTTCTGGCCGGCCTTGCTCACCCTTGGCTCTGCTGTGAAGCTTCAGAGCAGGTAAATCGTGCCTGAACCCACCCTCGTGGCTGTAGGGGAGACCCAGGGCTCTACCCTGTGGCAAAATAAACACCACAGCTGCTTGAAAAGACTCCTCCGCAAACGTTTCTTCTAAGATCAAGCACAGTTTATTGGTTCAGCATTGGAATCGTCCTCTCCCAGGAGGGCTATGCCCTTCCTCAGCACTGAAAGGGCAACCCCCTATCATCTAACAGGCCATTTTCATCACTGTGTGTGCATTTGACAGATCTGGTCGAATTACGAAGCCCTTTCTTTGTGAGAAAGAGTATAACAATCACAGATAATGGGAATTGTGCACACTTAAATCCCTGCTTATGCTAAAGGATTGCCCCGGGAAGGGAAAACGTCTGACCCACTTTCATTTCAGTCCTTTAAAAGACTCTGCTGTGTCTCCTGCAGCCAGTAACTTTGCAGTGCCAGTAATGGGCAGTTTGTGCACAGTACGTGTGAGTAAACAGAGTGACATCTCATCTGCTGTGTGTGCTCTCCAGCAAAGCCTCGCTGTGCTCTCGGAGCTTCCAGCCACTGCTGCTGCTGCCCAAAAAAGTCACTGGGATGTGGAGCATCGACCTGCCCACCTGGGAACCTGCCCAGATACAGCCAGGCTCCGGATGAAGGAACTGTCAGGTCCTGTGCACACACTTGTGTCCCAAGCACCACATCAGAACGAGCAGCTCTGGAGATTTTATTTAGCGGTCACTCCAGTCTTATCCTGTGAAAGGAGTGGGGTGAAAAACCCCAAAGATCCCCAGGAGTAGTCAGTCCCTTGCAAGCACTGAGAGTGCTCTTTAGCAGCATGCAGAAGAGATGCAACTCTTCTGACTGCACTCAGGTTCAGCTGATTGCCCCTGGTTCTGAATCTAGTCCTTGTATTTTGGTTATTTCTAGTAGTTGCAAGGAGGTAGCCAAGTCCACATGGAGGCTATTTAGCTGTGTGAAGAGAGGAAATACCACAGTGCTCGTGGAAAATGGGCCAATTCCGTGGTATTTTGTCTCTGAGCAGAGCAAGATGGCTCAGGGGAAGGTGTTAGTCAATTAAAGATAACCTAATTAAAAACATAACATAAAATCTAACCCAGCATTTGCTCCTGTCTGCTCTTCCTCCAGAGAAAGGAGGCACTGAAAGAGGCAAGGATGCTTTTCCTGCTGTCATTGTGGCTAGAGGCAGAGGGGACATTTGAATGAGCATTTCCTCAGTCCCCATCACTACCAGAGTCCTTTTTTGTTCATTTCTGAGTATGAAAAGCCCAGGTTAAAAAGAAATCTCCTCCTCTGCAACCTGTTTGCAACTGGTAATATCCCCCAGATTCCCTCTGCTCCTCACTGAGGCTTTTAGTACCTCTTGTTACCAGATGGCAGCAGGATGGCATTTGTCTAGTTAAAATGGATGCTGGAAGCAGCATCGAAAAGCACATTGTTTGAGACTGTCATTATTTGCATTTCTGTCTTGGCAGGTATCCAGTTGGACCAATCTGACACAGGCACCTTGCACTGAGGTACCCACATGGAGTGATCAGTCTTTGGATAGGAGATGAAGAAGAGGAAGAGCCTTATTTTCCAAGAACCCTTCTAGATCATGGCAAAACATGCTCTGCTTCCCCCTTTCAGGCTGACCTGTTTCCCCAAGACCCCTGGAATGGGAGAGTATCCACCAAAGGGAATACATGGTGGTGGTGCTGGGGAGGGGATGCTCTCTGAACGCCTGGGTTGGAGCTTGTGAGGCTGTCGGGTGTCAGGGAAGGTGTCAGTGAGCAGGAGATTGCCCTGAATGCAGGGGGTAGATGCAAAGCTAAAGCTGGGGTGGTGGTGGGGAATAAATGATAACTTAATATTTGAGAGGTAAGTGTTGGTAATTAGTCTGCAACACTTTGATCATTAATGCATGCAATCAAATTATCATCAAGAACGCTTTCCCACCAGCCAACCCTCCCTTTCCCCCGCTTCTCTCTCTTTATTTTAAGGGCTGGCACACGGTAGAAGTTGTCAGCACCAGCCCCATCGTGCAGCCAGGATGCTTTCAAAGGAAGCTGCTGCTCCCTAGTGTTTGCAGGATTCAGAGCTGGAGCCAAAAACTCAGGCAAGAAAGAACAAATTCCCAAAGAAAGGCTGGGCAATAAACTAATGGGCCCAGGCAGTTTTCTATCCTGAGCACCAATTCTTTGTTATCTGCTTGACTGTTGATTGCAATCCCCATGGATACAGCTCAGGTTTTCCTGCTTTGAGGTCTTAAGTGAAATTAAAAGCACGCAGTTCATTACTCAGTGCTGTCCTCTCTTCCTCTGATCTTCTGGCTCCCATCCAGGCACTGCTGGCCAATTACACCGCCGGGAATAACCTGCCTTTTTTTCCCTTCACATTTCTACATACTCTGCATCTTCAGGAAATGGAGGAAGAGATCACACCAGGCACTCTGTGAACTCTACCTTTCAACAATGCTGTGAATACGAACGGATCAGTGTTCCTGTGCTGCAGCCACGGCTGGAGATCAATGGGACGTTTTGTGACTCCTGCATGGATATCTACCCATCTGTGTGCACTGTATGCGTGTGTGAACATGTGTGTGCCCGTGTGGCAGTTCTGCAGGGGCTCAGAGTTTGGCAGATATGGTTGGAGGATATTTTTCTTGGGTAAATTCCAGTTCAGAAAAATTACCTTTTTTTTTTTTCCTCCTTTTTATGGAAGTTCACCAGCTTTGGTACTGGGAATTTGTAAGACAGGGAAAGAGAAAGAGTTGGTAAGAGGTGATAAGGTTTTTGAAGGGAAATGTCTTTTCAGTCCAATATCGAGTTTTTTAGCTAAACCAGGAAGTGCCAATGCCCAGTAAATTGAGCAGTGGATGATACTCCAAACTTCTTCTTGAGTGGCCATGGAAAAGAGTGAGAAGCAAGAGGTCAGTAGCACAATGTACTTTCCCAAAGTCAGAGAAAATCCTCCTCTGGACTGTGACACCTAAAACATCCCAGGTCAACCTGAATCTCGCCAGCACTGTTGGTGATACAATCTCCTTTGACAGCCACATCTTAAAGGAAAGGCAAATGAATGCATTAAGATCTCCCTGGATATTTTATCCAGCCATCTATCAGGATCCCCTGAATAGTATTTTGTCTGCAGAGTTTAACATCAAAGACTTGGAAAGTCAATGGGTTGACTTCCTTTTTATTCCCAGAATTAGAGGTCAAATCATGCTTGATAACAATATAAATCTATACACATTGTTGATAGGCTTAATAATAATTGGTAGGTGACAGGAAATGCTGGTGAAGGGTGCACTGAAATTCAGGCCACTTATCTAGGCTTTCAGCAGGGCCTGAAGCAGGACCTACATTTAAGATTTTTGGCAAGCCCAAAATACTTCTTTTCATTACATAATTGGCCTGTAACTCTAATGATGATAGTGGAGCTGCTCCAGATTTATACTAATATAACTGACAGCAGATTTTTGGCTCTGAATCTGTAAGAAAAAGCTTGCCATAAATTCAGTATTCAGAGTGTCCTTTGTAGTTTCTCCCTTTTCTCAGGGAGGAAGCAAGTGATTCTCACTTTTCAGATTTAGCCCCTTTCTGTAATATTTTCTTAGGGTTACCGGGGGTTTGGTGTCATTCAGCTGACTTATTTAAGGTAGGTGAGCTTGATTGGAGACCACATACGCCCCTGTATAACAATGGAGATGTTCCATGTGCACTGTTCCCAGAATAGCTCCCCCCAAAAATTACTACTCTCAGCTTGTTTTATGGGCTACGCTACAGAGGCTAAAATTGACTCAAGTTTGAAGAATGTCTATTTAAGTATCTTTTAAATCGTGAATGTTTAAAAGAGGGGATTTTTGAGCACAAGTCTGGGGATTTTTTATTTTAACATTACATTTAATGGTGTCTTTGGCATTTAATGTGAGGGGGTGTACGTGGTATATCTGTGTGTGTATGTTTATATCTAGAGAGAGATAACTCATGTGGAATGAAAATCCATTTAGCAGAAAAATGAGATCTCTTGAGTGTTTGTATTTTCTGCTGCAACTAGAAAACACTAGTACTATAAAAAAATAAAACACAGAATGATCTAAACCAATAAGATATGATTTTATGCCAAGATGTGAGAATGGATCTATATCTTTATCAGGTTTCTCTCACTCGAGAGATTAAAATCACATGGAAGCTTGTTAGAAATTCACTCTATACAGTATATCTTTCAGAAATACATTGTAATGATGTCTGACAGCTTCTAAAATGAATTACAGACTCGAGGGTAACTTCTACCTCCTCCCATGTACAAATCCCACAACTCAGCAAGGTCCACCCACACAGACATGCTCAGAGCCATCCCAACAGGATGTCTCCAGGCCTCTGGGCAAATGCAAGATGCAGGATCAGGGTCACTCAAGCTTTTCCCTAATTCAGAGTAGATGGCTGGGAACCTGTGGTAGCCCAGCCTTGCATCAGGCCGTTTCTGTTAAACCACAGATCAGTTTGGGTTGGAAGGAATCTTAAAGATTATCCAGTTCCAGCCCCCTGCCCAGGCCAGGGACACCTTCCTCTAGACCAGGTTGCTCAGAGCTCCATCCAACCTGGCCTGGTTTTCCACCTTTTAAACTTAGGCTTGAAAATGCAATGAAGTGATTTTCAATGGGGAGCCTTACAGAGGGGCCAGGGTCCTGTGCAGACCTGTCCTTGTCCAAATGGTGTGTGCTGCTGGCCCCTTGTGCCATGGACAAATGCACATTAGCTAAGCCCCCTCTGGATGCCTGCATCCAGCAGGGAGGAAAACCCCCAGAGTACCTTTAGCTGGTAACATTTATTCCTCTTACACTGAATGCCAGGAAAGCTACCACCTCTGTCTCTTGATTTTCATTCTCCTTTTTCTCACTCTCACTGTGTCTTGGGTGGATGTGTTTGCTATTATAAAGTCTATTGAAACATAAACATATACTTTTAAAATAGCATTTCACTCAGACAATACTCCTGGAGAGAGCTGAGAATATTATGGTGGAGATAATGTACTCCAGACAATAAGAGAAGACAGGAACGGGAAGCTTATCTGCTAGAACCCCTATTGCCTATTTAAACAATAATCCCCTTCAAAATGATGTTTTTCTGTGTACGCTCAAAATGCATGATATTCAGCCTGTTCATGTGGCTTTTAATAGCCTGGATAATTTTCCATACAATTAATTCCCTGAATATATTCTGTTTTGCTTCTGCAATTTTTAGCATGGGTTGTTCCTCTACGGGTGCAGAATAACTCCTCTTGGAGCAACACTCCGGGTCCAGGCACCCATCACTGCGGAGGAGCTCAGTGAGGATGCTCAGGATGGGTGGGTGGCTCTGCACAGCCTGGTGCAGCCACAGATCCTTTTCTAAAGACAGATTTTAAGGTTTTATTTTTCTGGCCCGCTTTGATTTCTGCAGTAGTGGAATCTCCAGGATTTTTCTCTGAAAGCAATGCTAAGCCCAGATATGGAAAGAAAGGGCTAAGTGACAAGTGATGAGCAGCTGGGAAGGGCAGGGGAGATGTCCTGCATCACAGGGCTGTGCTGTGATGCTCTGGAAGCTGTGAAGAGCCAGAGTTGCTGCCATGAGCCAGGAGAGAGTTCCCCAAGGGAGAAGAAGGGTGTGGAAGCCTGACTCTCTCCACCTCCCAAAGAGCTCCAGGGCAGGGGGGTTGCCAGCCTAGAAATAAGGGTAGATATGGACAGATTATTTCCACTGCTGAATTTTAGTGCTTCCAGGCAGCCTAAAATGACCTTTAAAACAAGGACTATGCTCACTCCCTCTGATAGGCACAGGGAAAGCGGATTATTTCCCATTACTCCAGACACATGGACGTCCAAGGTCATGGAAAAACAATTTTGCCCACATCCCTCCGGGCCTCTGGGCCACTGTGGGAGCAGGAGCTCAGTGTTACAGGACAGGAAGGGCTGGCAAGGCAGATCTTCATCCGGGTGTAAATCAGCTTTATCTCTTCCAGGGAGAGCAATGCCAGCTCAGTTTACACCCGCTGAGGATCTAATTGGCATTTGGCTCTGGCTGCAAAATTAGGATTGCTTCATCATTGTGCTTCTGATCCTGTATCACGGGAATCAATGAGGAATTTGATTACAAGCTCCTATTTGGATTCTCAGCCCCGCTTGGGGACGTTAATCATCAAAGTTGGGACTGAGTGGTACAGAGAATTGGCTGGAAAGTTTAGATCACTTTTCAAAAAGAAAATGGAAGCCAAGTGTATGTGGTCTGGAAGAGTTTAATAACAGCTGAAATTTAACTTGGAAAAGAAAATGATCCCAAGGGTTGATGCTGTTTTGTCATTGACTTGTGTTCAAGCTTGCCTCCTCTCCTCTCTTCAGCTATGATACGGGTGCAGTGACCATAACTGGCCTCTGGAAGGGAATAGAGATGCTGGTGTGATTATTCAAATTCTGGCATGTTGTGGTTTTAGACGTAGCAAAATCTCATCTGCCCTGCCTGAGAAAATGCAGATACATCACATTACTAGCTAATCCCACTTTTTCACAATCTTTCCTCCCAACTTGCCCCAGTCAACCCACAGAAGGCATATAAACCATATGAACCATTAGCTTCAGCCAATGAGCTGGGCATGATCCTGCACCCACTGGTGCTGCCAGGCACGAGAAGGCACTGCCTGCCTTCCACAGCAGCTGGGGCTGGCCTGCTCTCAGTGCAGGAATCTTCTGCAGGGGTGGGGAGTCTGGGACAGGGAATGCACCCCACAGCCCTCTCCCAGCTGGCATCTGTGTTTCAACCCACCCATTAGGCTGAGATGAATTACTAAAAGCTCACTTTGCATTGCAAGACCATGACACAGATGAGCAATGATGTTGGGTCATGACCCATTGATGATGGAAGTGAATCAACGCACCACAGATGGACAAAAGAGAGATGATTAACTCAGTGCTTGATGCAGAGTGCCAAAAATCAGGATCTCCCTCTGGCTCTGTACTGATTAGAGTGCGACCTCAGGAAAATCTCATGATGCTTCGGAGCCTCAGTTTCCTCACCTGCAATATAGTGATAAGGCTCATCACAACTTTTCACTGCTGATAAAGAAATGGTTTTACAGGGCTTGGAACACAAAAGCCAAAACCCTCCCTCAGACCCAGTGGGGATAAGCTAGGTCATATGATCTATGAATGCAAAATCCCTAAGAGTGGGTGGTTTTATTTGTTTTCTTCATTTTAATGAACAACTCTTCCACCTATTTCCAAGCTCATGAGGCACCTTCTACTGCTATGAAAACAAAAAACGTATTTCTCTGTGCCAGCAGCAGACTCATAAGCAGACTAGCAAATAAGGTATGTGCTGCTAAGGACTGTCTCATGGATATACACGAGTTACATCCTTTTCCATCATTTTGCTGATTAATAGGCATAATATCGTGTCTGATCACTGCAGTAAGTATACTGTGAAAGATAACCACTGAAGACATCTAATTGTTTTCCCTTTGGGTTTTTTGGGGGGGGTAATGCTTTAAAATAATGGCCCTAATCATTATTAATTCCTTTAGTGTTCACTGGAATAGCATCAATCACAACTAACTCCTTTGCTATTAATGTGGATGTCACAGATACTTCTGTAGGGTTTCTTTCTGCTAGGATTCGGTGTTCATTAGCTGCAGCAGGTTTTTTCCCCATTATTCCTGGAGGGTTTGAGAAATCTCTTGCTGGGGCGGGGAGCCAGCAAGCTGCATGCTCAGCTCATCTGGTGTGAAAAAGGATAGGTCTGCTTTTAAATGCAATGACCCTTGGTTTCCCTCCCTGCCACAGAACTGGCTCCTCTCACTCGTCCACTCTGCATATGCTGCTCCAGTCATCAAAGATTAAAGACAGATTCCCACACTCTCTGAAACTGTCAGGAGACCCCCAGTTTTCCTTCACACACTCTCTAACCTGGCATATAGAATGGAGCAAAAAAACCAAAGTTTTAATTTGCCATGCTGACAAGCCCAGGATTTTAAGATTAAGCTGTGTGTCTAATGATGCTAATTAAGGAAATCTCTGAAGAACTAGCTGTGATCATAATAAATAACAATAAGGTCCTCAATTTTCCTCTGAAAAAGTCATCGTGAAAGGAACGAAATAAATTTCTGGGGCAGTTGCAGCTATTGCAAGATTTATAGCAATGGAGTTGCTCAGTTGATTCTCCAGCCCCTACTGTTCACTTTGCCATTGTGGATTTGCTTTTATTTTAAATTATTTTGTTGTCTTTTTCCTGGATGGTACCAGCTGCAGGCTAGGCTTTGACCCGCCTTCTCCTCTTGGGAGTCCTGTTGAAGGGGATGTGTCAGGAGCGGAGCCTGTGCCTTGCTGGTGCTTGCCAGCGACCCAGAACACTGCCTGCTGAGGGCACAGAGCTCCCCACAGAATTTTTGAGTTATCTGGTGAACAAGGTAGGTTGCAAAACACAGCCACATTTCAAAGACCTTCAGGCATCCCACCTTGCCTCCAGCTGCCAAGGGCTCTCAATATCACTTTCACCTACCCCTGCCAGGCATCTCTGACCCCATCTGTCGTCCATGATATCTGTGTGTAGGCACCTGAATAGCTCTTGAAGCTGGCAGTGCCCTTGCCAGGTCTCCTCTAAAGTCTTGGAGCATATATTTACTCTTTAACTGCCCTAAACAGGTGGTGACACCACTCTAGTGACTTTTGGTCAAGTAAAGGGCTTGTCTCTGGCTTGGAGTTTTGGGAGAGTGTTGGTGAAGTAGCTGTAGCATTTCTGCTAACCCCAATTCTTTCTTCACGTAGCTTGAAAGGCAGTTTCAAAGCCAAGAAACCTGAGCTGCAATCACTCCTTTGGCCGCATGTGTGTTTTCTCATTAGTGGGCTGATTTGCTGCAAAATGCTGAAGATTTCACACGTCTGTTGATACTGTTCTCTGATGAATTCAGGAAAATGCTAGTGGAGCCTCTTGTCCCATCTTTCAATTCCAATCAACTCAGTATTCTGTATTCTTCACTAAAATAAAGAACCTCCCCATGGCCATACCCTTGTGAGCAGCCCTACAAAGATAAAAGGTGCACAGGTTCTCAATCCCAGCTCCTGCTTCATGCCTTAGAGCAAGGCTTAATGAGTGGTGCCAAACCAAAGGCAGAGGAAGGGACTGGCTTAGCATTCCCCAAGCATCCTTTCTAAATTCATTGCCGTTAAGTTTGCCAGTGTTGTTGCAAAACTCAATGAGTTTGTCATAGCTCACAGTAGCATCTCCTTTCAGCAGCAAAGATAACCCTGCTGTTGTAATAGTTGCTAAGAGAGACTTCCAGCTGGGAGATGCTTCCGTTCAGCTCCTCCTGGCTCATCTGGAGTAAGCTGCTTTGTGGCTCATCCAGAAGATCCTCATTTCAGCACTGCCTTGGGAAACAAGCTCTCCCAGATCGCCTGCAAATGGAGGGCTCCCAAGGGTGAAGAGTGCAGCAATGCCTCCTAAATCCAGGGAAAATAGCAGGCACAAGCCTGATATAAAATTTCCTGTGTTAATCTTAGGAATAAGAGGCAAGACCAAGGTCCTTGGAAAGTAGAAATAAATACTGATGGGAGGGGAAATTTACATCGGATATTAGGAAAAAAGGTTGTCAAACATTGGAAAAGCCTGCCCAGGAAAGTGGTGGAGTCACTATCTCTGGAGGGATTTAAAAACCGTGTAGATGTGGCATTGAAGGTTATGGGTTAGTGCTGGACTGGGCAGTGCTGGGTTAATGTTTGGACTCCATGACCTTAAATGGTCTTTTCCAATTTAAATGAGTCTATGACTCTATGAAAACATAAAACTGGGGAGATGTGTTTCTCCCAGTCCTTCCTTGGTTTTGCAATACAAAACCCAGGTACATTTAGCAACTCAGTCTACTCTGCAATTACACTTTTGCCATCCACTGGGGATAACAGCCCAGGATTTTACCTCTCCTGACAGGTGTGAGTGCTGGACTGCCTCTTCGTCCCACCCCATCCCCTCCCAGGTGATCCCCTGTGAACACTCACAGCCCTGATATCTGCTGTTGCAGGGACACTGAGAATTAGCCCTGGGGGCAGGGCAGGCTTGTCCTGAGGTAAGGTTGCCTGCAAGAAGATGGTTTACTCATGCTGATCCTGGTCCTGCTGAGCCTGACTGCCTTGACCTTCACACCGTCTGTTTTTCACAGTTTGAGCCTGGTTGAATATCAAACCCTGGTGGGATGCTGGCACTGCTGAGCTGACCCTCCTGCACCCCTGACCTGGTGCTTTCTTCTAGCCCATCTGTGCTTCTTGTAGGCAAACAAGGCCATACCAGGCTTTGTGATGCTTTCTCCAACCTTTCTATAGTTAAACTTCTGGAAAATTCATGTCTTTATTTAAGCCATTGTAGGCTGCCTGTCACTACGGGCTGCAAATGTTGATTTGGGATTGGAGCTGCTTAGAACTTCTACACCAATATTGTTTTCTATCAAAACCCACTATTCAGTCAAAATCAAAATTTCTTGGTTTCCATGAAACTTCAGCATCTTCTTCCAGGCAAAATCTGATTGTGGTGAAAGAAAAACTTCTGTTTGGGAATTTTTTAAGTTTGAAATTTTTGGTCCTTGTAACAGATGTGGGAGTTTTTATTTCTATTGGTGTTTGTTTTTTTTTTTTTTCTGTAAATTTCATATCTACATGCCTTCTATATTCCTATATAGAAATGCATAAAGAAAAACTAGACTAATAAACTGTGCAATAGACCATGTTTCCACAGATGTGCTGCTGGAAATGTTCTGCCATTCTTTTTTGCATCCCATCAGTAAAATCCCAAGAGTTGTTGCTGCTTAGCACTAATAGAAATATGTCTTTATTTTTTTGGCACAATGTTTCCTCTCAATATTCTCATATAAAATTCAAATAAAAAAAAAAAATTGGCTGGGCATTCTGCTCGGTGGACAGCTAGGAAATCAGATGTTTTCCGGTTCTGCATTGGATTAAAACCAATTTTTCTAACATCTTCTTCTTCACAATGATGTGAATGTTCTATCTACAGTGTTTCCTAACCTCTGCAGCAGGGATCTATGGGAGTTCATGGACTATTTCTAATGGATCTGCAAGACACAACTGAGAAAAACAGGTCTGTTGTGCAGATAGTTAGATGTGCTGTTCAGGGCTTCCCTCCTCTGCCAGAAAACACTTGTGGTAGAGAATGTTAAAAATTGCTCTTTCATTCACTGCATTGGAAAAATATGTCCCACCACCTACTGTAATTATAATTTACAAATTCCCATAAAAGTGTTGATAAAATTGTCCTTGTTTCATTTATACACTCTTCCCCATGCTCTGGGCATGTAATTTACCTTTTCCTATGCCTCACTTTCCTTTCTGGAAAAACAAGATTTTCCGTTCATTCACAGGAAGATTTTGGAAGAGGCACTTCATATTTACAAAATGCACTGAACAGGAAAATGGCTTGCTAGGGGAAATTTCTCATTGGGGTAATTAATCTGATTCCTCCAGGACAAATAAGGGTGTCACTGCACAATGTTTCCTTGTGGAGCCTGAAGAGAGGAGTGCAGCACAGGGAAGGCTGACAGCCTGCCTGCATTCCCGGAGCTTTGCCCATTCCCTGGGCCAAGGGCTCATTGAGGCACAGCCACAAGGCTCCTGCAGATGGGGTTTGATGCAGACGGGTGCCCTGTGCTGCCCCGGGTGCCAGGATGGATGGCACCATAGGCATTCGAGCTGGGAAGAAATCCTCTGCAGTGTTTTATGCCTTTCTGTGTTGCACTTTTAGCAGCAGGGAAAGGGCCAAGGAATCCTTATAGTCACTGAGCTGTAGTTAATAGTACAGTTAGTATTGTCTGCTCACCCATTTACTCGGCTGCCAAGGGCCGTACAAATCACACGTGTTGAAAGGATTGAGGTGGTGAGAAATGGGTGGAGAAGTCTCTGCAGTGGCCAAGCTTTTCTTTAAGCCTGAAGGACCTGATCTTTTCCCCAGTGCTGGACACCCTGAGGATGGGTGGCAGGCACTGGGGGGACTTGCAGCTGCCAGGAAGGTACCAGTGAAGGTGCCCAAAACACCCCTGCCTGGCATGTTCCCCAGCCTCTGAGCTTCCTCAGGTCAGAGCTGAGTCTGTTTGTATGCAGATACCAGACCCCAAACTCTGATCTACCTCACAAGCCAGTGACCACTTGCTTCTATCTCTTGCCTAACATTTGCATGCATTAAATTAAATCATTTTTTATTTCCAAGGACAGTGATTAATCCACCAAGCCCTTCTGCTATTGCTTGTAAGGTATTAGCTGCTTAGCCCAGAAGAGAAGTAAAAGAATCTGTGCTTTAATGGCAAACAATGGGGTTTAAATACATCCCATCTCCTTTAACATCTCCTGCTAATTAGTGACAAAGGCCCTCCTGCTCAAGTATAGCAAATATTTAACACCCACCTCCATTAGCCTGAAATTTATTTACCCCCGTGTCCTCTGGCAGACACGGGAGCTACTGCCACAGCCAGCAAGCCTTCCCTGGGATTTCCAACCCTTCAGATATGAGAGGGCTCCCAGACAGCCCTGGCAAGGGAAATGCTCTTCTCATCTCCTGCTTTTGTTTTGCTTGGGATAAAAGACAGCCAATGTCTGCCAGTGTGAACCACCACTCCAAAACACTCATGGGATTAGTGAGGGTGAAGCATGCTAATGGACATCTAATGGAAAAGGAAGTGTTAAATCCCTAGAAGACAAGAAAAAATGTGCTATTGTCCTGGGGATTCCCAGGCAACCCAGTGGGGAGGATGATCTGCAAAAGTATCCCTCCTCACTTGTCCCATTCCTGCCCTGACCAGTGGCAGTTGTTTGGAGCAATCAGCAAAATCACACGTTCCTTTTTCCACTCATGGGTAGAAGTGGCAGAGCTGAATTTTTTCTCTCCTGGGGCACTTGCTCAGGGGTGGAAAGGAGGAATGGCTCTCCTCTGGCACCCAAGCCTGTAAGGCATGTTCAGCCATCCTCATGATGCATGGTGAGGATCATCTTCTCCAGGCAGGCAAGTGATGGAGCCATTAACAAAACAGATGATGGGGCAGCCTGTAAGCACAGTGCTCTGCTCCTCTCCCAGCACTTATCTGGAGCATGGCAGACACAGATTCCTGCTGATAAAGCACCAGCAATGAAAACACTGTGTTTTATTTCAAAATAATTAGTTCCTGGATTTGACGGACCTGTGGCCCAAACACTCCTTCTGTACACTCAGTGCCTGCTGCCTGGATAAGCAGAACACAGTAGGACCTTCACCCACAAAGTGGAGGGGATGTTGGATCATCCTTGCACCAGGGAGGGCTTTGGGGCCCCTCTCACAACCCCTCCTCCTATATTCCCCCTGTGGCCTCCCTCAGCAGCTCCAGAGAGAGAACATCAGTGATCTGGGGGTAATCTTTGCTTGATGCTGAGCCCGTTGCAAAATCACAGTCCACCTTCTGGCATTCCTCTCCCTGTCACAGTGTAGGTGACTTAGATAAGGAAGAAAATGCCCGGCAGACTGCAGAGTCCCCATCACTGGGGGTCTTCTAAAAGAGGTGTGATGAACACCCGTTAAGAGTGATGCATACTGAGCCAGCCTGCACCATTCTACGCTGCCTGGGTTGTAACAGCAGTGACACTGCTGTCACACTGTGCACGAACAAAAGTGTGCCCTTTCCACACAGAACCGGGCCAAACTCTTATTCATCCCCAGACTTTCAATCCAGCTGCTCTTCTACACAAATCACTTGCTATCAAATAGGATGTGAATTTCCAGTCCACACCTCCCTGTGTCCTAGGGTAAACTTATGCTTCAGAGGTTCCCACTTTAGCTGTCCAAATCAGAGAAGGGCCTGAGATTTTATCACATCTGGAAGACCTATCCCTACACAGTGGTCTGGGTGCAATTGTTTTGGTTTTTTTTCTGCTGCACCTTGCAACAAGAGCTAGAACAGAGGTCCTAGGAGCAAGCCCATTGGGATATCTGCCGGTCACTTCAAGGTGTTTTAATTTGGATTGCTTAAATCACCAAAGTACCACAATTCCTGCCCAAGGGCACACAGGAGCTAAGCCTTTTCACTGAAGCAGCATTCAATTCCCTTCCTCCTACAAATGAGCTTGAGCTGTCCTGATAATTAGTACTTTATCTTGGATGGCACAAAAAGGAAAGAAAAGGTGGGGGGAGGAAGTCCTCAGCCTTCACTGCTGGGCAGCCTTACAGTTTCTTCTTATTAGCTGTGATAATGATGGGAGAGAATAAAAGGCCCAGAGCTGCTTCAGTCACCTCATTTCATCTGGTCTGAGATTCAAGTCACTTGAGTGTCAAGAGAGCTTTTTAATTTCCAATATCACTGCTGCCAGAAATTAAAAATAAACTGGGAGCAAAACCATCAGATTAGCCAATCACACTGGAATTGCCTTTATTGTTATTGTTACTGTTGTTATTATTATTTGATCAGCTTTGGGAGAATTAAAGCTATTCAGCAAATCAAAATATGTCTTGGATTTGAATGGACTGATATTAACTATTCTGTAGTCTGTATTGGTGATGGGCTAATAGCCTGAAACATCACAGCATGCTCTGCTGGAATCAAGTTTAAATTAATGCTACCAATTCATAAAAATTGCTTGTGTCTATATAATTTTCATTGTGGCATCTTACAACATTTAATTAGCTAAAGAAACTGGGTGAAAAAAAAAAAACCCAGGTGTGATTGAGTCAGTATCTTGACAGTACTAAAAAAACCCCAGGGAAATAAGATTAAGGCACGAGGACCCGTGGGCTTGGAGGATTCACTCCAGGTTTTACTCATGCACATCCTCTCATGTAGGTGTCCACTTGTCTCTGAGCCTGCTTGGGACTGATAGAGGCATTTTCACTGCACTTACAGATGAGACCTTTGACATCAGCTCAGGGGCGAAAGACAAAGCAGCAGAAGAAAAAGGATATACTGAGAAGAAATGCTTCAGAACAGCTGTTCTAGTCTCATTCCTTCTACTGTCATGAGAAAATCTTTTAAGAATGGCAAGGCACAAATTAGGGATAGGGGTTGCTATCCTTACACAGGTACTTACAGCCCTGCTCACAGTTCTGGTAGTCTGAGAAAAGACCTCTCACCCAGACTGAAATTATTTCTTACAGCTGGGGCTGCAGATGTGGAATGAGGAAAAATGAGGCTGAATGCCACAGCAAAGAGGGGGAGAGAGATGTTAGCCAAACTCCAATATCCGATATCACAGGCTCTGTATGTGCTTACAGATGTTCTGCTGTGTTAATGTGCTGCAAAAGTCAATGCAGAAATGCACTTTTGCAGTAGAAAGGGGTCTGCTGTCTGTGAAGAGTATCCTGGGAAAATACCAGAGATACTGCTGAGGTTTTGCTGTGCAGAGAAGGGCATAGCCTTGCCCTGCTTGTAGTGGATGAAGTCTTACAAACTTTGGATCTTTTGACAGGAAAGTCCTGGTTGCTGTTCCTGGCTCCTCATTGCTGGCCTGTGCCTCCATCTCCCCAGTCATCAATAATTTGGTTACCTAAACTGGATTTTCCACATTATATTTTTGGCTCCCAAAAACTCATTCCATTTTGATAGGGAATGCCAATTTGACATGTTCTTGATCTATTTCCCTTTCTCTCCTGGCACAATTCATTTCTCAGACTTGGGCAGCATGAGTGCTTGCAGGAAGGAAACAACAGATTACATCAGAGTGAGATTTCATCAGATCTCTTTGAACAAGGTGGGGTTGATGTAGCAGGAGAGGCTGTAAGTTTTAGGTCCCCTAACATGTAAAGGTCGAGGAAGGCTCCAGCCTTATCCCCTTCTCCCATATGGCTGCAGCCTCTCTACATGTCACCCCCCCCAGGCACTCTGAGGGGTGTGTGCCCACACACTGGTACTGCCTGAACTACATTTTGTCATTTCCTCTCACATTAGGATAAAGCACCTTCTTCCTTAGATAGCAGGTCTTAATTTTTTTTACTGAAGAGAAATTTAAAATTACACATTTGGCTGTTAAATATTTGATTCTGAATTCACAGTCATCCTTTGCCTGGCTCCTCATTGCTGATCTCATGGCTTTTGTAATTAGTCGGGAAACAGCAGTAAACATGCAGGATTCCTCTGTTCTTCCTTCTAGTTGCAAATTTTCAACTATTTGCAAGTAAAGTATTATTGACAAAATTGCGAGTCGCTGTGTATTATAAATAGATTTAATGATTTCTGTAGACAATCACAAACAAGAAGAAAAAATAATTGCATAAATGATTACTTATTAATTATTTTCTCCATTCCAGTGCTTGCTGTTGTCTCATGGGAATTTTGAGGATCGGTTAATTAAGATTCAGATAGGATCTTCAATAATGATTCAGGGATCTGAGACACCAGGCTACTTCTGTGAATTTTTCTTACTTAAGTGGACTTCATTAGATCTTAACAGTCCATTTCATAACTCACCACTAACTTTGGATTTATAATTATTTGCTATGCAAATCTCCAAATATTAATGTCACCTTCATTTCACATGCTAATCAGCTGTCTGCTTCACTCTGATTTGTGTGTATAATTTTGACTTTAATGAAGATTTGATTGTTTACATGAATAAACATTTGAGAGAATAAATTTAGTGTCCAGTCTCACATGTAGCACATTTTAAAGCCAGAATAGACTATTTGTATAAAATATGTGTAAAACAGACCATTTTATGCCTTCCCAGAAGTTCTTGCAGTGACAGGAATGAATTTTTCCCGCCACACAGGTGAGTGTTATTGAGTTCAATAACGTCTTGTTGACTAAGAGCGTATCTTTTAGAGCATATCCAGCCTCTATGAAAAGACTCCAGGTGATGATAAATGCATCCCTTTCCTTGACAAAGTGTGCTAATGGTTGTTCTCCACTGGTGCAAAGTGAAGGTATAGTTCCCATTGAAAGTGGTTTTCAGTATCGTTATTAGTTAGCTTTTCATAGCACAAAAAAAAAATAAAAAAGAAAAAAAGAAAAAAAAAGGAAAAAAAATAAAGAAAATCAAAAGAATGCTCCTTTTAGCTCTCCATGACATTCACAGCTCCCGCAGCAGACGGTCTAGTGAGTAAATATAAAGTAACAGACTTTCTAACCACACTATTTACTTGGTTCTTTGCAAGGGCTCTGAATGAGCCATTAAGGACTGTTGTGTAAATATAGGATTATGGGCTCTTTAAATACATTCTATTCACTTGCTCTGCCATTATGGGGATCTCTCACTCCCAGGCTCCTACTGACAGACTCTTTGTTAATCCTACTTTCCGAGGAAAGGCAGCACTGCTCCTCACTTTGCCATCCACCTGTGCAGCCCAAGGAGTGCCCATTGGGAGAGCGCTGCCCCTTTACCTGAGCACTCTCAGAATTTGGGGTCCTCCCCGCATTAAAGCGATCATGGCATGAGGGTTACATCTTGGCATCCCACTAATGTGACTTCATTAAGCTTAAGCAAGCTCTTCATGTGTCTCTCCAGCCTATCCTGAGGATACTGACAGATTTTTCTATGGGTCTATAAAAGGACAAGGGTCATGGTTTCTGATCACCCTGGTACAGTAATTACCTGGCTTAGGAGGGATCCTTGTTGTGTTGAGCTCATACACCACCACTCATTACAGATTCCAAAACAGCTCACACCACCTTTGAGCAAACTCAAGGCTGATGGTAAAAGACTAAAGAGCTATGGATAACCCTAACCCTAACCCTACCTGTGCAGTGGTCAAAGTTATAACCAGCAGTCCAGACTGAATTTTCTAGGATGCTACATTTCTTCAGACAGTTATATCAAGTCATATCAACAAAAGCTATTAAAAAGAAAATCTTGGAAATGCACATGGACTCTGTAATCTTCTGTTATTATTAATTCTCAAAAATACTGCATTTTAATGAGTTGTGCTTCCATTTGGCCTAGATCTGTTGGGTTTTACATCCTACCAGCAGCAGTGGGAAACCACAGAGGAGACAAACTGAGCGTCAATAAAGAACAGCTACAAGCATCAATGAGAACTGGCAGGACTTCAGTCATTTGGTACAGGAAACACCCTATACCCCCAAACAGTGAGAGGCATTCTGGTGTCTGGCACAACATTTGGCTTGCCAGTCCCTTCCCATGGTGGGAGGAGGTGGAGACTAAAAAAGGAGGTGGCTGAGGAGTCTTCTTATCTGCTTCCTACTCTTTCAGGTAACTCCCTAGGTCAAGACAAGTTACACACAGTGTAAGAAAGGGATGTAAAAACAGCTTCCATGACCCGATGCCATTGACTCCCTTATGCCTTGTGCAGCCTAAATGATGAGACAGAGCAGAGGATGCTCCACCACCACAGTTCAGAACAAGTGCAAAGTGACTGGACAATATGCACAGCATCAGAGTTGATCCCTAACCAAGATCCCAGAAAATTGCAAGTTCCCATGTGCTGCTTGCACTGGGAACTGCAGGCTACAGGATATCATGAAAAACATCTTCAGGCACTGCAGTACACCACTTCCATATCTCCCCTCTGTTCTTGGAGCAGTGCTGAGTTTCCTGAGCATAGGGCAAGATGCAGCCCAAACAATCCACTTTTTCTTCCTTTCACTGCTTCAAGTCTCATTTCAACAGGAATCCTAAGGCTTCTGGCTTCACAGGAGCCTCTCACATCTTAATAAAAATCAGATACTGAGCTTCCAAAAAGACATGCTAAGTCTGAGCCTGGGGCTGGCTCCAAAGTCTACTGAACTCAAATGAAATATTAACAGTGATTTGGATTAGACTCTTTACGGTTTGACAGGCAAGAGAGAGGGGCTGATTGCTCCTTGCACTCCTACGGATGTAAATCATGTGAAAGGAAAAGAGAGGATAAAGCCATGATTTTCCTACTTGCTGCATGAGTCCTTTGACCTGGGAACTCACAGCATCACCTGCTCCCTGAGAGAGCTGGGGCAACTTGTGCCTCACACGAGGATGTCTCCTGATTAGCCAAAATGGTGATTGAAGCAGAGGCTTCAGGGTTTTTTATCTGCAATATGCTGAAGGACTGTGAACTAACTAGTAACCCTTGGTATTACACCTGATTTTACCTGTGTCTAGAGAGGCCAATTTCTTTTATGGCTCTAATTTACCAAGTCTACAAATGTCAAGCCACAAAAGGTCCTAATACTACAGACAGCTTTTCTTAAGAGGTAGCAATTAATAATCCCACTGCTTTTCCAATTTTCTATTTAAGTTTTAATGTCCTTTATTGTGAGTCCTTGGCAGACATTTTAAGGCTTTTGTCTTACAAGTCTTGTGATACTTAGTGATTTGAGATCTCTGTGGCATGAAAATATTTAAAGCCACAAACTCAGAAATGACACATGCCTTGTTAGTTAGTGGTGCCATAATTCATGTCGTCTGCACTTCTTTCCCTATTTCAAGCATGTGGGGAGGGTGGAGTACTTGTGCTAAAGCCTCCAGCTAGCAGAGTCTGGCAATATCTAACTTCAGTTGCTATGGACAACCTATCTAGGACTGGTGATGCTGCTGCATGTTCTGTCCACGGAAGAGCCATGGTCTTTTCTAGACCTCTATAAATAATTGAGTCTTTCCTTTGGGGAGAAGCAGACATAAAATTATAATTATGAAATTTGGATTCAGATTAGGTGACATAAAATTGTTCCTTTCACGATACCTGCTAGGAGACTTCTAACAGCAAAACATGCTCAGGGTGTAACTTCTACATCACAGCCTAAAGTGTGAGGACAGGTGTTTTGGACTGCTGCCAGCCTGCAGTACCAACCTCAAGCTCAGCAGAATTCCTTGCAGGACACGAGCACTGCAGCTGCCTTCATTGGAGCTCTGTGGAGAACTTGTTGGGAAGATACTGAATTCTCCCACTAATGCACTGGTTTGTTTAAAACTATTTCATCCTGCCTTTGTAAGCCTGTTTGCTCGTGTTCCCCAAAAGGACTTGGAGGGGGTATTAAGTCAGGATGGACATTTCAGCTCACCTGGTAAGCAGTAGGGATAGGGGAGTGGTTAGCACAGTGCTTAGGGGTAGTGTTTGGGGTTAATGTTAGGTTTAGGCTTAGGGTTAGGCCTAGGGTTGGGCTCTAGACAGTCAAAGAGCCTGCTGCTCCAGGAACAGTGGGACTTGAAAAGACATGCCAAGGCCACTCCAGAAAGGCCCCAACATGGCTGCTCCTACAACTTTCTGAGGCGACAAACCCATAGTAGTGGGTCTGGGTTAGGGAAAGGCTTAGGCTTAGCCTTGGGCTAGGGTTAGGCTCTAGACAGTCAAAGAGCCTGCTGCTCCAGAAAAAGTGGGGCTGGAAAAGACCACTCCAACATGGCCCTGACACGGCTGCTCCTACACCTCTCTGAGCTCACCATGGCGATGCGCTGAGGGCACAGGAGATCCTTCCTGATCTGGCCCACAACTGCACCCTTTTGTCACGTGGAGTCTTTACAGCACTGCAGCAATCAACGATATCTGCATAGCTACACCAAAGCTCCATCACAGAATCTAATCGAGCTCTTGAAAACAGCTCATTGTTTTACAAGGGATGAACAGCTGGAGTTGGTATTGAGGAGTGCTGTTGTTTTGGCTTGCAGATACAATAATTCCCTAGTATTAAAATACACAAATAAATAAATAAATAAATAAATCTGCTACGCGCATGCTGGTCTCATGAATATATTTCTACTGGGTTTTTTTCCCCCCTTTTTTTTTCCTTCCCAGATAATTTTTGTGGGTGTTTTGAGTTTGGGTTATAACTTTGGAACTGAAAACTGAAAAAGCAAAAGGGAAAGAAAAGGTGATTTCTTTTTCTCCATTGTGTTGTAAATAATTTCTGACCTAAGAAACAATGCAGAAACAAAAAAATACCACATGAAAGCTTTGATCTATGGAAAAAGAAAACTGGCTGATATTTAAAGAAGCAGCAAAATAAAGAAAGCTCTTTCTCTAAACACTTTACCAATCAGAAAATAACATCTTCTGTCATTCTAACTGTTGTGTTTGGAGCCTTAGGAGCAGAGTTGTCTTTATGAATAGGAAAAGCAAGAACCTACCTTTTTTTTAGGAAGAATTTAGAGGTGGCAAAATAGCCAGTTTGAAGTACTATATACATTATTTGAAGATGCTAAATCTTAGTAATTTTGAACTTTACTAGGAAGAAAGGAAATTGAAAGAATGTGTAACAAAATAAATAGATCATGCTCAGGATATATTTCCATAGGCCCTATCTAGAGGGTCCTTCCACCCATGGAGAAGTCAGAGAGCCACTACACAGACACAGGGACCTGCCTGACAAAGGTAGATCTTGCCTTGCACACAGAGCTTCCCCAATCAAACGGTGTGTCCTGAGACCAAGGCTCCAAGTCACTCAGGTGTGGTACAAAACATGGTACATCTGGGCCACCAAACACCCCTCTTCCCTTCAGGTGGGGCCTGGCACCTGCTGAGAAGCTCCACGTGAGCCCATCATCCCACTTCTGGTGCTGATGCCAAGGGAACAGGATAGAGGATACAGAACTACACTCCTTCAAACACTGCACCACATTGCTTGTTGTTCAGCGAGTTTCTGAGCCCCAGGCACACCTCTGTACTTAAAATCTCTTGGATGATATTGCTTCTGTGAATTCCTCCAGACAATCTTTTGCATCCATACAAACTTTGAGCCTCCTCTGTCTTCACGTTCCGCAGCTCAGCTCCACATGAACTGATGTGAAAACAGGAAAACATTTCATTGTTTTTTTGCCAAATATGCAGTTTGATAGCCTTGTACCAGTCAGGAACTATTGACTCCTACTCATCTCCTTCAAGTCACTGGGGATTTGGTCAATCAAATCTGGGATTCTTTGCTTCTAGAGAAACTGAATTTTCACACAATATGTAAAACCAGGAACCTATCCCAGGTGATGAAGGAGCAAACTGAGACATTTCAGGGAGTCTTTGTAGGGCTGCTGGGGTTGAGTTGCTTTCATGTCCTGTTGTAGCAAACCCTTCTGAAGCTCTCCCACCCCAGTGAGAATGCAAGTCCTGCCCAGGAGGATACACAGTGTAATTTGGATTGGACAAGGCAGAACGCACAAAAGCAGACCAAAGAGTGATGGACCCTCAGCTTTTGTGGGCAACACAAGGAGATCTGAGAAGGAAATGGGGTTGTTTATCACTCATGGAAAAAGCTGAACAGCTCCTCATGTTGAGGGACAGCATGGTCCAATGGAAGAGGCCCCAGGATGCCCAGGGTCTCATCCCTGCAGGATGCCCTGTCCAGCTGGAGTGTATTGGCTTTCATATTGTTTCCCTGGATGCAAAAAAAGGGAGGCTGATACTGATTCACCTTTAGAAAGTGCTGGGAAAGCTACAGATGAAAAGTGCAGTGACAAAGTTAAGCAATATTAATGATTATGAAGCCACAAGGTTCTCCAAATAGAAGATGCTAAAAGGTACAAAGTGCTATTATATTTTTATTAAAAATGTTATAGCCAGCTACTCTCCTCCCTTTCATTAAATACATCCAACTTCCTTCCTCACTGATGGAAATTGAATTACTTGCAGTGTTTTGTACTGAAATCTTTTATTATATTAAAAAAAAAAGATACCAATACTATAGATCCGATAATTAAATTGCCACCAGAAGGTGATAAGTCATGAATGGAACAAACAAAGAGAATAAAAGGGAAGAGGAATACAAAGAAATGTATTATATGACCAGCATATGGAATATTAAAAGGAATAAAGAAAACATAACCCTGACAATAAAGTCTGAGTAATGACTTTGACAGTTTATGTTCAAGGCACCATCTGGGCAAAGAAATGTTTTTTTGAATTGCTGGTGTAACTCTTGCCCTCCTGAACTTCAGGACAGGATTTTCCTCTGATCTGCATTTTCAGAAGTTCCCACTTCACCATGGCAAGCTACTCTTCCTGCAGGCTTGTACCAAAAATTTCAAGGAATTTTGCTTGTGTGTCTTTTGCTTCATCCTCTTTGTCTTGGGGCTTTGTGGGAGAAGAGCAGAGGACTAAGGGCTAAGGACTGCTGGGATGCCCCCAGCTCTGTTCAATGAGCTTTCAGGTCCTGCTGCAGGTGATAAAAGGGAAAGGCAGGGAGGCAGGGTGTGGGCTTGGGTTGAGTTTTGTCATTATTCCTCTGGAAAAGAAGAATGGTTCTACTGGGGCTCCTTTTTCAGAGTCAGATCCTTTCCTATGGGCTTACAGTGGAGACAGCTGGCTCTGGGGTACTTTGTTGTCTTTCACAGGTCTGCTGGGATGGCGACAGCAAGGCCTGTTGCACAGCATGTGTTACAGCAACGTCAGGATAGTGCTGATCTCCCTGGCTGAAACTGGGATGGGGTTTTGCCCTACAAGCTGGGGCAGTAGGATATGATGGTTTTGCTCCCTCTTGCTGCCTTCTGTCTGGGAGCAATCCCTTTGTGCCTTGAGACACAGCAGCCAATATTGAAAAGCTAATTTTCTAGCTCTCAGTCCTTTGCAGATGTTCCCATTAAGTTTGGATCCTTAGCTGACTGCTTTAGGGCATATTTCTTGCTACTTTAGGCTTCTTAATCTTTCTGCTTTAGGCTTCTTAACCACAGCAGAAATCATGCAGGAAGAGGGAGCTGGTATTAAGGATTATTCAGATAACCACAAGCTGCATAAAGCCCCATTCATCGAGATGTTTTCATCGACAGGTTTTCATCTGGGAGCTTATGGAAGTGGCTGGAAGTAACCCTTCAAATGCTTCCTGTTTCTCAGATAAGCTCTGTAATTCACCCAGGTTTATAAAACACATCAGCAGTGATGAGCACAGTCTAGACTTAAAGTTTTCTGGATCCCTTAGGGTACAGTGCCTTTGCTTGATGCACAAATGTGAGGGGTGGGCTCCCTTTCAGCTGAGAGAGTGTAGAGCTTATGAGGCAAGTCAGACCCTGATTTTTCTGAGGCCTATTGAAAGCTGCAAGCCAAAAAGCCAGTGTGAAGCAGCAGTGTAGACCACCCTCCTCTCCATGACAGCTGGGATAATGCTACAATTTGGTGTTGGGGTTCAGGAGGGATGTGCCAGCAGTGACACACCAGGTTGTCCCGTGCTCTGCAGTTGGCTCTGTGAAGTGAAGGAGCCCCTTCGGCCTGGGTGTGGGACCTGCCAGGGGTGGCTGGCAACATTCTGCAGCAAGTTTTCCTTTATTTCAGCTTCTGCTTGAGATTTGAGGAAGAAAGCCTGCAGGAGACTTATCCATGACAGAACCCACAGGAGAGCCTGCAATGGCAGGTCCCGCTATCTGAACTCGGTAGCACGGCTGGTGTTTGGTTTTGGGGAACTGATGTAGGTTTTTCTGATGTGATAGACAGTAAGTGCTGCGAGTGGCTGTTTGCTGAGGCAGAACTTAAAAATAACAATCATTTCCAAGTGTTTCTCCTTCCACTTCTATTTCTACTTGTGCAAAGATGTTATTTTTCCAACATATGAGAAAGGCACAAAGCATTCAGACTAGATGATTTTAGGACCACAGTTTCTCTTGGCCTTCATCCTGACCTGAACAATGCAGAAAGCTGCAAAATCCTGGATGTCTAAAGAGACAATAGCAAGGGATCAAGAGGAAAGAAACCTTCCCTAAAGCGCCCTGTGAGAGATTTGGTCCTTTGAAAATCAGCTGCTGGGAGGGAGGGAGGGAGGGAGTGAATCTATTTGTGCTTATACACTGTGCCAAATATCCCGAAACTTGGACACAGGAGGAGGTGAAATTGTTTATATGTATATAACAATTGGCAAGCCTCAAAACACCATTTGTTTTCCTCATTACTGAGACCTCTGAGAGGAGCAGAGGTCCTGGTACAGGTTTTGTAGCACACTATGTGCTGTCTCGCTCTGTCTCTCTCAAGCTGGGTCTAAATCTTTAGTGGAGAGCTGGAGGTGGGATGAGTTTGGATTGCCTGGCAGGAGGAGTGATACCAGCTGCTGGGTGACTGCTGCAGGTGCCCATGTACTGCTTCCACTGTGCTGCCTGAGGTGCACCATTCAGCACAGGCCACACAGGTGACCTTGACGTTTCTTGCGAAATCAAGAGAAATCCTGAAAACTCAAGCCCGTGCACCATCCAAGGAGGGGAAAGCTAAGCCATGAGTCCCCCACAAGCAGGTCCCTCCTCAGAGCCCATCCACAGAGAGGGCAGCACAGGAGGAGACCCAGAGAGGGAAGGTGGGAGCTGGTGCTGCTCAGGAGCTGGGCAGAAGGCACGGTGCCTCTGCAGCCTCCCTCTGCCAGCAGCGCTCACGGCAGCGGGTGGCAACCGCTCTGCTAAGTTATAATAAATGCTGCTTTTGATTAAACTTGGAGCAATTTCCCTTTAAGAGAATCCCCTCTAAAAAGAATAATAACCCTTTTTTTGAGACCTAAGTGTCAGCAGAAGAAGCTGGTCTTGTTTTCACATTTTAGCTGTGAAACAGTATCGGGCAGCACCATCTGATTCCTTTTCTTACAATTCTTTTGTGTCGTTCCTTTTGTAAGCAAAAATGAGCACATTCAGGCATGAGAGAAAGAAATGAAATCAGATTGTATTGCATTTCTTTGGCATATATGGTGCAATGCAAGACTTTCTTTCTTCTCTTAACTCCTGAAATTCGAGATAGCCTGAGAAAAATACCAGCATGGACAAAAATGAGGAATCAGCTTTCCATCTAAATGCAATTTTAAAAGATCCCATAAATGTAAGTAGCCTTTTTGTGCAGTTAATTTTTTTCTTTTATTATTCCTCAGCTCTGTTTTCAGGTCTTCTCTTCTATGCACTTTCAGATGAGCCCATGTCTTATGAAAGTGATGTTTTGTTAATGGAGACCATCAGCAGTTTTAAAAGCAGGAACAAAACTGAGTATTTCCTTCTCCAAAACAGCTCTGCTAATATACTTCAGACTAAAGCAAAACTGAAAAGATATTCTTTCAGTAAATTTTAAATTCATCCCAGAAAGCATAACTTCAAGGGAGCTAAAGCTGCTCAGGTTACATTGAGAAAATGATTTAGGCTGAATAAAAAGGTCAGGGCAAAGCTGTAGGCAAGTGTGACACACTACATTTCAACCCCTTTAAAGAGAAACAAATATTTGGAAATGTTGCAGTGTTTCATTTTGAAGTTATTTTTGAGGGAAAATGTATTGTTTCAAAATGGCATTTTTCAGTTAGAAATGAATCAAATTCAAAGAGAGTTTTAAAGAAATCGGGGTTAAACATTCTGAATTATTTGTTTCAGTGCAAATGTGGAATTTCAAGTTACCCCTTGAATTATGTTTTTTTCAGGGATTTGAATCCTTCCTCCTGCAAATGCTCTGGTTTAATTTGACTCATGCCTATTTTTCCCTCATGAAATTTTAGGTTTGCAACACAACAGAAAAGCTCCTTTTTATCCCTCCACCTGCCAAAGCCTTGGTTATCCAGCCCTCACACATGCACACCACTTCTAGCAGATGCTGAAGCCTGGCCAAAATCATTCTCTGCTTCTCCATTCCCCAGCACTCCAGAGAGCTTTGCCAGCATGGCATAATGCCAGCCTGTGCTCCACTGTTTTCCCATTTCCCAGTCCCTTGGGAAGCTGTTCCAGGAACCTCCTTCCTGACCTGCAGCCCATTCCCCTTTACCAATGACCAGTCCTAGCAGCAGGATTCCCCCTGCAGATGTGGCTCTCCAAGCTCAGTCTCATGCTCTCCTCACCATACCAAACACTGAAGGTTGCTCAAGCAACCTCACTGCTGCCACGGCTGAAGTGTGACATATTTGACATTCGGTGATTTTGTGGTATGGGGTTCACATCAGACCCATATGAAGACAAGATCCATTTGAATTTCAGCTTTAAATGGGATCTCTGGGCTTTATCCCAGTTGTTGGACTCATTGTGCCACTGGAGCACTGCCCTTCCTCTACTCCAGAGGCACCATGCTGCACCTCTTCACCCCAGCCAAAACCACCACCACTGTCCTGGTGTCTGCTAGATCTGGGCAGGTCTCAGGAGGGGGCAAGAGACAGCTCAGATGCACCTGCTTACACCTGGCTCAGAGCTGGCCTGACAAACACTGGCTGGCAAACCCATCCCTAGCAGGATGAAGGGTGTGTACGAGGAAGCAGAATTATTCATTCTAATCATAGGTTAGGAGCTGCTCTTAGGATCTGGGACAGCACCAGCATTTTATCCATCCTCAAGCTGATGTAGGACTGGCCCTTTCTAAAGCATTTCTGCACTGTAGCAGTGGAGGTGGCTTCTTCTCTGTCTTTCACCTGTTTGTTCTGAGCAGATATCTGGTATTTTATCCTCTCATCAGTGAAAGTGTGGGGATTTCACAGAGACCCTGAAGTATTTTTCAAGTTGTAGAAGTTTTGCAGGCAACTTTCTCCTTTCTTAGCAGAAAAACACTGTATTTTTCCAACATAAAAAGAAGTTGCTCTCAGCCCGGGAGGTACCTCCTAAGGGTCACTTCTCAAGTTTTTCCCCATCTCTGATTATACAGTCTTGACAGGAATCAGCCCAGCTCAGCTTTCCACAGCAAAGTCTCACTCGAGGTGGCAAAGGGCACTACATTAACTTCAGCACTGGTGGAAGTTTAAGGGCAATGGTTTTAAGCAAGCACATTAATGAGTGAGGTGGGCTGCTCTGCCAGCCACTGGGATAAAGGGTTATTTCTGAAGGCACTGAAGTTAATAGCCACGCTGCAGTGTTCTGCTGTTACCTGCCCTCCCTCACCTGCCTGCCCAAAAGCAGCTAGAAACTCCCAAGTTTTGGGTGTTCAGGATTGGGAAAATATGTGTTTCAACATTTTGGCAGATCACCCCAGCCAGGTCATGTCATTACTCTGTGCCTCATTTTCTCCAAGGGGAGAAAAGAATATAAAGAGACCAGCACACTGTGATGAAATGTTAAAAACAGCTATAGAAGTATCCAAATGAAAAATTAGTAAGAAAACATTAAAATTATTCTGAAACTCTATTGCTAAGTCCTCTTACCCTTATGCTAATTATTGATTGTGCTGTGCATATGAAATACCAGTCTCTGTACACCCCATAGCCCATGCCCCCAGCAACAATTTGGGGGATTTTGGTACTCTGAGAGTAACTGTCTGCCCCTCTGATCTAGTTTCTTCAATCTGGTCTTTGACTCCTCCTCGCCATGAGAGGACCTGCTCCTCAGCACTCAGCTGCAACACAACCCACATCATTCAGGAGCTGATGCTGTGAGATTGCTACCCAAGATGAAAGAAATTTCACAAGAATGAGGAAACCTGAGAGACTTTTGTAGCACAAGGGAAAGCCCCAGAAATATTTGGGGGCTGCAATGAATGAGAACTGCCCTCCTAGTACTGTTTCTCCTATCAATAAAACCCAGCTTTTCTAGCCTGGCTCTGATCCTGGGGTGCTTCGCCCTGACAGTACCTGCACTCACACCATTGCCATGGAAAGCCTGGACATGAGCTAACACAGAAGTACTGGGTGTATTTGGTGAGCTTAATGGACACTTGCAAAACCTGCCATGTGCTTTCACACCCTCCTTCAGCAAGGGAAGTTTTCTCTGGCTTTGCAGGAGTGGAGAAGAAAGAATACAGAGGGAAAAATCCTTCCCCCCGTCCCATGTTCCTTAACAATTAAGGGCTAAAAAGAAATCTCTCCTTTTTATTACAAGTGAGAGCAATGCATGGTCTGGGAGAGGGCAGAGCTGTTCCCATTCCCTCCCAAGCACCACAGCCTCATTGCTCATGCAGTGCTCAGTGTCCTAAATATCAAGGGGGCTGGCAAGGGCTGCTGCAGCCACCTTCTGTGCAGGGCTCAGCAGCAGCAGAGCTTGAAGGAAGGGCAGCTTGTGCCAGCCAGGGAGGCAGAATGTGCCAAACACCCTGACAATGCCCTCCCTGGACACCCCAACACTGCCCTACCTGCCATTCCCACCACACCAGGGGACAAGGGAATTTTGGCAGGTGCTCAGAGGGGAATGTGAGGGCTGCATCTGCCTTCTGATTCCCAAATCCCTCGGTTGGGGCAGGGGGTGAGAGCACTTTACTGCTGGCAAAGAGGGGCTGATGGTTGCTGCTGATCTGGGAATGCTACTTATTGATTTTCATGGGGTGCCTGGAGGAGGATATTGTCCCAGCAATGGTTTATGGTGTGTGTATGTAGATTCATTGGCCATCCTGGAGTATTGCTAATGAAAAATGTGTTCAGACAGACTGACTGCAGGTATTCAGCCTTCTCCACTGAGGGGTAAGAAGCTTTGCAGAACTGGAATAAATAAATAAATGATATTGACATGACCAGAAGTCCTAGACATTTTTGGACTCAAAAGACTTTTCCTTAATTTAGCCCTGCAGTAAGTCTAGGTGATTGTCCAAATACAGCTGATCAGCCAGCGGGGCAAGCACTTGCCTAATTAATCTCTGGAGTGACAGTGTCTGCTTATAAACCAAGGGTGCAACTGTGTATCTGCTTGGTAGATGGATTTGCACATCTCTAGTGCCATCCTTGTGTTTCAGTGATGCACAGCTCCTGAGCACACGTGCAAAGGAAGGTGCTGTCTTGTGCCACCACCCACAAGCCCAGTACTCAAACTCCAGGAGCCTCAGGATGGTGAGGGTCTGCTCTAAATTCAGTGTTGGCCTGTACCACACATATTGGCACCTGTAATTCTGCAGATGTTCATGTCTGCATGTGGATGTCTGTTTCTTGTGCTTTTTAGAGAGCTGAATAAATTGATGCAGTGAATTAGGATGGAAATCCACCAACTTTGGTCTAATTAATGTCTCTGACTGCATCTGCAAGCAGTGCAGGCACAGGGCACCCTTTCACCCATCCTGAAGTGCAGCCACCTCAGGTCTGGGCTGGAAAAAGGGTTTTCCATGCATTACAGTCCTATACAAAAGTTAAGGACATGAAATGAAGGATGTACCATTTTATGAACACATTCTGTTACAAGAAGTATAGTGATGGTAGATGCTGAAGTGATGAGCTGATACATAGCAAGAAATGAATTAATTTCTGGAAGCAGCTAAAGGAGGTCAAAAGGAGCAGACTTCACCCAAACAATGTTATTTCAAAATATAAGCTTGAATCAAATATTCTCTCAGTTATTTTCCACGTTCACAAGTTTTCATTCCCAGTGTCTTTACTCCAAGTGCCCTCTGAAGCACAAAGCAAAAAGCAGTGAAAGCCAGGGAACACGAATGCCAGGAGCTGTGCCTTTCCAGCTTCCTGACAAAATCTTTTGAAAAACCTCAGCAGAATGGTCCCCAGCAAATCCTTTGCAAATGCTACTCAACTCCAAGCCTGTTGGGGTAGGCTGAAGGAGTTTAGTAAATGCCACAGGGATATGCAGTTCAGGAAGAACCAAACTCCTAGGCTGTGGACATCCTCCTCAGCACTGCAGTGGTTTGATTAAATCCTTCCAAGCAAGATAATAACACCATGCTTCCTAATTTCATTTCCCAGCACCATGGAGCAGTTATATTTCCACACACAGGTCCAGGACCTTTGCTCACTGGCTTTAATAATCAGTAGAGATAAAGGCAGAGCTTACCCTACCTGTCACTGAAAATTGAGGAGTTAAATTCAAGAGACACCAAATCCCTCTTACTGGTGTTTCTACAGTGGCACAGAGAGCAGGCTGGTGGGCTCTGAGAATGATTGATGGTGTTGCTGACCAAATGGAAAATGGTGATTTATGGACAAGCCACAGTCCAAGCCATGCATGCTATTCTGAGGAAAAATAAATGGATTCAGTTTCAGACCTCTTGGAAGGTGCTGGCCAAAGGCTTTCATTAAGTTAGCCTCTTGGATGTGGGCTGTCAAAATATTTTAACATCTGCCTGTGACCTCTAAGCATTTTCCTTTCCCTTCACTGCCTGCTCCAGCCCCAGACCTCCCTTGCAGTCAAAACTGACAGCATTAGCCATTAGAATCACTCTTTGAATTAATTACCCAGAAATACGCTTTCAAATCTTCCACTCCATGTAACAGCAAATTAAAGGGCAGCCTGGGTGGGGTTTTACACATCCTGCTTTGGCTGCCCCTTTCCAGCTAATGTGGCCATTAACACACTGACTGCAGCACCAGCCTCTGCTCTCACTTCCCTGCCCCATGCTTGCTGAGAAAAAAATAATAACAAAAGGCGAAAAGGGCTTTTATTTACAAAACTTTTAAAGAAAATTCAACACACTGATGAAAAGACTAGAGGGATGGTTCAGGAGACAAAGGTCCCTGAGGAAGCAGTGCTTGGCCTTGTGTCTGGGTTGAGACCCTGGGATATTCCTGTAGTGGCTTGGCAGTTCAGATCCCTGATTCTCCATTCCTCACTGCCCTGCAACTCTGCTTTTACCAGCAAAAAGCACATCAGGCTGGTACTCAGGCTGGGCAAGGGGGATTGTATGGCCAATGTGAGCGATCCCATGGCATCACTGAGGCATCTCCTCCCTTTCTGCAAGCTCTCCAAGGGGACAGCACAGGGACAACTTGTACCCTGGGTACCCCCATGCTGATGACTGATGCTCAAAGTTTGAGTGTCTCTGGAGCAATAAAGAGTAACACATGAAGCTCTGAACTTCTTCAAGTCATTCCTGTCCCTTCAGCAAGCAAATTTTTCTCAGATCACGGCTGGAGGTACTGATGAGACAATCCCCCAAAAACGCACAAAAGTAGTGCCCTGGTGTGTGTTTGCCATTTAATCTGCCTTTTTCCCATTCTAAGGATGAAAGAAGAAGTCTGGAAAATAGCTTTCATCGCTTATTCAGAAGCTTTATGAAGTATTTTTCAGGTATTTAATTTTTTTGAGACAAGTGTTTAAAATTCAGACTGAGTTGAACACGTAATTTGTATAAAGAATTACCACAGTTTAATCCATACCCATCTCTGCCCACAAAATTGGCAGATATCCCTTCTAAGGCAAAGAACCTGATGTGCTTTCCCTCTTGGTGTTTTCTTGAGCTGCTGAGATCGGTTGCACTCTGCTGATGGTTTAGATACAAACAGCCCCTTGCCTGAAAGCAGCAAATAGCTTTTTCTCAGTGGGTAACTCTCCCCCACACGCTCTGCCTGACAGCCCCTATTCCCACACAGACCCAGCGAAGCCAGCAGGCTGTCTGTCTCAGCAAGGGGCTCCAGACAGCTGCCCCCAGGGGTGGAGAGGGACAGACAGGTACCTGCTAGGATGGGGTGGCCTCAGGGAGCTAGAGGAAGCCTGTGGGAATGACACCTGCAGCTGCATCAGCACAAGAGGAATAAATAAAGGGCATCATTTCTGCCAGTCCTGAGAGGTGATGTAATTGCTAGAAATGGTTAAAATAATTTTCACCCACTTTCTTCTCCCTCGCCCTCCCTTCACCCTTGATTTTTGTCTTTCCCAGGCAGCCTCTCTCAAATGCTCCCTCTGCAAACACTCCCTTATGCAGAGCTGACAGAAGGGAGCAGGGCCCCCTGAAGCAGGAGAGGAGAAATCAAAGGGCTTGAGGAGAGAAGGGAAAATAAATAAATAAAAGGACTTGTTTATCTTTTTATTAATAGCAGAGTAGTGCTCCCAAGGGGATAGGCCAACTGTGACTCTAATTCAGCCATGCAAAGCTGCATCCCTGACTGGTTTCTGTTTCTTTCTTTCTTTTCTCTCTTCCAGGGTTAATTACTGGGAAAGAAAAGTGAGACATTTAATTCTTTCCTCCTCAGACCTCCCCCTCCCTCCCCAGTGAACCACGCAGAACCTGAGTGCTTGCCCTCAGACCACAGAGCCCAGGCTGAGCTGTCCCAGTCACTGCCACATCCATGCAGCCTCGGTGACACTCCCAGGCTGTACAGGGACCAGGACAGGGACAAATCCTCTGCATGGCACAGCGAGTCGCTTACTGACAACGGGGGGTGGTTTTAATTCATGTTTTTATGAAGAAACAGTCAGCTGGGTCGGTGACACTGCTCTGCCCTTACCCAGGGAAAATGAGCATAACCTACCCACTGCCTGGCAGCGGGATGGCCTCCTGACATGTCTTGAAAGGGAAGCCGGGGGAGGTAGCTGTGATGGGCAGATAGGCTTTGAAACACATCCCAGGGAAGGAAACATAAGAGATGTAGATATTCCTGTGAGAAATGGCCCTGTCCTGCTTTATCTGCAATAGTGGTGCAGAAAGCTGGCCTGTTTAATGACACCATCCTGATTCAGGGATGTCCACTAAGGACTTGCTTGCTATTCCCAAAGCCCTGCTACAGCAGAACCCTCCATGCTGAAGTTTCTGAAGTATATTTTGTGCTTGGGCTCTGGTCTGAAAGCTAGAGACTTTTATTTTAGGATGTGTGAGAGAGGATTTTCAAAGGCATATCTCATCAAAAGTCAAAGGAAATGAAGAACCTGACCTCCTTGTGTGCAGCTTGGCCTCTCTCCCCAAGCTGCTCTGGCTTCCCTTTCAGGACAGCAAAGCCTTATCCATCCTGCTTGGCAATTAATCCAGTTTGTAGCCATCAGAGGTTTTCTTGAAAGAAGCAATCCCAGTGGTCACCTGCGATGTCTAAGTCCAGCTTTAACTGTGACACAGCTTGAAGCTGCAGCCAAGTTGGTGTGGCAGTGACAAGGTCAGCACTGAGATATGTCACAGAAGTTCTATTAATAAAATGAAGCATCGGTAATTTTGCCAGAGTGTTGCAGGCTCCTCCAAACCCGCCTTTCTGTAGGTGACCAGTCTCATCACCAAACCCCGTGGCTTCCTGAGCAGGTTATCAGCATCTGACCTTCTGCACAATAGCAGATGGCAAGTGATTTTGTATGAGTATCCACAAATATGCAGTGTGAAGAACCATTTCCCAGAAATCACGGCTAAGGGAGAAGAAAGGTCTAGTCTGAAGTGTTTTTTCTGAAGCTTCTAATGGGGGGAAGGAGAAAAACAAGAAATGATAAGTGTTTGGGTGGGGGAAGAGGAAGGGAATACTACCTCTGAGGGTCTGGGATATGGCACAGCTCTGAAACTGCTGAGAGGGATGTAGCCATCTCTGCAAATCAAGATGAGCTGGCTGGCCAATGAAGCATGCCTGGCATTTTATTTCTCATATTGTTTGGAGATAGGGATTCAGCTGAGTGCATTCAGCAAATAAAGATCAAATAACCTGCTGTGAATAATGTTTTAAACCTGGGTTCCTATCAGGATCTAGTTATAAGCCCATATACTCTGTTGGATAAAAAATAAGTTACACATGGCTGGAGGCAGTATTACTTTCTAAGGAAGATGAAATCTGTTTTGAAATAGAAAATGTTTAGTGATTCCCCCTCCTCTTTTTATTTTTTTGGGAGGACTAAACCACATAAAGCTGCCTGATAGAGAGGGTGGAGGAGGGTCCACCAATATTTCACCCACTGCCTCTGGGTCCAGAGCTAAGGATTTATGCTAAAAGAGGGGGTGATTCCCGGGAGGGGAGGGGAGGAGGAGCCCTCGTTGCCAGCAGGGCTGGCTATTCTGCCTGGAATCCAGCTAACCTCTACTGCACTAAGCTCCTTAGCTGTGCAGAGAAACAAGCCCCTGAAGAGCTGATCCTTTCCCTGCTGATGATAATCTACACCTTGGCACCAGCCATGGGGGAACCATCAGTTGCTGCTGTTCCTCTCTGGGGCAGGGGCACCTGGACCAGCGCAGGGCTCCGCAGCACCAGGGCTTTCTGCCGAGCTGCTTGGGCCAGGCGCAGGTGCTGATCTTTGTTTCTGGAAAGCTCCGCCCTGCACAGACAGTCCAGGTGATTTCATTAAAGTGTTGATGGAGAAAAGTACCTTTCCAAAGCGGTGTGGCAACGCAGCCCTTTCTCTTGTCAAGGAGAGTCAGCAATACCCCCTTGCTGCATGTGGAAAAACACACTGGAAATAGAGAAAACGCCTACTGAAAGTTTTCATTGTTGTTTCAGAACTACTTTGACTCTGGCATTTCACTTGACCCTGTTGTTTTGCTTTGCTTTCTTTGTCCTTCACCTTTTCTCACATGAGTCAAAGCTTCTGGTTTTTAAAGAGTCTCAAAGAATGGCAAAAAAAAATCTGCATAAACCCTTAGTATTCCCTCTTCAGTAGTCCTTCAGCCAGACAGATGGTTGAAAATTTTCCCTCTAATCTGTTTTTTTTTTTGAAAAAAAGACATGTTTATTGTGTGAAGTATCTGTTTCACAGCAAAAACTTCAATTATTCCTCAGAAAAACAAATATTAAAAAATGAAAACATTTTGACTGAAACCCTAAATACTTCAGCCAAAAAAAAAATAAAATCCAGTCCCTAATGTGTGTGTTTTTGTCTCTATTAAAATACTTTGATTTGGAAATGCTGCCACACAGGGGATTTTGTCAGAGCAATTCTCGTTCTCATTCCCCACCATGGACTGGATGCCCTAAATCTGCTGCCTCCTTGGTGGTGGGTATGGCAGAGGTCCTGGGGGCAGGGCCTCCCCTCTTTAGGGAGCAAATCCTCAGGGAAGGAGTGTGAGCAGGAGGTGTCACTTACAAAGGCAGGGCGAGCCTGAAGCAGCTGAAATCTGACTAGTATGAGATACCACAGGGACATTATTAATATGAAATATCTCTGCTTGTGAATATGATATTTCAAGCTTCATATTTCCTTTAAAATACTGAATTTATGGCTTTTGCAGGGAGTTGCACATTGCTCAACCAGCTTTAGTCACCATGAGGTATAGTTAAATCTTTATTGAGCCACCCACCTTGGGTTCCTTTCCAGTGCAAGCCTGGGCAACCAGGATGTGTTTTCTTTTTTCCATGAGTGGTGAGGGATGTCCAGCCTCTAACCCTGCCATACTGCTCTGCAGCTATTGAGTGCTGACTCCTGGAGCATTAGGCTGGATGCTGAGGAGATGGGGAGGATATTCCTGCTCATAACAAAGTGTCACATTTGCTTATGCATTAAGATCAAACTCTTCTGCAAAGCATAAATGGAAAGAATGACAGTCTTCAAGTCTCCTGGCAAGAGCATGGGGAGGAAAATGAGACACATTTCATCAGTCCCTCCAGACTGAGTGAGTGGTGGGAAGGAGAAAAGGTCTGCAGGCACACCCAGCCCCACTAAGCCAGGTTTGTTGTGCCCACTCTCCAGGCTGACCAGCACACACTGCAGTGCCATGGCGTGGAGCCCCAGCAGCTAAACAAGCCCAGGCTGTCAGCATGGTGTATGAGCTCTGGCCCAGAGCCATCCTGATGTGGTCATCTGATTTCTGGTCAGCTCAGCACCTCGGCAGCGCTTGCTCACATCTCCTTAGTGGACCCAAGGCAGTCATCTTTCATGCCTCTCTCCTCTTCTCTCAACCCACCAGGGTTTCATCTGCATATTTACAAGACAAACCGACTTTCTTGATTTACCGCGAAAATAAATTTCATGATGAATTAAGGGAAGGTGCCTTGAAAATTTAAGAAGCCTCCAAGTATTTCTCCTGATTCAGCTCAGGCCTAAAATGTTCCTGTTGGGATAAGTGGAAATATATCCCCTGCTTCTTTCAGTCTGCGACTTAAAAAGCAACCTCCAATTTTCCAGCAATAGAGAGAGCTATGAGGCCTGGAGAAGTATCACACTCTTGATTACAACTTTGTTGAAAAGCATTGTTCTGATGTGTCTGGAGGCAAGATAATAGGCAGTGTTTTAGTTTAAAATAAGAGGCGTTTCATGAACAAAGATCTCAGTGTGCAGAGACAGGGGAATATTGAAACTGTCTGTTGGTGCTCTCTAGATTTGCCTGTCTGGATTGTATTGCCATTAAGTTTTCCCAGAAGTCCCACTGTTGGAGAAGCTGCACCACCAGCTCCATGCAGTGGATCCAGAGAGTCATGAGTGCCAGCTGAGAGAAACTTAAGTACATGAAGAAGGAAAGAGACTTTGCAGATCTGAGCCTTGTGTTACTGGATAAAGTAGCTTTTTCTTGCTTTCTTCACCTGCCACTGTGTTGTGCAGACACTGTAAATGTTAGACATTGTAAATAATAATTTTTATTTGCATTTTATTTTCTCTGAGCTTGAGCCTAGTCTGTTTTCAGCATGGGTGGTTTGATATTCAGGCACGTTTTACTGCAGTAATATAGCTGTTCTTAAAAGTATGGTAGTGGAATGTCTTTAAATACCCAACTCTTGTGAATTACTCCAGATCACCCCCAGCCTTGCAGGTAACATGAGTTTCATGGCATAGTTTTAGACCTGGTGTGGCAGAGGTCCAGAGAAGACGTTTCCAAGTGATCATTTAATGAAAGGGAAGGCTTTTCCTGTCACAGAAGGATTGTACAGAGCTTCCACCTAAACTCAGGAGAAGAGAACAGAGTAAGAAGCCACTCTCAGTCTCTGTGGGCAGAAGTTACCCCTTTAGGTGAATCAGCAGCCTTGGGGACAGCAAAAAACAGATCCAGTGAAAGATTTGTATCACCAGCCTCAGCCAGAGCTGCTTCATCACCATTTGTGTTGCGTTGGTTTTGCTGCATGGGGATCACTGAAACAGACCTTGAAATCTGCTAGCAACCAATTGCATTTGAACAGTTCAGATTTAATAATGAGTCTCTTCTGCTTTTCATTAGGGATGTGCAGCCTCCAGGCTTCCTGATATGAATCCAGAGGAGCTGGCAATAAAGGGAAACCAACAGTCCATGCATAATGGAACTTGGTTTTATGCCGACACAGCTCTCTCTTTTGTCTGAAACCTTTGTGAGTGGATACAGAACTCCCAGGGGAGTAATTGTGTGGGATGGCAGGTTCTGCACAAGGTTCGGGCCACTTCCCCGTGCATTTCCCACCTGACCAGTGTCAGCATCTGCAGTTCCAGTTCTTGGTGTTCCGCCTCAGGGATCCACTTCAGTGTCTCTTCATCCACATGGATTTCTCACCACACAATTTGCTCTCCTCTGACAAAAACTTCTACCCCTCTGTTTTGGAGTCTGAACTCCTTTCAGAATGTTCCAGTGTATAGAGTGGGCAAGCTGCTCCTTTACCTGACATCTGAGCTTTCCCCAGGGCTCTTCCATGACATTTCTCCTGCCTCTACTCTGCTGGTACTGTGCTGTCTTTCAGAGTTGAGGTAAATAGGATCACCTAGGCTTTGTCATGAGAGGCAAGATCTTTTCTTACTGACCTGGGGAGGGTTTGGAAAATACCTCATTCACACTGCTTCTGAAACAATCCACTTAAACTGGAAAGTCTCCCAAGTGTATGTTTCCCAAGGAAAAAATTCATGTGCTTTGTTTTAAACATGAAGTTTCATGCTCAGTTGAAATGACCATGGTTTAACACCTCACCCACAACTCAATGACTGACATTGTAGTTTCTTTTCTGTGAGTTGAGTTTCCCCATAGAATTTACTTGTTAAATACTTCTGTTCCTCCTCCCAGCTCAGCTACAAGCACATCACTGCCTGGTCTGGACAGACATCACAGTTTAAAGGTCAGAAGTTGAGGCCTTTGCCCAGCTCTTCTTCTTCCTGGATTGAATGAGCCATGCCTTCCTCCCTCTCTACAAGAGAGTTCAGATCTTCTTTCCCAAGATCTGGGGAGTGACAAAAGGGCACAGCACCCATGCCAGCTGTGAGGAGACCTGTCAGCCCATAGCAGGCAGCCAGGCAGGCACAATGAGCACACGTGTGGAAAGAGTCCTGAAACACCATGGAGAAAACCAAAGACACCTGTCTAGAAAAACTCTGAGCAACTCAGAATAGGAGCATCCTAAAAGGATTGTCTATCTTGAAGAGGAAAGCAAAAATATAACCCTTGTTTTCTTTATGCAAGGGGTTGGATTCATCTCACTTCTTCAAGGCAAACATTTCTATTTGAGCTGGGCACTCGGGACTCCAATTATAGCCAAGGACAGACACAGGCAGTCAGCCTAATGTCTATAATAGCATGAGATGAACTGCACTTTAAAAAGCCTATTATTCTTTCTGTAAAATAAACCTATGGTGAGTGGATTCTCCAAATAAGAATATGAAAATAATCGCATTCCTGATTTCTGCGTATCTCAGTGCAGAATTCTCTATCTTCCTACAGTTTGATACTGGATTGCTCATAAAAAGACTCCACAGTTCCCACAAGCTGCATTCTTGAGTGCAGCTTCTGGAGCTTTTAGCCAGACCATGCAGTGAGTATAAATTACCTGTGGATTAAGGCTATTTGAATATTTCCAGAACTGTCAATCTTGCTTTCTTGTCTTTCCTGCAACAAACAACAAGCTAAATTTCCTATGTCACATAATGCTAAATCATACCTCAATTTTATAAACTCCTTTACATCATGAGATACTGGTCATTATGGGTGCCAGTAATTGAGATGGACTACTGGAGATTAATTTATCACAGTCTAAAGTCTGTATCAGACCAAATATGCATTCCTTAGCAGGAGTGAAATGAAGTGTGAGCCACAGAACACTCTATCTCTGTTCTTAGTCTACATGGCAAGCCAGTTCTGGGATCAAATAATGTTTTTGGGGATATTTTTAAGTTCTATGGACTTTCTGACCCCCAGAGTTTGCAGATCAGAGGATGAAATCCATCATGCCAGACAAACAGACATCTTTTCTCAGTGCCTTTTCCAGTTTAAACTATTTTGTCTTGACTGTGAGTTACCATAAACTGTACAAAATATCCCAAACACAGTCTTACTACTGCCTTGTACAATGGCGTCAGTTCTTCCCTTTCCTCATGAAAACACTATTCTGATGACATTCCTTCTATAATGGATGACTAATAAATGAGTCTTTCAACAGAAAGATTTACAAAGGACAGGGGTCCTCCTTTCCCTCCCTAGCTGTGCCATAAAAATTCTTACTTAGGTAACACCCAAATGCATGACTTTTGAATGTTATGTTTCTTTCACATTTCCATCTACTTCCAATGGCATTTCCCCTCCTCAGTGTGCAGCTGAGGCCGATCTGCTCCTGCCCCTGTGCTGCCACACAGCTCCCACTCACCAGCCTTCACCACCTGCTGGTCCTTCCCCACCAAAACCCAGCAGGGCCCAGCCTGCAGCCGTGGAGTTAATTGGAGGCAGCGACAATGCTGGAGTTAATTAATCCCACCAAGCCAAAGGCAAGAGCTTCCTGATTTCTCACTGGTGCTCTCAGCATGTCTGATGAGATGCTCTCACCAGGACAGGACCTCATCCTGGCCAGCCAAGGCCAGTGCTGGGGAATTCACCCACCCCGGTGCAGAGCTGACATTTAAGCCCTGCCTCCTCTCTGCTCTCTCACACAGCTCCAAAGATCGAGGGCAAGAGGGCATCATTAAACCTCACCCTGTTACAAACCACACACACCTCTCACAGCTGAGCTCCCACACCCTCAGTCTCACTGGCACTGTCAGGCCTCATAACACATCCCATTCCCAGGGGATTCTCCTCCCACCTGAATATCAGTAAGTGCACTGTCCCTGCTGAAAAGCCTGTTGCTGATGCTGTCTGCATCCTCAACTGCCAGCAAGCTGCAAAACTTCAATGCATTTGGATTTTAGCCACTGTGCATCTGTAAGCCCTGAGGATAATCAGTCCCTGCTGAGCTGCAGAAACTGGAAGGCTGCTCCTGTTAACCAACAGCTCCTGAAGCTGACCTCGTAAACCTTGTAAATCACCAAGAAAAAATGCTGTATTTAAAACTGGGAGCAATGGAGTCAGGACAGGGACCACAGCAGGGAAAGGAAAGTGCAAGAAAATTGTCACAGTGCTGCTCCCTTCATCTGTGCCTCAGCTTTGGGGCAATGGAATTCTAACCTTGCTCTGAATTACCCCTACCTCAGGTTCCTGAATCCAGTTTCATGCCATAAAAGCTAGGCTTGTCCCCAGCTGTTTGTTCCAGATTTACAAAGTTTCCTTCACTGCACCTGCTTTCCAGCAGGTTTATTACCAGCAGCTGCTAACAAGCACTGCTGGCTTGGTGGCTCGCCACAATTCCTCTGTTTATTTGCTTGGGATTTTAGTAGGGTTGCCATGTTGTTGGCACTGAAAAATCTTGGTTCAACCAATTGATTTGAGTTGCTGGCAAGGAAAAATGGAGTGATGATGCATAAATTGTCTTGGAAAACAGAAATACCTATGTTGGAAAAAGTGAAGTCTTTCAGTTTGTAACCCAGACAGAGCATCACTGTAAGTTGCTGAAATCCAAGAAGAGCACTGGAGTCCATTCATGCAGCCCTGTTAGGGAATTTAGGCTCTTTGGAAGGAGCCATTAACATTTGTTTAGTTATTTTCAAGCAGAAGTTGGCAATCTTTAATCTGTGAAATTTCCCATAATTTATTGACACTTACACATCTTTCTTTTCTGCAGAAACACTGCTGGTTTTAATTAGCGCAAATTAATCAATAGCAGGGGGGCCACGCTGAGTTCCAGTGAAAAGCAGGTGAGGAGCGCTGGCTGCATGTTAAACACAGAGATATGTAAAAGTGACAACTGGAGATGTGTTGTGGAGCTGAGCAGCGGGGCAGGGAGCGGGGGGAGCTGCACAGCTCCAGGGCCCCAGCACAGCGTGTGCTGCGTGATGGAAACGCCTGCTTTTAATTATGGTTTCAAAACTTTAATAAGTGTATGTGTGTGTGTGTGTGTGTGTTACAAGCCTCCCCTTGTGCCTGCTCCACAGATGATGAGAGATGTTTCAGCTCCTGCTTGCCACGGTGCAGGATCATTCAGGGTGTTTTTGTCTCAAGCTGGGAAGAAGCTCTGGCTTGCTGGGTTTGTCAGTCAGAGTGGGGCTGTATCAGTGACACCTGCAGACAGTTAGTGGTGCATGAATCTGCCTGGGGCTCTGTATGTGTCCCTGGTCTCAGCTTCCTCACACAGCCCTGCTCCTGTGTGCACTTCTGCAGGTACTGCCAGAAACAGATGCCCTGGGCCCTTGGGCATCCTGGTCCTCCAGGAAGCTGTGGGGGTTTGGCCATTTTCAAGGCACAGCCCTAACGCTCACTGCTGTATCTAAGGTGGTGGTCAGACCACCATCCTAGTGCTGTCGGTGGAGACAATCAGGGACAGTGAGAGGGAATCAGTGGAGAAAGCATTTTTCAATTTTAAAGGCTTAACTTGTTTGAATTACCACGAGGATGGTGTGCTTTTAGTTGGAAAGTCAGATACAGCTCCTCATTTTCACCACTGGTTGCAGAGCAGTTTGACACCCCTGAGCAGGACCAGCCTATCATCGAATCCCAGAATGGTTTGGGTTGGAAGGGATCTTAAAGATCATCCAGTTCCAGCCCACTTGCTGTGGGTAAGGATGCCTTCCTCTAGCCCAGGTTGCTCAAAGCCCATCCAACTTGGCCTTAAAACACTTCCAGGCATGGGGCACCCACAACTTTTCTGGCCAACCTGTTCCAGTGCCTCACCACTCCACAGGAAATAATTTCTGCTTAATCTATACCTATTTTCTTTCCATTTGAAGCCTAAGTTAGCCCTTTACTCCTGTTCTTTCCCATCTGAGTTATGTGCAGGCAGGGCTTTTCCTACTGCAGCTCTTCCAGCTCCTCTGTGCTGATGTGTTTCTGTATGTTCCTACCAAGTCACACAGCATATGCAGCCTCAGCACAGATACCCTTAGATCTTGTCCACATGGTGCTCTCACTGGACATGACAAGCCACACTGCACCCACTTTTTTCCTCCATATCTGCAGGATCTAACCACTGCAAACTCACATGTTCCTCTCCTTGCCTTTCTTCCTGCCATATCCCAGGCAGCAGCAGCAATAATCATTCCAGAATCAAAATCTAGTTTCTAATATCCAGCTTTGGTTGATGATGATGTATGAAGCAGAGAGGAAAAAGACAGCTTGATTTTCATAGGCTAGGTGTTGACCCTGCTGGGCTTAGTGTAGCATGAAACTAGTTTTGACTAGTAAACTGAATAAATATACCAGGGAAGCTGTAGAGGGGCAATATATATGCAACACTAAGGTGCTGTTTTTGTAAAATGACTTTGATTCATCAGAGGGCTAAGCTGATGCCCAGTGCATTAGAAATCCTGTGAACAGAAGCTTAGGGAAATATTTAAATTCATAATCTGTTTGCAGGAAACAGCTTCCTCTTCTACTTCAAAATGTGGAGCCATTTGGCAGAGCAGCTCAGGGCAAAACCCATGGGATATGGTGCTGCCAGGCAGCCCAAGGGATGCAGCAAGGAGGTGAACAAAGGCCTCTCTGCTGCACTGCCAGGTCTGCAAGAGCCAAGAGAGTCCCTTGCACGACAATGTGGCAGAAGGAGCAAGAGCTGGCTTGTTAGCAGAAAAGCTACGTGTCCTGTGAAATTCCATCTAGGTGGAAGCAGTAAAGCAAATGGTTGGGAGTTGGTCTCTTTGCAGTACAGGATTTGACAGAAGGGTGATAAAAAGAATGGTTATTTCAGCTCACAGAGACCCTTCCTAGGCAGGGCCCCACGGTTCTGGCACGCCCTTCATTGCTCTGACAAGGGGCCTGTCTTTCTGGATCTGCACCACAGCACCATCCATGGCAGAGGACTAAAATGCTGACAGTTTTAAATTTCAGGTATGGCACAAAGCAAGAGGTATTTCTGATTGAACCCAGAGAGATCTGATGTTGATCCTCAGTTTCCCCAAACTCAAGGGTGGCTGTGCCAGTGACTCCAGTCTGAGTCTACCTCAAAGGACAAATCCAGCCTAAGAGCCATATGGTCATTTTAGCAGGGTGATGCACTCTCCTTAGTGGAAACATTCCCTAAAGATTCTAGCATGTCTTAATAAATTATGGGACGTTTCCCTTTCATTCCTGCAGCAGCAGGCAGTAATAACAAAAAACAGCATCTGTTGTCTTCATTTACACTCCAGTGCCTGATTGTGAATTTTTGGATTGCCCCTGAATACATGGACTGGGAATTCTACTGTACAAAACTACAGCCCTGCATGGTGAGGGTTCCCCTCACCAAACTGGGTTAGTCTGGAGGTAAAGGAATCACCTTATTTGTGCATAGCATGGCACATGCTTGCTCATACAAAGAAAATCAGGGCTCTTACGGTAGGACAATAAATAGCTGGATTGAGGTCAGTGGATTTTGTGGACAAGAGGACACTCTCTATATATTTTTCCCTCTGGGCAATGGTGGCTCCCACTGAGCAAAGAGCAAATATAATAAAGAAAATCTTCTCATATTGAAATACATTTTTCTATTAAATATAGAGGTCAAAGGAGAAAAAGTGAGAGAGGAAGAGATCCTGGCAAAGGTTTATTTAATATAAGCTACATTTATATATTTTCGTGAGTTACAGAGGACAAATTGAGCATTTTAATGTATTCCATAATGCTACAGAAACATGACCTTGAAGTTAGCACAGAAATCTATTTCAGCTTTTATTTAGCAGCTATGTAGCCTTTCAGAATATGAACTCTAATAGGAGTAGAGTTAACAACCAATTGTCTTCACTCAGGCATGATCATAATCTGATTCATGAACACATACTCTTCTCTATTGCTATTTGTTTAATTTTCTACCCTTTGAAATAAGTGCTAAAATCCCTATTTTGGCTCCTAGATCGAGACTTAGGGCCCCTGCACATTTTATCTGCTTCTGTGAAGGAGAAGCACTTGGAAAAATAGAAGCACACTCCAATCACTCAGAGAGCTTTTGCTGCCCTGAGAAAACTTCCATAGCCCATAAGTTATTTCTTCCCAAACTGATCTATTGTGCAGACATTTTCAAGAAAACAAAATCAGAATTTTCTTTTTCTGAAATTCACTGAAATATATTTACAACTTCAAACAATGTGTTTAAAAAAAAATTAGTTTCTCTTTCTCTCTCTTTTATTTTTATTTTTTTTTAAGGGTAAGAAACAGGTATTTGGTAGACATATATTTTGGTAATAAAAATAATACTGTGATGGGAGAAATCACACTGTGCTGAATATGTTCTTGCCAAGCCCATGATACACCGGGATGGCCGCAGCCACATCTCATTAAAAACACACTTAAGGAAAACAAGAACTTTGTAGCAGTAGATGAACAACTTGAAAAAGTACAAAGAAGAATGAAGAACCAGCAACGAGCAAGCCCTGTTCCAGTCTACTTGCTGGCTTCTTGATTGATAGGCTGGAGGAAAGAAGCAGCATCTCTTGATAAGAAACATTTCACTGCTGGGCTCCTTTTCTGCCTGCCTGTCTGGAGGCAAGTGACGGCTGAGCACAGAGCCCTGCACCTGCTCCATCAGATGTTGTTTGCTCAGCATCACCGTTATCACATCTGAAAGCCCCATCCAGAGGTCTCCTGCACTGCCCTGTCCCAATCCCATCCTTTGAGGCTCTTGAGGTCTGACCAAAGAGGCTGCCCTCTCTTTCACCTTCCAGTCACCGCTGGAGAAGGCAAGGAAGGGGAGAGGAGGTAGAAAGGGTAGGAAGGAAGTCATAGTGAGCGTTGTAAATGAACAAAGAAGGAAAAAGTTATCCACCCAAAAAACTGTACGCAGAGTGAGTGTGGCTGACAAACTGTCACTGCTGGTGTCCTTCACTTCCCTTGCTGTCATTTGTAATTCATCAGAAGCAGACAGAGGACTCAGAATCATAACAGGGTGGCATCTTCCATCACAAGAAACTCCGTTCTTCTAATTAACTTTCCCAGTGACCCGGAGACAAACACTCTGTGTGTGTGTGTGTGGTGCGCAGAGAGAGTCGGGGAGGGGGATTGCACCCTCATGTCTCCATGTTTACAGCACTGCTGTTTGATTGGTTTGTGGGGAGAGGGGGGGATTAATTTGTGCCTCTAAAGCATGCATGGATAGTCTTTAAATTTGCTTGAAACAGAGGTTTCCTTTGCCTGTTGTGATCTGCCCTTGTCTGAAGGGAAACGTGCTCACTGTGCAGCACAGCAAACACATGGGGAGTCCATGCAGATGATTCTGAAGGAGTTCTCTGGGTCTTTTTGTGTGAAAAACAGATTTCTGGGCCTCCTCCGTCTGTCATGGATGTTGACTTTACACAACTGTTACCAAGCTCACCCCTCATCCCTCTTACAGACAGGCAGATGGAGGACCAAAGCTGTACTCCAAGGAGGTCCGTGCCAAATCAGACCAAAGATTTTGCTCACACCATCTCCATTCTTAAACACTGGACAAAAATAGATGTTTAGGGGTCACTCTTAAAAATTGGGTGGGAAAATAGATGTAAACCTCTCAATGGCTTTGGCAGTGTTTTGTGGCACAGGCTGACCCGTAGATTTGGGGAAATGGGATGTTCTAATCAGCACAGGGGTTGAGTTGGGGAGGGGTCACAGGAATCCAGGTTGCACAAAAACAAGGTTTCAAAAAGCTCCAAGGTTTCCAAAACAGGATTGCAAGGGATTGTAAAAGATATGCTAAAATACAGTCAGTCAACCATTGCAGAAACCTTGGTCTTGAAGAACTGATTTATTATCGATGCCATGAGATGAAATAATTTTTTAATGTTCCTTTTGTAATTGAGCAGTAAGATCCTAATGGACTATAGCCAAGCTGCACCTAAATGTTAGAGCAAGCTGCCCTGAAAGCAGTAACTGCCTGATGCAACAGCCTGGAAATCTTGGGGTGACTTGACATAAATTAGCAAGTAGAGGTTTATAATGCATTAAATATGACAATTAATCTTACAGTCAGTGAAGCGGCTTCTCTGTGAATTATTTTGATGTCAAATTACATTTTACTTTACTCTCCCTGAATCCCCTGCTCTCACTCAAGATATGATAAATTTTGTATTCACAACACCAATCAGTAGAGTAAAAAACTGTTAAAGAGGAAGGTAAAAATGGAGTTGCTTATTTAGAAAATAGCTGGATACAGCAACCTTATATAATTATGTCTCTCAAAATCACTTCTTACTTTCAAGGAGGTGGGATTGGTGGCCACACAGTTCATGTGAAGCCTGTCCAGGCTGCAGGCTGTTTCCCAGGGATGCAAATAATTCTCTGTGGAACCCATGTGCCATAATGCCAGATAAAACTCAGTCAACAGTGCTGCCTCTGCCATAAAGCACAGAGCCTTGCCACAGTTATTACGTTCAATTAGTTTTCCTGTCTAGTTTGAGCAATTACGTCTGAGGGCTTTTTTTATGAAATATGCTAACAATACATCCTCCCTTTCAATTTCTCATTGCATAGATAAGATTTCTTTATCCCATGTATGAGGAGATCAATGGCAAGCTAAGCACATTGCAGACCCCACCACGTGTCTGGAAGGCACTTTAAGAAGTTTATGAGGGCAGCAACTTGTCATTTGACTGGTCATTTGCAAAAGATATATGAAACACAGCTGGGCGAGCAGAGGATGAAGTGTTGTTTATTGCAGGAAATTTGATGGGTCCTTCTATGGAGAGAGGTGTCAGAAGCAGGATGACCTTGGGGCTCAGTTGTGCTGAAAACAGGCAGATGAGATTAAAACAGTTTTCAGTATTCATGTGCACGTGCAGCCAGAAGTGTGGGGAAGAGCCAGAAGAATCCAATGGGAGTTGGGATCAACTATAAAGACGGGTAAAGTGGATAGAGTGTGTGGATGAAGAAGGTGTTTACATAAATTTGACTTTGGGGATTGACTGACACATGATGGGTTGATTAGGAATCATCCTTGAGAGCAGAGCCCTCAGTCCCCTGGTATGGAAGGTCATGTCCTCTACCTCAAGTACTGGCCAAAATTTCTGGAGGACCAGAATTCAGGCTCTAGAATCCAAATGCTCTTTTGGGTTTTCCAGGCTGTTTAATTCACTCAGCTAGAAATAATCCTGGTGTTCAGCAGGGCACAGCGGGATGTCTGCTGGGAGGTCATGGATTAATTTATCTAGTCTATAAATTAGGAAAAAATACTGGCATCAAATGTAAGCAAGACAGATGCTGAGGAAAGGATTGCAAGCCAAAAACCATTAGAAGGAGCTTGCACACTGTGTGTGTGTGTATTAGCCCTGGGGTCAGCAGAGCGGGGGCCTGGAGCCTCCTGATCGCTGACGTGAGAAGAAAAGCTCTTCAGCAAATGGGCCCCCATTTCACCTGCACTCAGCTACCAAGGGGGCTGTTTCTGAATGGCCAGGTGTGGCCTTTTGCCCCAGGCTTTGCCAACTTGCACATGGCTGAATGAATCTGCTAAAATGATCAGCTGGGAAATAGCTAATATCATTAAATACCATTTAAGCTGTCATTTTTATGTGTAGAGTCAACACCCCTCGTGATGAATGGGTCAGCTCTCACCTCAGGGAGCGATCACTGCAGGTGTGTTGCTGCCTTGGAAAAACATCAGGGTCTTGCTTTGCCCTGGCTTATGTTTAAGCCTACAGCACAGTTTATGTAAAGGCAAGATTGGGCCCTGAGGAACCATGTCTGTCACGAGGTGCAGGAGAAAGGATAAAGGAAGAAACCTGATGTCAGATTCTTGATTTTGCTGAAGTTTCAACACAGCACAAATTCCCAAAGCCCCAGGAAGGAGCACTGAAATTTTCTTTAGCAGACTAATGATGTTTGAGGCTATTTTTCTTGTTGCAGACAACTGCACACCAATAGCAACAAAAAAGGAGCCTAATGAACCTGCAGAAACGTATGGCCCTAATGAAGATGAAAGCCTCTCTTGCAGCCACCTTGCCTAGAAACACACACAAAAAAGGAGAAAATTAAAAAAAGAAAAGACAAGGTGCCAGCTGCTTGGAGAGATTTCAGACGCACAACTGGGTCTGCAAAAAGGAAGAAAGGAAGGAAAGGAAGAAAAAGCTTTTTCCCTGGGGTTCTTCTACAGGATCATTCTTCATTGCAGCTGAGTTTGCATTAAATGGCGCAGCTGGTTGGAAGAGGAAGGCTTCTGGGTGGGAAGAATACAGATATATATATTTTTAATGGGCTCATAAGTTTCTAGAGAGAGAAATGAAGAGCTGTTAAGCTTCTTGAGCTGAATAGTTCTTCTGATTCCAAGAGCCCTGAGTGTTGCATTGCCTCTGGTGATTGTCAGCTCTCTGCGATCTTCACTCCATTTGTTATTTTATTTGTGTGAGAACAAACAGCCTATCCCTTGATAAGATTTACAGCTAATGCTGAGCAAGGTTGTACAGAAAATACCAAAACTTGTACTGTAAGGCTTTTTGGTTTTTACTGAGATCTGTTCCAGGATAGAAGGCATTAGTTTACCAGCTTTCTCCTCTGGAAGCAGGCTTCGAGGCTCAATTTTTTTTTTTCCCCTGGTGAAAGAAGTTAGTCTTTTATCTCCAGCTGCTTGTGATCTCTTGGGGTGACAGGAAGTGTCAGGCATGGGGCTCATTGACTGAGTTTTGTGGGTAGGCAAGGCTGGACTGGCAGAAGATGCTGTGTGTCAGGACTGAGGTGGGTTGGTGGAGCTGTGCTGAAGCCCCTGTCCTCATCCTCACCAGTGCCACAACACAGAGCTGACATTTCTAAGAGCCAACACTTTTTACACTCTGGCAAAACATTGATTTGAAGACACATAAAAATCAGTTGCCTAATGAATATTGTTTTCCAATGAAGGGGAATAAAACTTAAGCAGCAAACTTATGTTCTGCCTTCTGCCCTTCTGTTAAAAGTCTTTGGGTCACCCTGAGTTTAAGAGCTGAGTTTGAGACGTTTTGTATGGGGCACATTTTGGAATAAGAAGAGCTCTTAAAAAGGATGATAATTTCTGCTCTGACTGTTCCTTGCATTGCAGTGGTGCCTTCAGATTTAATTTTCAGAGAGGGAATACATGTGCCAAGTAATGTCCAGACTCAAAGCAGCACAGCCCAGGAGGATAATGTATACCTTTGGAAGGAGCAGAAATGTCTGACTTGCTTATAACAATGAAAACAATTTTTCCAGGGACTCTATCTAGAAAATACACAAACAGGAGGAGGAAATGAAAAGGACAAAGCTCCAATGCTTAAAGATGTTTCAAAGGCATAATTTGAGCTGCAAAGGGGGGAAAAAAAGGGGAGAGAAAAAGGAAAATAAATCCCTGTCTCACAAGGCTGCTGCTACAGGGTCATTCTTCATTTCTGCTGCTGCTGATTCTGCATTAGAGGTGTAGCTGATTAAAGATTTGGTTTGGGGGAAGGTTAGGGGTGAGGTAATACATAGATATATATTTTTAATGGGCTTGTAAGCTATTGGAAGGTGAAATGAAGGGCTGTTCAACTTCTATGGATGAAAAGTTCCCAGGACCTTGAATACTACAGAGGTTTTACTAATTGCCTTTCATGTCCTCAGTCTTTCCTCCTGTTACGATTTTCATTTGTGCACTGACCAAAAGGAGCTGTCCCCTGTTAAGGTTTGTGACAGATGTTTGTTGCTTGTCCCCAGCACAGACTACACCACTGCTACTGGTATCACATGGTAAAATATCCTCTGGTTGGATACAGGTCACTTTGACATGGAACTGAAGACACACAACCACTTCCCAGCACAGCACCATAAACTCTTCCACCTCTGGTTTGATGAAAAACAAATCCATTAAAGCTTTCATCACAGGACCAGGTCTGCTGTGGCTGCACAAGGCAAAGCACTGATTTGGTGGGTGCTTGCTGTGATAGTTCAGATTTGCTCAAAACCTACTGATGGGCTGACTGCATCAGCTGGCTTTCTGCAGGACCTGGTGCTACGTCTGCTCCTGCAGGCAGCCTAAAACCTGGAGGAACTTTACATTTCCCTCTCCAGCTGGCTACAGAGAAGTACAGCCCTGTTCCCACACCAAATTCAGTCCCCAAAACTGAGCTTAGTCTTAGGACCAAGGGCTTAAAGCCTTGGCTTGTGAACTTATCTGTACCTGGAGTACATCACACCAACGTGTTCACTGCAATTCGAGCCTGTACAGCTCGAATCCTACCTGTGTCCAAACTGTTGCTTGTTAAAGTCATACAGTTAGAGTAAAATACACTTCGTAGATGCACATTTCTTTTTTGCTTAAGCAGTAAGATATTTGTGGCTAGGAAGGCTCATGTGCCAAAAAGCCTTGGCTGCAGGTGTTTTTTTTTCCATTAAATAGAAGGAAAAAATGGAAAAAAAATTGACACAGGTTTTTCTTCCCACCTCTCCGGCTCAAGTGGCTTACTGAGATTTAAAATAAACAAAAATTGCTACACAGCAACCTCTTGCCCTCTTCCCTGAGAACTAGCCTTTGAGATGTGGAGCATGGATAGAAGAATCATTAGAGTGAGATAAATAAACCTATCATGGGGATAACAGAAGTCTTGGGCTACACATATCAGGTAGATGGAAAGAGAAAGAGGTCACACCAGCGAGGTGAAGGGGCAGGGGAGCACGCAAGTAGTGTTTAAAAAAGGAATTAGTTAAAGAAAACAAAACAAAACAGAAAAAAACCAGAGTGAAAATAATCCCAAGAGGTGGACAAGGGCTGAGAGGAGAAGCAAAGACAGTAATTCGAAGCAAAAGTTATGGCGATAACTACAGTGAGCATGGGTAGGAGGAATGCAGGGGGCAAAAAAGGCAAAAAATTAAACCACAAAACCAAAAGAGATTGTTGGTATTTTCAGGGAGGGTCTTATCAGAATGGCTTCCTGATGGCTGGCCAGCTTTGGTTAAATCCTGCTTTACTCTTCGTTTTATTTATTGACATTGTGAAGATATTTGACTGTAAAACAGAACTTTTTGGCTATTGTTTTCTTTTTCAATTGAATCTTTTTTATGTTTTAATGAACAATAGGGACAGGAACACCTTGTTTTCATTACTTTTCCCTTCTTTTAGCATTAGTAATGTGCAACAAAGAGAAGGGAGATGAGATAGTATTGCTATGCTTAGCACCTAATGCAGATGCTTGGGAATGCTGGAATAAAGATATGTGGGCTCAGATAGTCTTTCCCTCATTTACACATTTCTCTTGATAGAAATTATTAATTCATCTTTGCCTTTGCCTGAGATCCTCTATTTTTCATTTAATTTTCAATGTGTTGAGGTTTTTTTGTGCTACTTCATATTTCAGACCCAGCATCTCTCTGCTTCTATTGACTCTGACATTGCCTTCCTTTTGTGGGTCAGGATTGTCACTGGGGCAGTGCTCAATGCAGCTTTCAGGCTGTTCCTCCTGTGGTCACTCCTCTTCCAGGCACTGGCTGTGAACTTGTGACTCTGTGGGTCACAACATCCCTGCATCAGTAGTGAAAATCAGAAACAGTCATCCTTGTACCTGAGAGGATGAAACGGGATGATTTGAAGAGTCTCAGTTGATCAGTTCAAATGGGTCAGAAGCTCTCCAGGCCTCTGCTGCAAGTGTTCACGTTGCAAGGTCAGGGGAAGTGTCTTGACGTAATAGGAGAAAATCCAAGGAAACATTGATTAAACCAATGTTTGAGGCACTAAGCAGGCTTTGGATCATGTCCAGGAGAAGACTGTGATGCAGGGGTATTCCTTTGGAACAAAAAGAGGGGGCTTCCTTCTCCCCAGTACATCATGAAAATTCCTGGTGCATTGTGAATTCACTTTTATTTGCACCTCTCTGGGGAAAGTGGAGAGCTGAGTTTCAGGAAAATGAAAGTTTTGCTAACCACAAGCTTCCAGAGATGCTTTTCACAGCATGTCAAAAGGGAGATCAGTTGGTCTTTAGGCAGGCATATCTGTGAAGTGTTACTCAGAGCCATTTCAGAAATTAGTCCCTGCTTGGAGAATGTGTTCTTCAACAGAGTAGAGAGGCATAAAAAGTCCCCATGGATTTCTCCTGCCACGTGCCTCTGAAGTACACCACACTTTGAATGAATATCACCATCTAGCACTGACTTCATGTTGTTCCCCCCAAGATGTGACCACTACCCTTTATTGTTACAAAGCCATAGACCAAACACCAACGAAAATGTCCTGCAAAGCTTTTTTAATTACTGTGTTTTGAGATTCACAGTATTTTGCTTTGTGGTTGCTGGGTCTCTGTACTTAGAGGTTGCCATCATCTGCCCTAGATAGAACATGATTAATAAAGAACTGTTTTAATGTAATTTTTGCCGCTGACCTTAATTGCACAGGTCAGAAATGAAAGCAGCTCACCATATGCCAGACATTAAGGTCTTGAGCAATTCCCCAGCAAACGTTACACTCTCTGGATTGGATTGGAGCCCAGCCAGTCTGCCCTCATTGAAACTTATAAATTGCCTTTATCTTGCTGGCAATGTAAAATTAAATTGGTATAAGGGATATTGCATTGTTGATGAAGATGTACAAGGCAGAGTTAACTCCAATACAGTGAACTTATCACGAGATATGAAAAATATCTTAATTGGCTCAGCACCTTCCTTGCATGGCCTTGAAGAAACCCAGTGTTCCTGAAAACTGCAGTAACATTAAAGAAAACAGTCTTTGTTCATTCTCTTTGTGTGTTAGACCTGTACAGCTTTTCCTACACTGCTTGTGAACAGTGGAGCACAAACCAGGATGTACAGTAGTTTAGATGACACTGTAGTGAGCTATGGTTGTACTTAAAAAGTGTGATGTTTTTATGGTCTGCAATCCCTCCCTTGCTACAGTTCAATTCTTCCCCCAGCTCTATTTCTGTCCATTGTCTATAGAGAACTCCTTTTATCAAGTTTTCTCATCTCTAGCTATAATGACAATTGCATGATGTAAATGTAGGAGCAGCAGGGAATCACTGGCTAGAGATGAAGTCTGCTGAACATTAACCCTTCTGGGCTCTCTTAACATTTAACCCCAAAATTTAGAAGTAAATGACAATGAAAATCCTTCCAGTAATTTTCTCTTTTCGTGAACTCAATCAAAGAAATTAAAATCAGCCAAGACCTTTTGGGTCAGTGTGTCCTGCTTCCCTTGAGCCAGAGTCCTTGTGGGCTGTTACTCATCTTTGAGAGAAGATTGGGAAGTTATTGCATTGCTCACTTGTTACAGTCCCTCTAGAATTATAACCACATTAATGTAATTGTGCCAAACTGAGGCAGACATTTTCCTGAGAGGGGGGAGTGAGCAAGGCAGGGTTTCTACTCTCAGGGGTTTATATTCCCAAACAGCACAGCTGAATAGAGACTGCTGAGCCCCAAAGCAGTGCAGCCTGACCATCCAGCTGGGAGGGGCCACGTAGCACACTAGAAAAGCCATCCAAAATCCCAAGGGCCTTTCCCACTCCTGTGATGGATGTGTAGTAGTCATGGAATTGTGTTACACACACACAGGAGATGGCAATGCCATCAATTCCTCGCATGCCTGGTCCCCAAACCAGAGTGCTGTGTGTCCTGCTATGAGCTGTGGGGCCGTGAGCCCTGGGGTCTCTGTGGCAAAGGGCACCTGCTTCTGCCACCTACATTTGCAAAGGGAAGAATAAGTTGGATGAGTGAGTGAGCGAGAGACAGGACAGTGAGCTCTGAAAGTCCATCAGTCAGCTGTCCTTGACCCTGGGTGATGTGTGTAACCGGCCAGACCTTCTGGGTGCTTGATGGCAGAATCATTAAGGGATTTATGCCCTCAGCTGCCACACTCAGACACTTGCTCACTTGACAAGAGCTCCAAGCTCTCATAAGGTGCAAGGCTGGGTGAATATTTCTCCTGTGACCCTAGAGAAGGTTTCAGCACTCGAAGACAGATGCTGCCTCCAGCACTGAGCTGGGAATGAGGTCAGTGCCCCTTGCTCACTCCTTCTCCCACATTTATATCAGTCAGTATGAGCCATATTGTTTTGGAGGGTTCTCACAGGAGCTTTCTTGTGAGTTTAGGGCTATCTGAAAACTGGCAGTCCTCAAAGTGCCAACAGTAGGATCTGGTGCAGGGTCAGGGGGAGGAGGGAGTATCCCATGAACCATCCATCTGGACGCAGGAGGAATCAATACCTTGCAGCCCCTAGGTGTTAGGGTGACAAGCTCTAATAAATGCAGCAGATGGGGATCTGGTAGAGAGTCTTTAGTAGGCTGGCTGAGTGCCTGACAAGCCACAGGGAGAAAATCACAGTATTAAAAGAAGCCCCACGCAGAAATGCACTGAAACACTGCCAGCAAAACATCCAACCAGCTCCCCAAAGGGCTTTCTGCACAGCACAAGTCAAACCTGCTGCCTCCTGCATCCCCTTCCTCCTTTCTTCACAGTCTTCATGCCATGAAAGGGCCTTGGTGAGCATCTCACCAAGCACCCATCTCCCACCCTGTCTCTGCTCATGTTCTCCTAGACCCTGAGGGATGAACAAACAGCATCTAGGTTGTACATAGGCCATGTCTGGAAGTTTTTAAAAAGATGGAGCAAGAGAGAAATATTTCAGCAGAACATATCTGTTAACTGGCTTCTTCACCTAATTAGCTGTGGAAAAGTCACCAGATGGACACAGATTTTAATGATGGCTTCATTCAGAGTCTTGGAGGAGTGGGTTGGATATAAGAGATAATTATCTTGACTTTTAGATGTAAAAGGATTCTATTTTATTCTGCTTTTTTTTCCCCTCTAGTTCATTTTTAATGAAAAAGAGGAGCAGTGAAATTCAAAACATCAAATAAAAAAAGAAGGTTGACAATCCATCGTTTAATCTCTGCTTAGTGCCAGCCTGGAGTGACATTTCTAAGGATTGGTTTGATGGGAAGCTTGTTTGTTCATAAATTGCCACAAAATGGCATTCTGAGTTTAGCCAGGGACTTTCCCCCTCCTCCTGTATTCTGGGAGGAAAGTTAAAGCCACATGATTAAATGCTACAGGGGATGGAAGCATGTTTTCATGACACAGAAAGGAATATGGATAGGAAATGTCACTTTCACAACTATTCTCCTTCCTACCCTTCATGCCCCTCAGATCCTGCACTATCCTTGCACGTGGATACAAAATATGCTGCTAGCAAGAAAAATTCTTGCTTCTTTCCAGTCCCATGAGAGATTTTTCTCTCTCACAAAGTTCTATAAAGTATGATCACCTGCAACCTTGTAAACCTTTGTTTATACCATAATAGAAAAATATTTTGACAATGGATGTTTTAGGATTTTAGCCAATCACCCCAAGGGGTGGCAGAACCTTTGACCAATTAGGCTATGAAGAAAAAAGTCTATAAAAGAATTGTTAAATAATTAAATAAATCAATCTTGCTGCATAATTGCTGCCTGCTGGGTCTCTCTTCTCCTCCCTACTGCTGCAGGATACTGTGACACACAGTAAGAGACATCAAGAAGAGATCATGAGAGCATATCCTCTGGTGTATAGCTGCATCAAAAGGTGATAAAGACCTCAGAGGGGCTACTGGGATCCTCCTTTAGCACAGAGAGCAGAACCTGTGCCTGCAGGGCAGGAGAGCTGCCACTGCTGGTGGGTGGGTGAGGGATGGTGGAGAAGAAGGAGGCAAACAGAAGAGCTGGATGAAACTGGGAGGTGACAGAGGACAACTCTTCCTCGTGGTTCAGGGGACAAAATTCATTTCTCTACATGCCACCTGGCCTCCCCCAGCCTGCTTCCATCTGGCTGTGGGTAGGGAAAAGTCCATGAGCAGCCCAGAGCACTGAGCAGCTGCAGGTGTGAGGAGTGAGTTTTTAGGAGTTAGGATTAAAGAAATGTGAGTTTTACAAAATCAGCAGCATCCCAGTGAGAATGTGCTTTAAATGAGTGTTATGCTTAGGTCTGGGGTATGCTCTGAGTAGCATCCACAGCATGCCTTTGATCATATTGATCTGGGTCCAGTTGGAGTCTTATAGCTGGTGGCAGGAAGTGGATTTCAATTCAAACCTCACTAGCAGCATGGACACTTAGACCTGAAAAGGGTGGATTCTCATACACATCTCAGGGACCAGCCTTTTCTGCCCCCTGATCTGAGTTTTTGAGGGGAATCTGTTTTTTTGCCATCAAGTCCCTCCCATCTCCATGAGTGCTCCCCAAGCATCCGATAGAAAAGGAAGAACAAAAACTAGATTCAAAATATAACAAATTTCCATGTTTCTTTTGAAACTACTCTGATGGCTGAGAACTTGCAGTTTGTGGCTATCAAATTTGGCAATTGTCATTTAAATTGAGTGCAGTCTGTAGGGACAAGCTTTGCTGTCCTGTATGAGAGTGAAAGGCCTGATAGTAGAGCACACTGAGGGAAATGCAGTATATACAAAAGAATAGGGAAACAAAAGACAAAAAAGCATCCATTTTCTGAGAGCTTATACAGGCATCTGGATAAATGGATCCTGTTATCCATGATTGAAATAACTGGGACCTCTGAAGTCCAGAAAATGAGGAAACCACTTGAGAACAACGTTGTTGGAGAGGCTTTAGCATTCACTCTGCCAGGGTAGCCCATGAGACCAGTCTTTCACACAGTTCTCCAGCCCTCTCTGTGCAGCTGATGTGCAGAAGAAAATTTGCAGAAATAGAAGTTGATGGGAAAATTCGAAGTAGGTCGTTCAGAGCTCTTGCAATGCCTCCCTTTCCAATCACATTTTCAGCAAAGAAGAAAAGAATAAAAGGGAAAGCATTCATTGTTATTTTTACTATTATTGTTGTTGCCATTATTTTACTATCATTTTCCCAAATTGTCATCAGTCTTGTGCAGATTATGGCACTATGAAATATTCAGGTGTAAACTCTTTCCCCAAGACTTTGCATAAACTTCAGCTGACAGCCTTCCCAGCCTGAGAGGAAAGGGTTTGGGACAAAGCCCCATGTCCATAGGAAAAAGTGGCACAACCCCACAGCACAACATTGTGCATCACAAGAGAGGTCCTGGACCAGCTGTAACTAGACCTATATTGATAGGTAGATGTAGATATGGGCATAACCATATAGACCTCTGTATAAAGATGTTGGATGGGTGCTAGAAGGCATTATCATTGCTTTAGTGTGTACAAGAAAGGTGGGATAAGAAAAAAAAAAGCCTATCCATTAACCAAAAGTATGTTAAGGTGTAATTAGGGGTAGAGAGTAGAATCAGCAAGTCTGGAGCTCAGCAAGGAACCTTGCCTTGTAGATTTTATCCAATAAGAAGTGCCACGTGGAGCCCCATGAGCTGGTAGCCTCAGTGTGCCTTCCACAGAACGCTGGCCCTTTCACCAGAGGAATCTTTTTTCCTGGTGATTTACTGAGGACCTTGTTTAACATGAGATCAGACATCATTTCCAAACCCATTAAATTGTTTTTGGCTCAGCAATGTGGCTAGATTTTTCATTCTAGTTTTCCTAGGGGCTTTATTAAAGTGTGAAGCTGCTTTCTGTGTTTCAGATAGAAGTAAGTGTGGTATTCATCATTTTGAGCTGCTGGTATTGAACAGCTGCCTTTGCTTCTGGTGCACCCTGGAATTTCAGCTTATTTCTGTATTTAACTAACTGATTAAAAATAGGTAGAAAAGTCTCTGCATTGCAAAGTCATTCAATATTTGGATACAATCTTAAAGAGAAAAAAAGGTCCACTACAGAACATATATGGTTTCATGCTTTAGAAAAGGGAAATGCTCAGATATTAGTGTGGGGTCTGTCAAGCACTGAGCATTGTCTGGATGAATTCCTTGAACTATCAATACAGCCAGAGGAACTGGGTGTGCCGAGACCTTCCCTAGCAGTGCCCAGGCTCCCACTGGGTCTGATCACACATTAGAAATGCCATGGCCAGGCTGGGGTGACCAAATCATCATGAGGTTAAAGCTGTATCATTACTGATGTCACTTAGAGCGGGTGGTGACCCGAGTACGTTCATGTTTTAGCTGTGCTGTAATAATGCTCTTTTTCATTCTCCCATTCCCTATTTATTTACATGGAGTGAGGCCATCAGAGTGACAAGTTGAGTTAATGAGATGGTTCATCATTTCCTCTTTTTGTAATTTTAATTCAGCAGATTGTTGCCTTGCATCTGCATATGTGTTGATGCATCTCACACTCCTCTGACACATCACCTTTCCAGGGCTATAATTTTTCATCTAAGATTATGGACAGGCATTTGGAAAGTGGCCTCAACCAGTGAGGCGAGGAGAATTTGGATCACTTTTATGAACTAAGGGGTAGAGTGATACATAAAATATATGTCAAATTAGAACCAATGCTTCACTGTGAGAAAGACACCAATTAATGCTTCTGTGGGTTTGGGTTTAATAGAGCAGAAGATTTACCAGCCTTTAAAAGCTTAATACTAGCACCACTTTTTGGGTGAAATCATTTGTCAGTGGCTTAGATGTTCCTGACTTCCCTGGTCCTCTGCAAACAGTGACAGACCTAGTCACAGAGACTGGCAGTGCTGTGGTGATCCTTGCTAAAAGTGTTGCTTAACCTTTTTCATGGATGGAACTTGAGTGAATGACAGGATGCATTTTATATAGGAAATATGAAGAAATAAAATCCACACAGATAAGAATCTCTCCCTGCAGCTCTGACTGGCTCTCACCAGCATCAGTGGTGTGATGAGTCCCAGGTAATTTATCTGCCTTCGTCAAGTGCCTCCTCCTCTTCCTTTTCTTCAGAAATCTTTTCTTCCAGCCTACCTGCTCTTGGTCTTCATAATTTGAGAGACAACCATCAACCTTAGTGCAGAACTACCACAGGATCACAGAGTGGTTTGGCTGGGAAGGGACCTTAAAGGCCATGGGCAGGGACACCTTCCACTAGACCAGTTTGCTCAAAGCCTACTCCAACCTGGCCTTGAACACTTTCATCTCATATGAGATAGGGAGACTTAAGTGATGGTCCAGAACTGGGTTTTCTTGTGGGAACCCTATAAGATCTGATAGGATGTGTGCTGGAAGCCATCATTTCTTATCTACATGAAGATTCTTCAACTTGCCAGGACCTTGATTTGCAATAGGGAAAGAGATTACACCCAGGGGGCACAGGATCTATTCAAATTTATACAAAGAATCTTTTTTCCGTGGGTGTATTCAACACTAAGAATGACTTACAGAGAGACCATGAATATGCCTTTAGTATCACCGAGCTTAAAAAATTATCATGTGTTCTTTAATCCTCATAAACAAAGGAATTTGCCATGCAAGATTATTTTAAGAGTATTCTTAAATTACTTCTTATTCCTTAACCACATTGTGTTTGTGAAAATGCATGACTATGTGGTTTCTCAGATAATTTTATTCCAACATAAGAAAGAAAAGAACTTTTAAAAAAAAAGCAAACAAGCAAATGGAATGTAAATAAAGGAGAAAAACAAAATATTTGGACTTCTGAAGTTCCTCCAGGGTTGTTTTATGTATTTTAGAATGGTTTGCCTTTCCCTTGCAAAATTTCCCTTGCATACAAAGAAAAGAGAGAATTTTCAAGGATCTGAGGCTACATAAGAGTTTGAGCAAAGAAAATCGTGGTCATGAAAACACTGTTTGTGTTTTGCAGTGACATACAACTTGAGAAGAGCCTTTCTTGGAGCTTTCCTTCAAGTGAAAGCTCTCATTACCATAACACTTCCACACCAGCTATCATAGAAAAGATCAAATGCTAATTTGGACCACAGGAAAAGGTTATTCAAGCAAATTTCTGAGGTCACTAAAAGAACAAATTTAAAACACTTGAACAAGAGATAATGCAAGATGTTTCCAAAGCCAATGAACTTTGTTTGCAGCAGATTTTTAAAAACTTACCCAGGCTGTCTTCAATAACAAGATGTTTCAGTGCAAAGAGAGAAGAGCTTAAGGTATCTATGAATTGACTCCTTTACCCAGCTCTTTTATCTTTGGGGAACATGAATCCTGTTGAATTTCACACCTATGTTTGTGTGAGCCCCACTGATGGACATGAGAATGATGTCTGCTCTCAAGAGGACTCGAGAGCTGCATATCATGTTCAGCATTGTGTTCCTCAAAGAACTGTAGAAAATCAGTGTTGTAATCTAATGAATTTGAGAAGATGTCTCCTGAAGGGGTAAATTATGCAGAATGTGTTCTTTTATTACAAAGCTATAATCTAATTTTGCTGTTCTACTAAAGATGTACAGTGAGCAGTGACTGGGGGAGCCCCAAGAAACACAATGATTGTTGTTTGTTACAACAATATTTAATATCTTTCATTAATACAGAGGTGTTTTCACTGAGAATAGGGGAAATTCTATTGCAGGGCGGGTGAAGAAGAGACATATCTATGCTGTGCTTAAATATATGTAAATTCTTTCTTCTTGCTTTTTCAAAATCAGCCCTGATCCCAACAGTTGGTTGATCTCCTCAGTAGCCAAAGAGGACTCTGAAATGTTCTCTCAAAAGTTTGCTCTTGAGTGGACCAAAATACAGCCTACTAAAGCAGGGAAGAAAGTTTGACTTTTTGAGGAGCTGGTGGCAAGAAGCCTTTCAGTGAAGCTGATGGGCCAGTGGGAAGGGCTTGATGGAGAAGGAGAAGAAGGAGAAGGAGAAGGAGAAGGAGAAGGAGAAGGAGAAGGAGAAGGAGAAGGAGAAGGAGAAGGAGAAGGAGAAGGAGAAGGAGAAGGAGGATACCTTTGAGAGCTGCCTGGTGGCACTGTTGCAAGTAGAAGCATATTGTAGTAGTTATGCTAAGGCTTAGCTGCGGCCTAGTCGCCAAGTGTAGCAACCACTTGGCAAGAAAGAAGTCTTGGCAGGTGGAGTAGGTTCTTGCCTCTGTATAATCAAAGGACTTAGTAGAGCATGCTGAACTTGTAGAAAGAACATGATTACCTGTACCTAGCTGTTACAAGAATTGCATGTTTAGACAACCATGTAGAATTTATAATCTAAAAAGAATAGTAGAATAGAACCATAAATCTCAAAAGAATATGACAACTGTTATGTGAATCAAGTTAAAAATTAAGCTTGTGCAGTATGAAGAAATCTGTTCATAAAAGTATATAAAGTGTGTGAAAATCTTAGAGGGTCGGAGGTGTCTGACTTTGGACGCGAGTCCTCAGACCTCCCGGGCCCTAATAAAGCACCGCATAAAACGGCTTCGGTTGTTTTGTGGTTTCTACGGACGGGCAGCCGGCAACAGCACAGTACCATGTGGTCCTTCCATTTGACTTCATCTCCTGGTGAGTGGATTGCTCTCAGGGAAGGTCACTCTGTGCCATGCTCTGCAGGAACGAGGGTGCTCATCAATGCTTGCTGCACTGTTCTTTGTGCTTTCTCCTAAAGCCCTGCTCAAACTGAAACTCCCAAGACCAAAATTTTTGCTGGTCACTTGATGTGAGAAGTGAAACAGGGAATAGAAAAGCAGCAAGGCATGGGGCCAGCTCAGCCAGGCCATCATCCCCACAGGTCAGCTCTTCCTTCCAGCATTTCCAGCTCTGCTCCAGCAGTTCTGCCATAGAGGAGATCTTGCTATAACAGATCTCCTGCGGCTGTGGCGTTGTCACTGCCCATGCTTTCCAGACCTGTCCATCTGTCCACCTGTTCTTTCCCTTCCCCATGAACAGCAGAGGTTGGATTAAGAATTGCTGGGCTGGGAGGGTATTCTGCTTGTGGGAAGAGGATTCTGGATGGGTTGACAGCAGCCTATTCATTCCCTCTGAAGGAATGGCAGGACTGTTGGAAAAGTGGTGGCACTGGCAGTTGTGCCCACAGTGGATGTAGTGGAAGGAAGACATGGCACTGGCACCTTGAAAGAAGTGGTGGATCAAGAAGGAGTGAGCAGCAAGTGCTCTTAATAATGACAGCCACCTGTTTCATTAGCCATAGCTTCAAACTGAAAGGATGTGGGTTGCAAATCACCATGCAAAGCAGGCTGGCAAGGACCAGAGAGGGGCAGGGAGTTGCCAAAGGCTCTGATAGCAGCTGAAGCAACAGATGTGTTGCACCAAAGAGTGCCAGGAAAGGAACAAATGGCCATGGCTGCACTTTTCCTTGGGCAAGGCAGAACAGTGACACTGCTATTTGGCAATATTTCAGCCAGGTATTTATATGGGTAGTTGACCTTGATTTGCAGGGTTGATACTTTTAGTGTCCTCCAGTTGGCACTTGCTGTATTAGCCACCTAAAGACACATCAGCATGAAACCCAGACATAAAAATTTATCCCAGCCTAATTCATGGAAAGGACAGGAACTTATGGTGCACTAGCATGCTACTTGCATAAACTGCATCTCATTGCTTTTTATAGCTTACATATACACTATAAATTCTGTAAGAAGAGAGAGAAAGGGAGCTAAATAAGATTGAATACATTCAGAAAGAGAAGTTCCTTTTCCTTCTAGTTGTACCAGAAAAGCAATTGCTTCCCTTTGTCTGGAGGTGTGAGCTGTAAGGATGAGCAGTGGATGAATTTCAAAAAATTCAAAGCCTTGGCTTGGCTCAGATATGGCACCCTCAGCCGAATTGGCCAAGAACACAGGCAGAAGCCAGGCTGGCTCAATATCGTACGCCCCTGGAGCTCAGCTCTTAGTGAATGTGAACCGAGTGTTGAAGGAATTTAGGATGAGACTTGACTGAACCTCTGCCAAGATCTGTCAAAGGCAGAGATTCGAAGAAGGATAGCCCTTTGAGATTAAGAAGAGCGAGGCTGTGTTTCTGGCTTTGTCTCATACTCCTGGGGTGACCCTGGGCAAGGCGTTTAATCATGCAAAAAGGAATACCAGCTGTATCCTCACTTTACAGGGCTGCAGGGGTGTTGAAAGGACAGATTAATTAAAGTTTAGGAGAGACTCTAACAGAACAATGACAAGTCCTACATAAATAGCTTGTTGCTAGAGCTAATGGGAAATGCAAGCTGCAACCCCATGTGAATTTCTGACATTACAACATTTGGTTATGAGCAGGTTGATGCAAAATAGACAACTTAGGCAAAATAATAAGGTCACTAATTTCTATTAGGAAGTACCAGCATGTTTCATTCTGGCTTATTTCAGGTACTTTCTGGGTTTTGAACTCCTTTTCCCAACACAGTCTATCATACCAGGGCTCTCAGGATGCCTTGTGGCACTGTAGTCAGAGGAGAAATTCTATCTCATCCTGACAGAGGTAATTTGGCTCCGTACCTCTGTAATAATATGCAAATCTCCCTAACACCATCTTTTTCAAATCACTACAGAAGTTCAGGCAAGAATCTGCTGCTTGTGAGATCAATCTAAAATTCAGATTTGATTCAGCAGATCATAATATTTGAGTTGATGTCCACCACCCTATCTCTTACAGGTTTTTCGCTCTGAGTTTCCCATCTCAGAAAAATCAATGTATATTTAAGGATGGTTTTTTTGGAAACCATATGTTGCTGCTACAAGAACACATTGATATCTTTTTGCTTGTTGGCTATATGTGGTATATAGTGACTATTTCCATTTTCCAGTTCAGGCTAAAGCCCTTTATACTACTCTATGAGCATATTAGAGCAGAAAATCATAGAATTCCTTATGAACTTAAGCTGATTTATAATACACATAAAAGATAAAATAGGAGGAGGTTTCTGCTTTTTACCATAAAGCAGGCAAAAACTGTTAATTCAGCCAAATATTCCACTGTCTCTGTAAATAATTCCAAATCCCTCAATATAAAATGAATTGGATAGGTTGTTAATCCATTAGAAAGAAAATAATTTTTTGTGTATCCCCGACAGAAGTCTGAGGTTAGATAGATGCATGTGAATAGTATAGTAGGAACTATTTTGCTCATCTGTATGCAAGGAGGTTGGGTAAAGTGTGGTTAAAAAAATGTGCAATGAAAAATAAAAGAGATTTGTGGGAAGATGAGGAAAGAAATGTTTCACATGGGAAAAAAGAAGGGTTTTGTTCTACACATGACAGTGACTTACAAATTACTCTTAACTTTGCCATGATAAATTTTCCTCAATTTTCCCCCCTCCCCAAAAATATAAATTCAAATAATTTTTAAAGGTAATTTATTATCCCATTAAGAAAAAAAAAAAAGACCCTAACAAAATCACATTGTTAGGGCTTTCTTGGAGAAAAAGATTATTTTTTTTTGTTTGGACTTATCAAAATGCATAATTTCAGGGAAAATGTAACATGAGAAATCAAAGAACTAGAAGTTTTGAGTAAAAGGAACTTTATGAAAATTTTCATACAGTGTCACTGGATCCCTGTGATCTACCCATTTCCTCATCTGTCCATTCTGAGTTTCCTGTAACAAAGCAGCACGTTTTGGAGCTGTTGTATTAAGTTAACCTCTGCTGTCTATTCTGGCAGAAAAGGTGTTCTTTGTGGGAGAGGTGTGCTAAATTTTGTATGTGCTACCTGCATCACCCTTTAGAAGGGTTGGGCAGAGCTGGTAAAATCCTCAGAGCAAAAACAAATCTGTTCTTAGGATAGTTCACGATGTTTGATGATTTAATCTTGCCCACATACAGATCAGTACCTGCACGTGTATTAAAGGTAAGCTCCCAAGGATTCTCTTTCCCCTGGCTCCTCTCTAGGAGCCACCACGAGCACACCAGGCTGTGAAGGGGTATTTCAGCACTCCTGAATGGGTGTCCTGTGTTTCTTGGAGAAGCATTTCCTGTGTGGCTGCTGGGGAGAGGAGCACAGAACCACACCTGGCTGGTCCTTGCCAGACATGCTCCCACTTCAGTGAAGCTTTTTGACCAAAAGGGGCAAACAAGCCTCTTTTTGCTGGAGGTGATGGTGAAATTCATGGTGACTTTAACAGGACTGAATTTTCACCCTGCAAAAGTTTTAGGGATTGCAATCTCTTCCTGTATGTGTGATTATTTTCCCCCCTAAAACTCTTAAGCCAGATTTCTTCTGAGAGGCCACTGGCTCCTACATTAGACTCCTTCTGAATCATAATCTCCAAATCCTATTCTTACTCCAGAGAGCATTTCATTTTTTGGCTGAGGATTGAGGGAAGCCTCCATCCCCATATGGAGTGACATGGGGATGCTTTCATGGCTCCTGCTAAACCTCACTGCTCCCAAGGCAGGAGACAACAGCGTCATTTACAGGCTCCAAGTGATAAGGTGAGTCAATAGAACTCGCAATGGATTTGTGTTCTATGAACCAAAAAGTCAGAACCCAACACATGGACCTTGGCAACAAACTCCCAGAGCGGTGGGAATGATATTTGGTGGCCCCCATTCCCAGCTTCATCCGTACACGTGGCAATCCTGCTGCAAAGAACAGCACTTTCCACCAGCCTGGGAAACAGAAGTGAGGTGAGAGCCTGTCCTTCCACTGTGCTTGTGCCAGAAGTGATTTTGGTGCTGCTGAAGGTTATCACATCTGTGCCTCCACAGCTGGTGCTCGACTCCTCCACTTCTACCCAGCTTCCCCCCTTCCCAGCTCAAACTCCTCAGGAGAGGGGAGGGAAGGTGCTTGAAAATTCCCTTTGAAATCTTGCCTGTGAGGCATGGATTTATCAAAGCAAAGAAGTTGTGTGTGTGAGCACCAGCCCTGCCATCACATCAAAGGGAAGAACAAGAAGGAGTTTCAAAGGGGTGCCCTTGTTCCCCCTTCCCTATTTCTACACACGCACACACGCGTGCACACACGGGCACACGTATTTCCCTGCCTTTAGAAACCACGGAGCTTCAGCTGGGGCTGCTCCTTAAACTCAGTGCTGATGGGGGGATTTGCAATCCCTCACCACAGACACAGCATTCAGGGATTAACCAGCTAAAGCACCGCATCCTTTCCTGCCCTCAACCCACAGACAGATGCAGCTGAAGCAGTGGATCAGAAATGGCTCCTTAAAAGGTCAGGATTACCCACAAAAGCACATCAGCTCCTTTGCCAAAAGACAAGAGGGTGTTGTCTTTAGCACAGGTGACAGCTGATAAAACAGCCTTTCCCATGTGTTCAATAAAAACAACAGGCTCAGAGCCCCTCTCAACACCTTTATCCTGGATGTCACTTTTGAAGCCCCCTGATACCAATAACACACAAGTCAGGACAAAGATTGTCCTGTTTTCTGAGGGGTGAAACAGTGGCATATGCAGTGAAGTGACTTGAAACCACAGAGATGGAACAAACACACGGCAGAGTGAGGAGCAGAGCTCCAGTCTGTTTCAGACTCAAAGAGACGGACATGTCTGGGTTAATTTATGGGCTCCAATCTCTCCATAGTTGGGATGAGGTGAACTCTGTGCTCAGTTTTTCTACAGGGTGATCTGATCCTGTTGTTTCATGGGTGATGAGTGGTATATCTGCAGATGTCTGGACAGAGCAAGGACAAAAAGCAGCAGCCAGTGTGGCTACAGCTGTCACTGCCAGAAGACAGTGGCCAGGACCTTCTTTGGCTTTGTGCTGTGGCCTCTTGCTGCTGCTTGCTCTGTTCTATGGCCTCTCCAAAGTTTCATACTTGGCTCATTAACTGGACATGGTGAAGTGGGTCTGGAAGGGGTTTCATGTAGAAAAGAACTTTGTGTGTCAATCTGCTCATAGAGCCTTGGGGAGCCATTTCATAGCAATGAGTACATGTTTTCTTGAGGATGCAATGCTTTCATACTCTCCAGGGTTCATCATTGCATCTTATTCAGTTTCTACCATGGCAAATATCTTCAAAAGACACGTATATCTGTGAATGCCCCTCATTTTTCTTCCCAGGCATGGTCATCATCCCCTGAACTTCAAGCACTTCTCCTCAGACCTCAGTTTCCTAACTAAGATTATTTATTGATAGCATCTTTCTTTTCTTTTTTCTTTTTTTCCCTCTTGGCTCCATAGCTCATCAATTAACTGGAGAGGGTATTGATCAGTAATTGTGTCAGGTTTCCCAAAGGTTTCTGGGAAATGCAGCTGCTGATGCTGCTTCAGATGATTGCATATGCTCTGTCTTTGATTCACAGAGCACAGCCAGGGAGTATTCTCACTCAATGTGACTTAAACGAGCAATGAGCTCACAATTTACCCTTAGGAGGGTATTATTTGCAGCTCTTGCTGGATGGGTGTTTGACATTGAAAAGAAAACAGAGGAAGCCAGAACCCAACAATTAATTCCCACTGAGCCAAATGGAAACTTTAAATTGGGAGTCTATGGCAGTCTGACATACATTAACTTATAGCACTAAGCTACCTGGCTGGGAGGGTATTTGTGCCTGGCAAACTAAACTTATAGCAGTAACATGATTTGTACCACAGTCCAATTTTACCCTTCTCCTTCTAAAGGCTCAGTAAATTAAGTTGATGTTGGTGGCAGTCTGTGCTGTAAAACTCCTGCTGTAATCCCTACTGGGTCTCCCACTTCTAGCACAGATCCTAAATTTGGAAATTATTTGCTTAAAGAGAACAGATATTGATTAATAAGGGATTTTTTTTTCTGAGACTTCATCTGCTTCTCTGCATGAGAGATAATTCTGCCCTGGCAAACCTGTAATTCCCAAGCCTGGGATTGTGTTGGCATTTTCAATGTGTCCATGTGCAGGCGCTCACCTCTTTCCATGCCAAAGCCCTGTTGACTGCAGTTGAGGAGAAAACAACATTACATTGCCTTTGATTCTGGGACGATTCATGTGGCCTTACAGACCACAAGACGCCTCTGGCCTCAAAGACTCAGTATCCATCTCACTGACAAATGTCAGAGGGTGCTCAAAAGCAGTTAAAGGTGGATGGGTAGCAGGCTGACCTATTCAGAGAGAGCCTGGGAAAGGGCTGCTTTATAGATCTGAATATGGCAGATACTTCAGCAGTGGCTCCTTTGTGTGGTGACCAGCTCCCTCTTTCTCACTACTATGCCAAGGAATCCAGCTGGGTGTTGTGCTGAGCCCCTCAGCAGCTTTCCAGGGAGGGCTGGGCCACCCAGACCGTCACAGGAGGTCTGGGACATTGTACAGTCATGATGGCTCATTGCTAAAATAGTCCATTCCCACAGACAGTCTGGAGTTCCTGCTGTCTCTGGCTAGGTGATATGACATTGCAGAAGGGGGCTGAGGGGAAGAGGTAATTTTTTGAGTGCCAGTGTTTTGGCAGGTAAAAGAGAAATTGCTCTGTGTGCTCCTATGCAGCCTTCTTTCTGCCAGCGGGAGAGCTTTTGGAAATGTCTCTTCATTCATGTTCCTCACTGAACATCCCCTGCCTATCCCCAGAGCTGACCACAACTTAGTGTGAGGGAAATCATTCCTACTGACAGGATGTGGCTTTGCCACATAGACCTCTGTCTAAGACCAAGCTTCTTTCTTTTCAAGAAGCCACTCAACAAGAGGAACCATTCCAGCTACTCACACTTGGGTCTTGAGCCCCTGACACAAAACTTCAGGGAGCATCTGATTGAAATAAGCTGTCGACAACCCCTTGTGGGATGGTACCACCCTGAAGGGTAAGAAAGAGGAAAGGCAAATGACTGCAGGAGGAGTGGGAGAGTTTTGAGGGTCTCAGCTACAGTGAAAGCAGAGAGACTGGTATTTTGCTCGTGCTATCCCAAAGCAGCTCTCCATTCATCTGTGTTTCTGGTATTGCCTCCTAGGGCTGTTCAATGGAAAGTGAGTAATTTCCTGTGTCCAGGCCTGTTTTCATATTTCCATGGGAGTGATAAAAACCTTGTCAGACGAAGCTTGTTTTCACAACATCTCCTGCAAGCCCACGCCCAGCACATGCAGACACACACAAACACAAAGGCTTTCTCATTATTCCCAGCTTTGTGCTATCCAACTCCACTGTTGTTTTTCCTCTGTTTGCACTTTGACCTGTATTCAATGCAGCATCCCTGCGTGTGCTGTGCTTCCCACAGTAACTGATGTACACGTGTTCCCATAAGGATTATGCACACACCAGATCTTCACAGTTCCCTTGTGGCATCTGGCACAAGTTCAAATGAGTTGAATCAGAAAGTGATGGCTTCTTCCCCCTCTTATCACTACATGTAGATCTTCTTTGGGTTGGTGACTTTCCAGCTTATCACACCCACTGTTTATGTTTTGTTTTGTTAATCTATTAGCTCAGCAGATAATAAATCAGTCTTAGAAAGAATTAGTACTTTGATGATGCCTTTCTGCCTTACAGAGGATCTTTTTTTTTCTTGAGGTAAGTGGTACTTTTTCTCATGAAGAGTCAGCATGTGAATTTTCTAGTCACCAGCAGAGCATCTTCTATAATTCCACACACTGAGCATCTTCACCAGGCTGTCAGCTGCTGCTTCTGACTGCTTCTCTTGTGCTACGGACTTTCACACTGTTCTGGGAAAGCTTCACAGCCCAATGATGCCACCTGCTTCCTTGTAAACTGCTCCAAAAATGCTTTGAGCCCATCCTGTAGGACAAGTGGTTGTTGTGGGAGATGAACCAACAAAGAGGGCTTGAGTTAAGGGTGCCAACGGAATGAGGAGTCTCCTGATGAGGTGGGTTTGATTTGGGCTGTTCCAACCATGAGGGTTAACCCCTGTTTTTCAACCCTGATGCTATGTTCAGCCATTGTTTCCCAAAGTTCAGAGCTGCTCTCAGCAGGTTGAAAGGTGGTTTGAACAAAGAACTGAGTTCCAGAAAAAAAGGGTCAAACTCAGCCGTTGGATAAATTCAGTCCCTAATTTTAAAACAAAAGAGAATCACATTACGAAGCTGAAATAGCAACTTTATTTCTTCAGAGCATTCTCATATATATGCTGTAATTCACTTCTTCCCTATCAATCACAGTAAAGAGCATATTTTCTTAAAGTAATTCTGAATGAAAGAGATGTGATGAAATCACTGCCAATGGTCAGGCTGGAATTCATCAACATGTCTACTGATCATCTTAAAAAGGTATCATTGCCTCTTGAATTGTGGAGCCTAATGGAAGCAAAATTAGTTGACAAAGTTAGGTTTATTTTTCCAGAGTTATAGACTTGATCGCATTTCCAATTCCCCGCTAAACAAAGCTATGAGACTACTTTTTGTTCAATTTGAAGCATTTAATGACTTCATAAAAAAGGAAAAACCCAGGCTGTTGAAATTTATATCCATAAGAAGTTGTCATCTTTGCCTTATTTTCAATTTTCCCATGAAGTTATTAAAACATTATGTGATCGTAATATATTTATGGGGAGGGGGAAATGAGGTGTAACTCTGACTGAGGCACAATGATTTGCTAAGAATTGTAAAGCATCAAGGGCTACAAACTTGTACAGAGGAAGATGTGTGTCTATACACCAAGTGGAGTTTTGAGTACATATATTCCATACTTGTTGCATGGAGTTTCTGTTCTCCCAACCTACATAAATATTAATGAGACTCAGAGGTATCAAACTCTGCTCAACAAGTTGAACTTAGCCTCCCTGCTGCCTTTGAATTTCTTTGCCTTTTTCTTTTGTATACTGCATGATAGAGGATAGAAGTTTTGGAGCAAACTTGATGATAGTGTTTTGCAGCTAACAAGCACAGAGCCCATTATTATTCCCCGTGCCTTTATTCACAGGGGAGAAAAAAGAAAGCTATTAATGAACATAAGTAGCTTTCTAGGTTTCTGTTCTTCTCTGTCTTCTGTTCCTGCACCTTCCCTCTGGTATCTGAACTTCTGGCCTGTTTTGACAGCTGGGTGCAGAGCCAAACTTACCTTTGTGAGTAGGATGCTGAGCACGTTGACTGTAACAGCTCTGGACAAGGATTTTCTTTCTGCTGAATATCTGCCAGTGTTTTGTGAAGGATTAGGACTCCTATGGCTGACTAGAGCTCCTAATACAGCACCACAGACTTACAGTTGGAGAGACCATTGCTCTCGGTCTCTAGGCTTCATCTCCATGGGAAGAAGTCCCTGTAATGTCTAAGCTGAACACAGCAGGCAAGTTTAAAAGATGTTTGTATTGAAATGAAAAGATACCCCTGGTTTTCTGACCAAAAATGCACTCTTGTTTTCCCTCCAGTGTGCCACTGTTCTGAACATATTCATTATTTTGGGGAAAAGCTGGACTTAATGTAAACAAGAGGAACCCATTGTCTTGAGCAGTGCTACTCCAGCCTCCAGCGGTCGAGAACTGGTCCAAGCAAACTGATGGATGTCAATGTGAGTGATGGGAGGCGTATGTTTCTGTGTGCTAAAAGCAGCACAACACATTGCAAGGGATGGGAAACTGGAGCGGCTCCGACAGAGCCACATATGGCTTCATATATATAATGTGCAAATTCATCAGTCAAAAATATCCAAACACTTCATAAGGGTAAAGCTCTGCTCCTACAAGGGCTGCAGTCCCACAGACTTAAGGGGAGCAGAGTGGAATCAGTGCCAAGTTCTTGCAAATCCTCCCACAGTAGTGTTTCCCAGGGTGGTCACACATAAGCCTCTTTCATCTTTGGAGACCAGGAATTTTATGTGGCTTTAACTAAGTCCAGCTGAGAGATTTCACCCACTGTCCCCTGCCACTTGCATCTCTTCAGTTGTCCTGGGCTGGGAGAAGCTGTCCGTGCCCAGGCATACCTGGGATAGCAAAGGAGGTTGAAAGACAAGTGCCTCACCCTCTGCTTGTTGGAAGATGAATAGAGAGGGCTTCATCCTCACAGGGACAAGGGTTGGTAGATACAGCATCCTTCTGGTCAGGAGAGAAGGTTTTTGGCAGGGCACTCCAGAGGTGATGTCAGACATTGTGGAAAGCAAGCACAGGGACTATAGACAGAGTTAGGCCTCTGTGCTCAGGTCAGGAATGAAATGCCTTGGCAGAGCTGTGTGGGGAATCCAGCAAGGTATCTGCCCTCAGGATTCCTGTCTCCAATCTGCACTAATACTTGGCTCTTTCAGGGTTGCTACACCCACTCCTTAAAAAGAAAATGCAAAGAAAACACATGCAGGAATTTTTTCCCTTTGAGGTATATCCCAGGACCAGAAAGTTTCATGTTTTCACATCCAAACTGCTCTCCAGCAGCAAGAAATGAGTGTCTGGGCCCACTAAAAGCATATATTTGTCTTTCTGGGACCAGCACATTCCCCCTGCTTTGTAAGGTTTATTTCCATGGCTAATTTTGGGCTGACAAGGTGCATGGGGCTCCAGAGTGCAGCTCACTGTGTAGATTGTGCAGAGCTGACAGCACAGATACACAGGGCCATTTGCTGGCACATGGAAGAAAAAATGAAAAATATTAACTACATTAGAACTATATAAGATAACCCAGAGAGTCTTTCTTAGAGCCAGCTCTGCTCCTGCTGGCACTAACTGCATAATGCCAGAGCAGAAAGCCAGGCCCAGCACGGCTGCTGGTAGAGGGGTTTAATTATTTTCATTCTCCATTTTCATTTCAGCCTTCCTAGTAATTTGTGTTGCCTTTGTTACCAGAACAAGGGAGACAAAAGATATTTGCCTTGTAGATTCCTTTAAGAAGCAGTTCTTTGTGCTGGTGAGAGCAGCCTGCCTGACAAGCTGCTGAGAGTGAAACCACAAATCCACACAGGTTCAGCCTGGAGCACACACTGGGAGACTCCTCACAGCCACAAACCTCCAAGGGCAAGAAAGGGGTGCAGTCTTCTGGGCCAGTCTATTTGACAGGGTTTCCAGTGGGAAGGTCAATGCAAGCCTGGCCTCAGACACATATTATTTGTTGTTATAGGCTATTCCCTGGCAGGATGTGAGCTGGACCCCTGAGCTCTCCCCCCTCAATCACCAAAGATGCTTTTGATAGAGTTAGCTCATGGTGACAGCCACAGTGGCTGCTTTGGAGGCAGGAGTTGAGGAGGGAATAACTTTATCCTGTTACTGAGCCTTGGTGCTTGATGAAACTGTAAAACTGTGTCTGTGTGATGAAAAAGAAAGAAAATCACTAGCACTAATGGAAGAGTGGATTGTTTGAGACAGTTCCAGGCATCCAGGACACCATCGTATTTTCCTGCTAGAATTAAACTGATGGGTGTTGTTCCAGACTACACACTCAGGAATGCTTTTTATTTTCATTTCCAGCTCAGAAAGCTTGTGCCCACCATTTTCTCATTGGGAAATCACACTGTTTTCTTTACCTGCTTATCATAAAATAAAGAGTCTGATTGCACAGCATAACTTTCATTCCAAACTGCTCGTAAATTTAGGAGTGGCAACAGCAGAACTCTGTGGTATGTCAATGTCAACACCCAGAAATCAGTGTGTCCTTTCTGCTTGTTGTCCCAGCTGACCATAAACACAAGGGCTTTTTTCAGACAGCCATTTTAACAAGGAATTCTTCCTTCAAAGATACTGGAGTACCAGTATCAAGTCACCAGGCCTTTGTCAGGGACACAGCAAGGTCTGGAGGGGGGACGAAAATAGATGGGTCTTTGTCATCACGTGTCCAAACTGGGGCAGGGAAAGCTGAGCATTGGAGTAAGAGGTCATATAAGAATCCATGTGCATGTAGGTGAATTTACCTGTACTGAAAAAAAAAAGAGTTTCCTCAGAACTGTACAGAGAGAGATCTCTTGTATTAGAAAATATGAGGGGTTTAATGCAGCCATTACAGCATTAGTCGGCTGCTGGAGACAAAATATGGCTGTATGCATTAAAAGTATTGAAAATGGCTGGCTACAGCACAGATACACACAGCTGATGTAGTCAATATATTCATTATTCTGGAAACACAGGCAGATCTTGTGCTTTGCTGCAATTTGCTGATGCTCTGCTTTTCATTCCATTTGAACCTGTTTCCCTTCATGTAAAATATTTTTTGAGCAGAGTTGGCTCTGGGGTTTCTAATGCCCTTAGCAGAGTTTGGAGGTCACTGTAGCAGAGCAACTGGTGAAGACAGCAGAATTCCAGCAGCACTTGAACTGCTTCCATGAACTGCTCTTCGTGGTGTCCTCTGGACATCTGTTATGCTTCCTTAATGGGGACTGTTGGCTTTGCTCTTCAGGAATATTTTACTTGAAAATATTCTCAAGTTCAAAAGTACTTTGAAGTGCTAGTTAATTCAGGTCTAAATACAGAGAAACACAAGCAACAAAATCGTTTGTAATGCTTTGCAGCGCTTAACAGGAGTGTGTATCTGCCCCACTGAAGAGGAAACTTCACTGATCATTGACTGAAATTCCTTTTGCACTCCTTTAACAGTGTGAGCCATGACACGTGAGATGAGCCAGGACCTCTGTGTCCCTTGATATAATGAAAAAAGGGCAGGAACACAGCATGGGGATTTTGCTCAGTGTCTTTTGTACATACCTGGAGCCAGGCAGGAGGTTGTTTCTGGGGAAAGGACAACACTAAAAGTGCTTTCCAGAAGTTTCCAGCAGCTCTTCTAGAAAGCAAGTTGGTCTTTCACAGGAATTTTGTGCTTGAAAACGTTAGAAGGTTTTTCCTATACTATGCTGCAGGCTCCTGCACGTTATGTTGTCATACTTGGCAGGAGGGTGAGGGGTAAAGAAGTGTTAAGTTATAATGTAAATTGAGTTTATTGCTGTCTGGCAGAATATTTTGGCAGCCTTTTGTGACAAAGCCTCTGCCACAAACACTTTTTAGCTCTTGGAACCAGGTCAAACCATTAATCTGAGTGTCTGCAGGGACATGTACAATGCCACAGCAGCTCCTACTGTCAGAAGATGGATGCATCCCTGGCTTCCCACTGCACACACTCACTTCTGACAATGTTAGTCAACAGGTTTTCCTAGCAAGAAAGATTATTGGGGCAGGAAGAAATGACTGATTCAGAAAGGTCTGCATTAAACAGCTGTTCAAACCATAATGTTTCCAGTTTCTCAGTGGCTCAGGACAGGCACCACATCTTTCTTAGAGGCCATCAAAACTCAGCACAGGTCATTACTAATCTGCCAATATGCCAGCTTCAAAGCAAGGAAGGGAATCTATCCCAGTCTGACCCTCAGTATTTCACAGTCCATATGCCTGTTGCCAGAAATCAGGTTTTTCATCACGGACTCTCACAGACCCTTAATGAGCCCTAATGATGTGATGCCTGCAGGGCACAAGGAGATGTCCAGTGAGTCTAGCAACAGGAAGGATTCATCCTACATGTCCTCCTAGAAGGATCTTCTGGTTCACTGTGTGTCTGTAGTAAGATATCCATTGGGTTATTCCAGGTGTTTCTGTTAGGACCTGTTTTTCATCATTTCAGATGGGGAAGGGAGGGACAGAACAATTGCAGTCAACTGCACTTCCTTACTTTCTCTGGCCCCATGATAGCACCAGTTAAAATCAATGGGGCCCCTGTGCATGCACAAGCCTAGCAGAGGATTTATTTGACAGAGCTGCAGATGGAAGGGTTAACTACAGGCCTGAAATGGCTTCACTACTCAAATATTTTCTTGGAAAGCTTTGAAATGGTATGCCTTTGTAGTTTGTTTCCTTTTTTTCTTTAATTAACATTGATCATTGGCCGTACCAATTAATGCAATTACGTGGTCCAAAATAAACCACCCTACCAGATCTGTATCATATGCTACTCCTCCCAGGAAAACAATTTGGACACAGCAGAGTGAAGAAGTGGATTAGCAAAAGAAGCCATTTCTGTTAAAAGAAATTTTCATTTAGGGTCTTTTTTTTAGAAGAAATTATACATTTCCTGTGTGTAGAGTCACAACCCATTTCCTTTTCAATAGGAATGAAATATTTTTAATTACTGAGCTGTCATGTTAACTATCCATTATTTTTATTTAAGAATATGAAATAAACATTAAAATTTAGGAAATTTTCTCAATATTGACATTTCCTTTTGGGATACAGGTACGATTTGAAGTTTCAGTAACTTTGGAAGGTAGGGTTCATCCATGCATTCATATCTGATTTTTCCAGTTAATTTCAGTGACCAGAGAAGTTTACAGAAGCTGTTATTTTCCCAGTTCTGCATCCAAGGGATACACTGGAAAACAGAGACATGACCTGAGCATAATCTCCCACTGATCTATAAGCTATATTATTATGACGGTGTGTGGTAGGGATTTGTATGCTTGAATCCAATTTTTTTTTTCCCCTCTAAAGTGTTAATCCTTTATTTGGAGCCCACATATAAAAGTCTTGGCTTTTCAGGACCAGATCATGTGTTTTCCAGGCTGGTGGGCACCTCACAGATCCACTGGTGGGAATTTGTTACCATCAAACCTGAAATAAGAGCTTAATTCTGGATTTGCCTGAGGGCCAAACCTTTTTCACAGTTACAATCCACATCTAAATACCAGCACTTTGATCTTCCCTGCTTCATGGACTTCACTCTTTTATCCTTAAAAGAGATTCAGCCAGATTTGTAGTGGAGATTACACCTCACCTCTCAGTACCTCTGCTTGCACAAACATCAAACCCCACCTTTTCCAATCAGTTCCCTCTCACTGGGTGGTGGGGTGGGAGGGTGTTCCCAGACCATCCTGGCAGGGTGTTCCATCCCAGCCATGTGAGACAGTGCCCTTCAGACAAACTCAGAGGCAGAAATACAAAAAAAAAAGCTAGCAGAGAGAAGAATTCCAGCTTCATTCTCCACCCAACAATTCCCAGGCTTTGGAGGAACCCTAATGCCATTTCTCACTCATTGGTGTAGTCACACCTGCACCCAGCTGAGGAAGCCCAGCAATAATTTTCAGACCAACACAGTGGTTTTCAGCCCAGATGGGCACATCAGGTCAGGTGAATCACTTTGCAGATAGGTGGGGAGAAATCAATTAATAAATAAAAGTAATTCCTTCTTTATCAAAACACTGACTATAAAAAGGAAACTTCTGGGGTTTACATCTTTTATATACTGTTTTTACTCATTTAAAAGTATTAAATAAAGCTGAAAAACCAAACTGAAATGTAATTTTGCCTGTCAATTTTTCATTCACCAAAACTGCCATGAGAAGGAGGAGGATTGGGCTGTATCTCCCACACCTGTTCTATACATATCTTTTAGAATTGCCAGGGAGCTGAAATATTCAGTAATCTTTGAAAAGCACCTGAGTGATCCATGCCCTGGGCTTTGGCATGGGATGTAAAAAGATGGGTCTGAGGGGTTACCTGCAGTCTCTTTTCTAGGTCACTCATCTGGGGCATGAGGCACAGAGGAGTTTGACTTCTGCCAAACACACGTTTCAATGGAATCAGAGATCACAGAAGGAGCACAGAAAAGAGTGGACTTTGTGCTGTGGGGCTTTTGCAAGATGAATGGTGCCAAACCTAGAGGACACAAAATCAGGACACACACTTGGCAGAAGGACTGCAACGCAGAAAGCGAATGGCACCGGTTCAGCTGGAAATCTCTGGGGCCGTGAGGCGTCTCAGGCTGCCATGCGAATCCTCCAGCATCCTCCTCCTCCAGAGGCTGGGAGACGGCATCTTCAAGAGAATCAGAGTGAGTTAGGGGTCAAAATCAATGGAAATTCATTGTGAAACAGGCTCCTTTGGGGCTGCTTGCAGGGATCTAGGTTTACCAGCTGGGAAGTCCCGGGAGCGGTGGCCGGGCAGTGCCGTGTTTGAGGAGGGCTCTCCCCTGGGCAGGAGCCGCCGGCAGCGGCTCTGAGCGCCGCGCTCGCTGTCTGCGCCAAGAGGGGCTCCAAAAGTAGGTCACGGCTCACTGTGATGCAAACTCTTTCTTCTCAGGTGCATCAAGGCGTTCTTTCATGTGCTACTGAGGCAGGAGCAGCAATTCCTGAGCGCACCGAGCCTCCGCGATCCATCTCCCGCAGCGTCTGCTCCGGGGATGCTGGAGAGCTGGGGGCTGCAGGAGCAGCAGGACAGCAGCAGGTGCCACATGTCACTGCACACAGAGCTTGGGTGATGGCCCGTGGCAGCAGACATCTCAGCTTTCAGGTCTTAGGGTGCCTTCCTATGCCTCTTATCAGCGCCTGGTGCTGCTGCGATGTCCCATGGCTCACACAGCAACCCTGTGCTGCTGTACTTTCCATGTCCTGGCTGCACTTTTATCTCTCTGCCCTCATCAGGTGCTTCCTGGCTCAAGCACATGTGTTTTCCCGTGGGAAAATGCACTTTTTCTTAGTGACAAAGGCGAAGCTTGAGATAAACCATCTCAGTACAGCGAGATTAACAGAGGTTGAGAGAAAATAAATGTGTGGTCATCACCTAGTGTCAGAAGCTTTGAACAGATAGGAAGCTGAATGCCCCATTCACCATTTTTCTAGACAGGAGGCAAAAAAGCCAGAAGAAATTGCAGCTGTGTGTTACCGGAAGAACAGAATGCCTCACCTCGTCCTTTCACACCCACAGGGAACGGACAGTAAAGCCTGGGAGCTTCCCCTTCATCTTTAGGTTAAAATCCCACCCACTTGTGCATGGGGTATTGTTTTGAGTATCACCAGGGCTACTGCTCTTCATGATTCCCAGTTTTCTACCCCAAGGATATGGAGATTTGACTGTCACCTATGTTGCTTTCCTCTACAGTTATAGGAACTGTAATGAAGGCCCAGGGCTGAAAAAAGCAGACCATGAATGAGAGATGGCATCACGAAAGCTCACCAGGAGAGAAGGCAAATTTAGCTATTCTCCACATGATTAAAGAATGGAGCCAGTGTGAACATTTTCCATTTAAACTGGGTTTTGGAAATAAACAGTTAGCACCTAAATAAGTCTATTCACAGGAAATACCCATGTCTCATGGAAAATGTCAGTTTTTCAGATAGACAAATGCATTAAAATGTCATATGTCAAAATATATCAAAGATATTTTGTCTGAACTAAATCTGAGGTGGAGTTGTTTGCAAAAATTCAAACAGGGAGAAGTTAGACTACTCTAACTGAATAATTAGTACAGCTGGCTTCATCCACAGTGCAGTGTAAGCATGCCCTTCTATGCACAGGAAAAAACCTGAGATATCTGAGTGATGAAATTAAGGGAGAAACAGGGCATTGAGTGTTCTGGATAAAATTGTTATCATTCCATCAGCTCTCTGAGAGCCTTCAGCCCCAGTGAGGTCAGCTGGCATTTCTCTCTCACTCTACAATCAGCACTAGAGGCATCAGGACTATCTCACGGAAGAGGCACTTTTATTGGGCACGCTGCTCAGTATAAATCTAGCAAGTGTTGCCCTTTTTTTATTCCCAGGTATTGTCAGGCACTGATCATTTGCCAGCTGCTGGTGCTGTGTGTGTTGGTGTGGGGGCAGACAGCCTGAAACAGGGGCTCCTGCCTGATGCTGCACCAGAGGCTGCTTCTCTCCCCAACCACCACCCCTGACCTCGGCCCCTCTGAGATGGGGACACACCCAAGGGCTGCTCTGAGTCTCCCCTGGAAACCTGCCAAATTGCACGGGATGAATGCAATCTGTTTACCACGATGTGCTCATACAGCTGGGAGGATTTAGCTGCTATTTCAAGCAGACCTTCCTGTAAATGTAGAGGGGCATCTTGAAATGCATTTCAAACACAGGAATGAGGGGCTCTGCTCTGGCTCATTTTCACCTGTGATGTGTCATCTCTTAAGTGGCCCCAATTTACCAGACACCAGCAGGGAATCCAGTTTGTGAATGCCACCCCTGCAGCTGCATATTCCAGTTACCCACACCATGGCCAGCAGTCTGCTTTAAATACACTGGGGTGTAATCCTGACCCTGACTAACACCAATAACAAAAGCTGTCCTGGGCACCATCACAGTGATTGCTGTGCACACAACTCTCAGTTTGAGGCAAGGTGAGCTGTGACACAGTAGAGTCATCACAGCTATAGAAATCCTCCCCCAAATAGGGAGTTGTTTGCATCCTTTATACACATAGGAAATAAAATTACACTGAAGTCCCAGTAGTTTATCTGGGGTTCCCTTCTTAATATCTCTGCTACAGAACACCTGACAAGAACTTCCCAAGTGGCTGCCTACCCTGAAAAGAGAGGAGACATCAGCAAGGACATACCAAGAGCTCCACAAATGGGTATTTGGATGCAGCCCTTAAGATTAGAGAAATAGCATAATCCATAGTCAACTGGAATTTCTCTTTTACAGGCAATAAATATTGGAATATTTATTTTGCATCATGACTGCCTTCTCGTCTCCTCTCCTTTCTATTTTTCCTCCTGTATGGTAAGGAAAGAGCATATGATGAGTGTAGTACATTATAACTGAATATTAATCTCTTCTATTCAGTCAGTGCTTGCATTCATTTATATGGATGATTTGCTAGTCTTGTTTGAATACACACACGCATATTTAACAGTGAGGTTTATTATGAAAAATGCCCTCGAATTAACTCTTCTAAAAGATGCCAATATTATTGGCAAGAATTGCATTTTATTTTCTTTGTAAATGTGCTGCTTCCTTAAACATTCATTTCCTTGGAAATCCAGTACTTTTCCAAATGCAAAGGCAGTGGTGATGAGCAACTGTCATTCCCACATTAAAAAGCAAAACCAAGCCTTGATCTTTCTACAGCAGATTAGGGAAAGAGATAAAAATGAGATGAAAGCCTCAAATGTCTGTTCCACTAGGTTCGAGGCATTCTTTTTGTTTTAGTTCCGCACTCTGCCTCTTTAATTCCCCCTGGCTCAAATGCCAATTTTCTGCTATGTTGGCATGACTGCCGAAGAATTGCTTCTGTTAATAAACTGCACAAAATAGCTGAGCAATTAGGCAATTAAACTGTTTTAAATTTAATTTAAAACCCTGGCATTTTGCTAGGAGTATTTTTTTTTCTTTAATCCCATCTTTTTTGTGTCGTGGGAGGCAAAGGGCGAGTTGGAAGGGTGGGAAGGCAGGACAGTGGTGAGGGAAGGGTCTGGTGTGATTGGAGTTGACTCAGGCAGATCAGTATAAGGGCTGTCCACTTTGGGGAGCACACTCCCACCCTTGTCCCTTATTAGAACAAGTAATTTTTTCCCTAACATTTAACACACAAACAAGCTTAATCTGATTTCCATCCTGATCCCAGACGGGTATCAGGGCTTGTAAGCAAATGATTTCAGGAGCTGCCTACCTGCTCTTGGCTGCTATTTCAAACTAAAAAGAAGAGCTGGAGAAAACACAGGAATTACTGCGCCTGGGGGTGAGCAACCTGTTCTGCTCATCACTGCATGTTCCCACTGCATTCAAGGGCACTTCTTCAAGTTACCTGAACTGTAGGAAAGTTTGTCCCTTGGGTTTATTTGACCTGTACTTACAGAGATTTCTTTATTTGCTGCAGATCAAGTTTGCATTTTGCTAAAGGCTCTCTTGCTGATTTTCCATGGGTGGTGGAACTGGGATTTACCCTTCCCAGAGATGGGGCCCAAGGGAATGGTGAGAGGGTTTATTCCAGCATGCCACAGCTGCATCCCTAAACCCATCATTCCCTGCCTTGCCCCATTGCCAGCCAAAGCCCCTTCTGTTCCACTCACACCATGAGGGCCAAGCTGTGGTAGCCCACCTCCATTGTGCTACATCCCTTCCCAACCCAGCCACCTTCCCCAAGCCACCATCTAAAATCTGTGCACAGTCCTCCTTTCCAATTCACACTTCCAATCCATCCCATTCACATGCCCAAGTAAAGTTTTCTCAATAAGCACAAATCCTCAGCTGCCCAGTCCCATCCCTGTGCACTGCAGCTGCTCTTCCACCCCCACTTCTTCACACCCTGCACCTCAGCTGACCCACAACCTTTGCACAGCCAATTTTTTCAGAGCAGCCTGTCCTCTTTACTTCTCAATGCATTAAATCTCTTTTCTTATCATGATGGCTGGAAGAAACAAAACATTCTCCCTAGTGCCCTGCTAAAATTTTCTGCTAATAGAAACACACCACATTTTTCAAGCCTTTTTTCACTACCTATATTTGGATGAATGATGCCACAGCTAAGCAAAAACACCCTTTTGTATACCCTGCAGTGCTGACTGTCTTCTCAAGAAAAGCTTGTATCTCCATGGTCACATCATGGCTATTTTTAGTGAACCAGTCATTCCTGTTATTCTCCTAGTCTTTGAAATTAAAAATAATGGAAAGACAATTAAAAAGATTCTTCTAAATATTACAGTAGTCACATGCTGTTTGCAAAATTCTAGGTGGAACTCCAACCTCCCCCCTGAGCTAATGGGGATATGAGCATTAACAATATTCACGTCATTGTTGCAGTCAGACTCGCATTATCATTTCCACTTAATGCACCATTGGGACCCATCCTATGGTAGCTGGGGAAATGTATTATAAGTTAATTTATTATTTCTGATATGATTCTATGCTTAATCGAGATCTCCTGTTCTGCACAATGAACCCACTTGTTGCCCTGAGAACAGCCAGGCCCAGGCAGATCCTCTCCCTGAGCCTGAACTTCTTGAACCCTGGTGCTGCAGAGGAACTGTTGGCAGTCAGGCTGTGCCAGGGTGCTAAGAGAGATCCAGGAGCTGCAAGTGTTGCTTGACCTGGGAACGTGAGACATGTCAGGGAAACAGGCTGCCCAGGGCAGTGTTTTAGAGTGAGGCATTGAGGCAGCAGTGAGACACTCATTTTCTGTTTTTTGGACTTCTCAGAACACCATTGCAAAACCTTTTTTTGTCTCTATATGTTAGCATAAATTGCAATATTAATCTCTGCCCTCTCCTCCCTCCTGACATTGACTTTCCACCACAAACCCTTTGGCCATGCAGTCCATTTTGACAGCAGGGCAGGATCTCTGTCTCTGTGTTTATACAGTGCCCAGCATGATGGGAAACAGATTTTTGCTGGACCTTTAGTTGCTAGTGTAATGCATGTAATAATAGTATTACATCCTTGAACTCGCTGTCCTGTTTCAAAGGATCTGACAACCTTCTTAGAAAAATAAAGAGGTATGTATTATACAGATGTGAACAAGTTCTAACATCAAGTGGACAGCACATAATTCCAGATCATCTTCTGAGTGTCACAAAACCCCAAACTGTCACAGGGATGATATAGGGAAGGAAGATAATGGGTTGGTCTTTATGTTTGTACATTGCTTAGCAGCCATCAACAGAATTACAGCTCCAGGCAGATCTCAGAACACTCCTCAAGCCTCCTTGGTAGTAACACGCAGTCAGAACTTCAGAACAGGACATTCCAGGCTTTGCCTTTGTGCATTTACAAGGTTTTCAGGCACCATAAATCCTAGAAGAGAAGCATCAACTTTCCTGATCCTACAGGCAGCAAACTCGAATCTCAGGCCACCAGTGCTGACAGAGAGCCGTGCTCTGGTGGTGACCCACAGGTGGGAGATGGCAACAGTTCCCTGCAGGGCACCAGCTCCCTGCTGGGTTGTGCTGAACACACACCTACACCCCTGGGAATGCTGATGATGCCACTTCAGTGAGTGGTGCTGCTGTATTTCTACCAGGCCCAGGATTATCCAGCAAGGCCTTTCTTTTGCTCAGGGGGCTCAGTTCAGATGTGCTTCAAAAGCCACACATTGATCACCACTCCTTGGACACTTCTGCTTTGTTTTGCAAGATAGGGATTAAAGAACATGCCAGGAACTCGTTTGTTTATTGTAGTTCCTACAAATGCCAGCAGAGGTTGTATTGAAATGTAAGATAAACACGTATGCAAATAATACATTGACTCTGATTCAGTCATGATGACTTTGCCAATAAATATACAATCACTTTATAATACATTACATTTGTATATTTTAAATGACCTAATTGATAGGGGCATGAAAGCATTAAATTACCATATAGCAAGACTACTATACCACACTAGACATCTATTAGCATACTACACGTCAATCAGTGTTTTACCAATTAATGGCTATCTAATTATCTTGCTATAATGAGCTTGTTAAATGCCAATTAAATGGCAAGATGTTTGAATGCATTAATAAGAATGTAATTACACAGTTATTGGTGACATAATTTTCACATCATTAACTAGTAACTTATCCTTATTAAGTTTAATAAGTATATTCTTTTAACTTCCCATTGATCCCAAATTAGGATGCAATCGCCAGTCGGTTAAGACTGAGTGAGATGGCTATAATTGTCAGGATCATTATTGGAAAAGTTTAATGTCTCTGATGTTATAAATAAGCAATAACTGAAGAATGCACTGGAGGAAAAGACAACTGAAGGTGTAGCTGCACTCTGCACACAGATTCTAACTTGGGATAGAGAGCCTTCCTCCAGAAAAGAAATGCACCTCTCGTAAGAGATCAGCTTTCGAACCTGGAAATTGTAGTTTGTTTGCACAGCAGGTGAAATCTCAAACTTTTCTACCAGAGTGCTCTAAATGAAAAGGAACTGATGATAAAAGCTGAGTCCTTACCTGGTGTGTCCTTCTCAGGTGAGGACACCCTGGGACACTCCAGGAGCTGGTGGTCTGGGGTGATGCTCACCTTGCTTGCTCAATATTCATCCTGGGGAAATAATTTCTGCTGCTTTTTTGTTTAGCTGAGATGGTTGAGGTGCAACAAGTCCACAATGTGCTCCTGCCTGGAGAAGGGCAGTAGAGCCTGGTGGGACCAGCACTCTGCTGGGACTATGGAGACTTTGAAGTCATTCCGAGTTACACCTCATACTTAACCCAAAGTTTGGACAGGTAACTTAATACATCTCATCTTTCCATTTCTGGGATTTGTGAGAGAAAAATAATCACCATTGATGCTGAGGTATCCAAAACCTTCAAGACAGGGGCTACATAAACACTGATGTCAGCAGCAGCTCCCCACAGAGCAGGTATCAGAGCAAGTCAGAGCAGTCCACAGGAAGCTGAACTCAGATCTCTGCTTCAGCCATCAGGATGTCATAGTTTGTATAAAAGAAAATAGCCAATCTTCCATCCCAAATCTTTTATTTATGAAAGGGAAATAAATCACTCTGTGCATTTCCACACCAGGAAAAGCTATTTAACCAAGCGAGCATGCGTGAGCCATGGCAAATGCACAAATAGTTCTGCATTAATCTCTTCCTGCACCCTCTCATCCCATTTTTGCAGAAGACTGGGTTCATACCATCTCTACTGTATTTAAAATGAAGAAAGAGATTGAGAGCCATTTACTGAATTAGGCACTGTACTGAGATATGGGTGTAACAAAACCAGCCTCAGCCTCAGTGCCTTAATTAGCCACTCCACCTTGATGAGTGCCACAGATCCCAGCACAGCCCAGTGTGTGTCCTGCATCCCTAGCTATAGGTGCATTGCACATCTCCAGTGGAGTTTGGCAAGTGTTTCCCTGACACCAGGAGACAAGAGGATGCTCAGTGGTCCGTCATAGCTCAGCAGAAGAACTGCAGCCTACATGTTATAGGGTTTTTCTGAACTCTGGATACTGGAAGTACCTCATCTTTCCCAAAGATGTAACCTAGCCCTCTTCTAACATTTTTTTATTTTTCTTTTCATCTATCTTCCTGACTCCTTCAGGATTTTATTAAGAGAACTGGGGAAGTCTGTTGAATTCCTCTGTCTCCTGAGATGTATTTAACAGGAACATGTTGTTCCTATCTTGGACATATAAGATGGGCAAATGCGTACACAGACATCACAGTAACATCATCTTCTATTGATCTCTACTGATACAGGTGCATTGTGGATGTGTTTTGTTCCTTTAAAGAATTGTTTTCAGTGGATACTTGTCAGATTCTTTCCATCCCTCAATTTCATCTTCTTATAAGAAGGACAATTTTGTGTGAAAATACAGAGGTGCTCTCCTTTTCCTCAACAAAACAAAAATAAAGAAAGGCAAGAGGGGGGTAGGGAGAGATACCCTTCCACCTCTTCACAACATTTTTGTTTTTCTTCCCAAAAGCAATATGAAATTGCACTGAGCAGGTATGGTAATAATCAGCACTGAGTGGAGTAATGATGTGTCTCCTGCACTGAAGCTCCTGACAGGAAAATCATGACCTGCTCCCCACAGGTATCAAAGTCACTAATTACCCATCACGCACTCCGGATCGGCACTCATTAGAGGAACCGACACCGTGTTACTCAGTCACGGGGAGTCTCTTTCAAGTCCAGGCACTTTTCCCTTTGATAGAAAGAGGCTGCATCAGCACAGGCAGCACGTTTGCCTTCTGTCACTTGCTGGCTGCTGTGCTGCACATGAGACTCGTAGCCGAGGATGCAGTGAGTTCAGCTGAAGGAGCAGCTCGGTGCTGCTTGTAAAATGTTTAATAACAGATCATGGAGGAGCACATTTCTAAGATCTGCTGCTGCTGCTGCCGCCCACCTGGCCCAAATCCCTTCTCAGCAATGTCCCCGGTGCTGCCATCTAGATCCAGGTGTTTCCTGTGCCTCTCAGATGAACTGATGATCTAAAGAAAATAGCTTGTTCTTACTTTTTTTTCAGGGATAGACTAATCAAGATAGTTCTGCTATAATTGTTTTCATAGGCTAATGAGATGATAGGTAGAGTCCACCTCCCTAAATCCAAATCAAAATGTCCTTGGTGTCTGCACAAACCAGATTTGCCTGGAACCCTGTTTTCAGACACATCTGTAATAGGATTTATACTTCTGTCTCGTAACTATTTCCTTTTTACAGCCTTTCTCCTTATCTTCCGATTCTTTTCTCCTAGGTTGCTATTTGCTTTTACTCCACGTATTTGAATCTGAAAATGGTACTTAACAATTAAGAATTATTATTTTTTTGGCATATTATCTCTACAGTGGCACTCACCAGAAGAAAATAATGAGGCAGCACAGGTAATGTTACACAATTTATAGGTAACCTAGCTCAGAGAGACACTGGAGCCTTTCTATGCACTGAAACATCCAGCACTGATCACTGTTATGGCCACAGTACCTTGCTTGGGTGAGCCATTAGTGTATTGTAGCATAGAAATCCCTATAGTGGCTATAAAACATATTTATATATCTATAAAACTAGGATGCTCTGGTCTACTGAAAGCATTTAGATACTTGGATAAAGAACAATGTGTGGAAGCTGGATGTACAGGGGAAAGAAAGAAGCCACACTCGGGTTTTGAGATCAGCGTTTATTTCCAGGCATCTGCGAGGAAAGCCCATCAGTTCGATGATTATCTGAACATATGTGGAACATTTGTAAAAAGCTGGGAGAATTCCATTATGTATAAGCTGCTTAAAAAGTGGCTCACTTAAGGTTATTACACTGCTGCTTTGGGTTATTTTTGTTTAATTCAAACTCTGCAGTGGGTGAGACTCAATTTCAGTTTAAACAATCACTTCAGTACCTTATCTTTCTCATCATCTTCTGTACCTACAAAATTTGCAGTGTGGGATTCAGATAAATAAATACATGATTACACACACACTTGCTCATCATTTTCTCCATGACATTCTGTTTTCTGTGAATAAAGAAAATGGCTTTCAGGGCACTTTTTTCCTTCTCCTTCTAAGTGAATGATTTCCAAAGGGCATGTCTGTCCAGAAGAGATTAGCACTCTTGCCTTAGAATGAGGCCAAAGCACAGTTTTAGTGTCAGAAAATCAGTTTTGAATACACAAAAGTTTCCATTCAGAAGTCTATTAAAGAATATACTTATAAATTGTCCTCTCTAGCCTACTCCATCTGAGGGAAGAATTAAAATATTTATCCACTGACCCAAGAAGATGCTTCAAATGAACTGCTGTTGATAAAACGAGTAAGATAATGTGAACTATGATTCTGCCTCATAAGAAAATGCATATTTGACAGCTTTTGAATTAGTTGTGCCTCAGTCTGGGTCCCCAGTGAAAAGGCTGCATGATGTTTCTGAATGCAAACTTTGAGCATCCAAAGTAAACACTGCAGCAACATCCTCTCTGGAAAGACCTTTCCATCACAAAAGGACTCCCAGTCATGTAACACCAAACCAATAGTAATCAAAGAGATGAACAAAGAAAAAACTTTCACAACCAATACTCTTTTAAAAGTACTGAAAATGGAGCATTAAAAGATGTGGAAAAAAACATCTTCCCCTCAGGAGAGTCTTCATGGAGGAACTTACTTTGGGGAATATGTTTCTTTCACCATCCTACTTTCATATTCATATTCTTAAGATTTCTTAAGCCTATGCAAGAAGAAAGGGACATTTTCTGTACATCTCTTTCAAACAGCAGCTCTGCTATCAGTCCTGTGAACTCCCCCTTTCCACAGGGCAAAGCAGGCACCTGGTGATTAGAATTCAGCCCAAGCCACCCAGATGCAGATCTTCTGCAATGTCATGGCAAAAGTTTCCAGCCACTGTGATGTACACCTTTTCTCTCTCCAGGGTACATCTTTCCATATGGGGGTGGCAAATGGCTGAGGTCTATGAAACAACACAAAATCTTTCTCTCAGGCGTGTTCTTTGTTCCCCAAATTAAAGGGAAGTGCAAAACTTTAATTGTGCTTCCCTCTGTGTCCCGCCTCGCAGAGTGGTAAATCGGGGTAAATTGTGAATGCACTTTAATTCTCCTTATCACAAGTCTGGTAGCTCATTACACCCTCTGTTTTTTCTCCTCAGATGCTATAGAAATACAACAGTGTAACTAACACTTCTCCTCATTTAGAACCACAGGCGGTGGGAGTATGTGTGATTTCATTGTCTTTACTTGGTAATTACAGGCCTGTTCCTATTCCCACTGTCTCAGTGGGGTGCTTGTATAGTACACGTATTTAAGGCCTTTCAGGTGTTCTCAAGGTGGATTAGCATGAAATATTGGATCAGTGCAGAATGGTGCCTGCTCTGCTGTGCCTGTGACCACTGTGTGTAGAAGGGGTACTGGAACACAGGCCAGTCTAACTGCTTGTATTGCCACGAGGGTGGTGTAAAGACTGGCTCAGACAAAAGCCAACCCAGGAGGGAGAGGAGAGCTGGGATTTGGGTGGTCCTCCTTGCAGAGTGTGTCTCCACATCCATGAACACGGTGCCTCTGCAGAGGGTGCAAAGTACAGTGAGCTACTGCCGAGCCCCCAGGCTGCACACACACATCGGGTCATCCCAGGAGCCTTCCTGTGGGATGTATCTTCCCTCCTTTCCCTCCCTAAAGGTGTTTGAGAAGGTGAGATATGATGGGCCATAGGGCAACTGCAGCAAGACTGACACAGCCTTGGATTTAATGCACGTGACAGGTCCATTTACAAATGCAGATATTATTATCCTTTGATTTCAGCTTCTGATTCCTCCAGATGTTTGTGGTTGATAAGTCAGGCTTCCTTCAGGTTTTGCCACCTTCCATCAGTGCACATTATGCTTATCACAGATAGAAATCCATGTGTAACAGGAAGGCACATTGCACATATATCCAATGAATGTGCCTGTATCTTAACTATGTTTTAATACACCACATTCATGGTATACTTTGAAAAACACTGTAGCTGGAGCCAATGCTGCTGACAGAGCAGATCCTTTCTGAACTTCTCTTTGAATTCCCTTTTACTCTTTGAATTGGGATATTTGCATGAAGGCTCGAAGCCCTAGCTTTCTTCTACTGAAGCACTGGTGATCTTTGCCTTTTCTCCATTGAGATAGGCTTGTGAGTTCAAGGATTGAATTCACCAGAGTTCATAAACCAATAGGATTAAACTTTGGGTAGGCAGTGAAGCTTGGAGTCTGTGTTTATGCCTAAGCACAGGCTCAGATGCTGTGCTGAGTAAGGACTCCAGGACATTTGAAGCAACCCAAAGCCCTTCTTCCCTGGAGTCCTTCTCCTCTGCTGCTGCCTCTTGGTTAAATGAAGCCAAAGGTTCCCGTGCAGCACACAAAGGAATGTCAGGATGCAGAGGCACAGACGCCCAGGTGTCTCCAAGGCACTGCTGTAAGTGCACAAAACTATTCTGAGCCATCTGGAAATGATGAGAACTTTGTCTTCCATTCTTGAATGGAAAGAAAGAGAAAACCCAGAGCTGCATAGACCAAAATAGGATCCTCAAAATTATGTTTCCAAAAACTTGCTTACAGAAAAGCTGGACATGTGGGGTGTCAAGGGGCTGTAATATTTTTATCAGAACATTAAAAGTGACAGATGGTCAGAAGTCAGAATCAAAATGCAGATACTTCTGTTCTTTGAGAGCACTTGAAATCTGAATCTCTCCACATGCTTTGGACAAGGCTGGTCCCATAGACCATTTAAACTTCAGGAGCCAAGTAAGAAAGAAGTAACAACTATATTTTTTACCTGCTGTTCCCTAAATGCCTAAAAAGCAATCAAAACCAGAGGTCACTCATGGAAAACTGCCACATTAGCAATGGTGGAAGTTTTCTTTAGCAAAAGCTTACATTTCTCTCTGTAAAAATCAAATTGTCTCAACCATCTTTGGCATCAGTCTGTACTAGCTCAGTTGTACTTCAATGGAGATCTCAAAAGCCTTCTGCTCCCAAATAATGGCTTTAAATGCAGTGACAATTGTCCTACCTCTTTCCATCAGAAAGACAACTAGCTCGGAATACACCTGGATGGCAGTCTCACCACAACAGATCCCCAAGAGATCAGGAACCAGGAGACTCAGCTCTGCTTTTGCTGCTGTATTTCTTGGCCCCTGTCAGGGCATGTGCACAGTGCTGGTGAGAGCTGTAGCCAGCTAGAGCATGACTGTCTTCAGAGCTCCCCAGTCCTTCCTCATGCTTAAAGGTGGCTAAATACCTGAAGAGGAGCCTTGGCTCTCCACAGGTCTTCTGTTTGGAGTACAGGAGCCAAATGAAAAGACCCATTTTTTTCCCAGGGAAATAGAGGAAATGCTGTATATAATTGAAACTGCACTCCACAGTCATCTCTTCATCAATAACAAGGTCCAGCAAATTCCAGCCCACCTCTTAGTCCCCTCCTGAGTTTTCATTTTTCTTCAATATTTTCTATTTTTTGCCATATATTTGCTTATAAATATTACCATTTAAGAAGGGAACACTTGAGGGATGTTCACCTGAGGTCTGGAATTATATTTTTTTTTTATTATGAGTCCTGGAGAAGGATGCACAAGGCATCAGCAGAAAGTTGCAGTATGGGTTATAGATTGCTGCTCAGCAGTTGGTGGGTTGGCTATTTCTTTTAATTGCTGATACTGTATTTTCAGACAGTGCTGATCTTATGACAAATCTTTTTGCCTACTTTTCTACAATTAAACAATTTAGCTGATAGTTGAAAAAGTTTTTTCATAAAACAAATACTCCAAGGTACAAATACACATATGCCTGTACATGTATTGATATGCACAAACACACACATGCACAGTCATGTAACTCTCTTTCACAGCAGTTCTGACAGGGACATTTCCATTCCCCTAATTCTAAAGCTTTTCTTATGCTAACTGAAGAACCCAGAATTTTGCTTTCCCAGACAATTCTTGTTCTTAATGAGGTAGTTTTTAGTATTTTCTTTTAGTTCAAAAGCCCAAATATGCAGTGAAAAGCTGTGTGTGTGTGTTTGTGTCACTTTCAGCCTCAGTGTGCATGTCCCATTTTCAGCTCCTGAACTCTGAATAAACTGGGCTCACCTCCAAGAGTTAGGGCTTTAAGGAATACAGGTAATTGCACCATTACTTTTTTATTTGTTTAATTTTTTTTCCTTCAGCCTGCTCTGTTAGTTTATCATACATGTGGTCTAATTAAAGTTTCCTGCAGGACATTTCATCCAGAATAAATAATGACATTGCTCAGAAGGGCTTTAGTTACATTTTTTTTTTCCTTTCAACTGTGCTGAAAGGGAGGTTGCTGTCTAAAAAATCTGTGCCTGGGTGGAAGAGACAGTTTTATAATTGCATTTCCAGTCTTCTTTGTATTCTTTTGTGCTATATGCTTGTACAAGAAGAAACTGGACAGGCCTGTTGGATAGCAGCCAGGCAGAATTGTCAGAGAGAGAGAGACCAGATTGAAAATGAAATAGAAAGGGGGAAGAGAAATAAAAAATATCAGGATGATCTCTCAGAACAATGACTTAAGAAAGTGAAACTGGAGGAGAAAATACCAATTTTGTTTTGTGTCAGCTTCTGAGGTTTTAAAATTGTCTTTTGCTTTCTGTTTGGTGCTTTTTTTTTCTCCAGTTGTGACAGAGAAAACTCAAAGTATGGGGATGTGTTTCAAAAATGGAACTGGGAAAAAACATTAGTTTTCTGACTAAAAGTCGAGCACTGAGAAATCTGAGTGCACTCTGAAGGAAGAGAAGGAAGAGAAGGCTGTGTCTTGAAAATTGAGGCTCTGGCAGTCTCAAGGTCATATTCCTGCTCTGGGTGAGATCAGCATTTCTTGGTTTGGCATTCTATAAATTAATTAATTAATTAATTAATCATTCAGTAAATACATATTCTCTATCACTGTGAAGCAAGCAGAGACAAGATCAGCATACCCAAACCTACAGACTGTTCCTTGACCTTCATGTGTCTGAGTGTGAAGTGCTCTTCTGATTTTCCTTCCACTTATCTTTCCCAAGTCCCTGCAGGTTTCAATTTCTCAGGCTGATGTACTAGAAAGTTGGTAGCAAAGAGGTTAGCTCTCCTTTGAGGAAAGGTGGTAAAGGCGACCTCCAGAAATCCCATCTAACCTGACTTTTTCCATGATTCTGTTTAAGTCAGTCATGAAAGCATCCATCTACAAGCACCAGCAGCTGTACTCTTTGTTCCAGAAAGCCCACAAGTCATGGTCAGAGAGACTCTGTGACTGGTAAACAAAGAAAACAAAATAATAAAAAGGAGGCAAAAAAACCTCTTTGAGCCTTGAGATGTGATTATTTGTGCAGGGGCAGATTGAGAACAACTGAAATGAAAGGAGAAAAGCAAATGCAGAGCTGTGAGAAGCTGAATGGTGAGCACGTCTCTTCCACACTTTCCTTGAAGGCACAGCGTGTGGATGTACTTTATTCATAATGACAATATGATGTGATTCATAGCAATTGCTTCTTCACAGTAAATTATTCTAAGATGCGTTGTTGTGCCACGTTGCAATGGCACAAATGAATGATGTTAAAATACTGAGCAGACAAAATGATAACACCTGTTACAGAGCCACTTATAAACCGGAGTGCACGGAGGCATTTGTACCTGTCTCTATCACACATTGTGAGCTACACATCTTAGGATGGTTTATGAAGGAGAAGGCAATTTCTGCTATTCTGTATTAAAACATTTCTCAGAATTCCCTTAATTTACAGACATCCTGTCTCTGTTTACTTGACATCAGCTCCTGCTCTCTGCCAGGCAGTGTAGGAGAGAATTCACAACTGGCTCAGCACTCAGATTTCCTCCCCAGATCAGGTCTGCGAGGAACTGAGTGACAATATCTCCACATGTACATTTAATCCTGCCCCGTGGTAGCACACAATTACCCAGACTGAGGAGGAGCAGGGAGCTGTGCCCCCTCCCAATGCACTGTGGGGCAACTGAGGCCATGAACTGGCACAACCAGTCAAGGCAGTGCCTCGTGAGGGAGATGATGTCCTGAATTTGCACTGATTTGCACAGGTTCTCAGCACCTATGTGGGAGTAAGGCAGGTCAATGCCTTTGTGTGTTTGCCCCTAAAATCTTAATGCAATTACTCCTTGAGCCAGCGGAGGACTGCTTTTGCCATCCCTGGATAGGGCACGGTACCTTCTGCCAGCTCTCACCAACAGTCTCAAAAACCTGATGTAACTCAGAGCAGAGCAGCCAGGACCCAGCCCATGATGGCACATGGATTTCCTTGAGGGATTGACACAGCTCCCAGGCCCCTGATATCCACAGAGAGCTGTGGGCAGGTTCTCTCTGAACACTGAATTCACAGTGGTGGGCAGAGCACAGAGCTCCCACCACACAGAGGAAATGCAGGACAATCCTCTTATACTCTACTGAAAACATCTACCTCCAACAATAAAGCCAAAAGCACAGTCAGATTTTTTTTTTTTTTGGGGGGGGGGGGGGGGGGGGGGTAGGGGAGAGGTAGTACTGTTTTCCTCTGATTTCTAAGGAAACTGGTTTCATTGCTGGCCAGACATCTCCTGTCTGCTGTCTCCCATGGAAATGGAGCCCTAGTCCAGCCAGATTTGCTGGGGTTTTTGGTCCAGTTTCTAGCCTTGCAAGTGAGACACTAAGGCTTAATTCCTTCTTTTAATTTTCTTCTCCTCCTTGTTCTTTTTCCTTAGTGCAGTGGACTGGCTTCATTAAGATGCTACCAACAGGATTCTCTCCTAATGCTCACAAGTGCCTCTTCCACCCAGAGGCAGCTGGAGAAATTGTTCCTCTAAGCACCAGACACTTAATGAACAATGAGATGTACTCTCCAGTTTGCTTGCTTTCTCACTCAATTTGTCCTCTTTCACACTGTCTTGTGCAGTGAAAAAGCATCTACCAAGGTCTTGACCAAACACTTTGAACTGCAATCATCTTGGGATACCCAAGTGAGCTAATTACCAGCTTTGTTTCTCTCTCCCCTGCCCCTTCTTCCCTCTGATGACAGGGGGATGAAGTGGATACCCAGCCCAGACAGAAATTCCCACATTTCTCTCTCTCTTTCCCTGCTAAGGGGTCCCCTGTGAGATACTCTGTGCCCTTTGATGACAGTGCTGACGTCTCTCCTCTTAACTAATCTAGTCCCTCTGGGAAGCACTGGGGAAGTAATTTGGCTCCTACCAAACTTTGAAGCTCAGGTTGTTTCAGGAAGGTTTGTCAGCATGGAGACAGACTGCAGGGCCTCTGGGTCAGGTACTTGACTTTGCCACAGAAAAATACAAGGCAAGAAGCTTTTAAAAGCCCACAATTACCATGCTGTGTCCCAGCACTGTCAGCTCCCCACAGCCGAAGCTGCAACATCCGTATGGAGCCATGCCATGGGGGTGTAGTGGGCCAGTGCACAAGGGCAAGGGAAATGCTTGTACCAAAGCCAGGGGGGAATGATGCCTTAGGTTTTAACTTTCACATTTTTCAAATCCTATACTGCTTAGTGTGTAACTCTGAAGTTTCTTGTAGCCTGTTCACTTCTGCTCTGTTGTGATGGTTAAACATAACAAAGCCTCTCCTGGCCTGCTCTTCAAGGACACTCAGACTGTCCTAGGCCCAAAAGCATAAGCCAAAAGCTTCCAAAGGGGGAGCAAGCTTGGGGAAACTACATCATTAACTGAAGCTTTAATAGGAGAATTTATGCTGATATGCAAATGAAACAAACTTACAAAAGTGTGAAGAACTTGTGACCTGTTGTCCATCTTGGGGTCCATCTTGGCAGTAGCCTCTGGCTCCCCAGGGTGTATATTTGAAGGCCTTTCAAATAAATACCTACCTTTTTTCCCTCATTCTTGTCCAGTCGCTGTTTTTAGGTGACCTCTCAAGGCATCAGTCCTGGAAAATAACCACTGTCTCTTTTATTGTGATAATTTCTGCTTTAAGATACAGACATTGCTGTTCATGATCAAACCTATCCCACTTTCCCAATTACCAGTGGGCAGTAAGGGGTTCTTCATTTTCATGGAAGGTGAAGGGCAATTAATTCCCTAACATTAGCTGGGACAATTGCTGCCTGAGGTATTCTCATCCTGTTCAGCATCATCCACTGTTGGTTTGATCATGATGGAGCAAGAGGGTGAGGTGTAACTCAGACCTGTGCAGGTAACAGCTGAAAGAAGTCCCCAGGGAAGGCAGACTGCTGAGGGGGCAGGCAATGAGTCCCTCACAGGCACTCCTGTGGGGCTGAGCAAGGCCTTGAGAGGGCTTTTTGCCTCAGGAGGAAAGGAGTGAGGAGGGGATGTCCCCAGATCAGTGCTGAATGAGGCTGTGGAAGCAGGGAACAAAAAGGCAGGAGAAACCAGGCTTTCAATGAGAGCTGAGGTCCAGTCTGGCCAGTACAAGGGTGGTGAAAAGCCCTGGAACTTTCTTATGGCTCTTTCTGCTTATCTTCTTAAATACCATATAACCATGAGCAATTACAGCTCCTTCAAACCCCTGTGTGCTTGGGACACTGCTGGATACCAGTTTGCAACAGCTTGTGTGGGGCTGGCACTCACAGAGACCAGAAAGTCCTGGTATAGCTCCTCCAACATCACTTCTGAACCAGACTCACTGTATTCAAGTTCTGCAGCCTTCAAAAAGCTTTGGCTGTTCTCAAAGGTGTAGCAAATCTGCTTTGTGACCTGGAGAGTGAGGTCTTTAGTACACATTTCAGCTTAATTGTAAATAGTTCCTACAAAGCTGGATAAGAGGACAGGTCCAGTTCTGTAATCCAGCCAGCTAAGTCCCTGGTTGACAACATGTTCTGTCTCTTACTTTTTTTACCTGCACACCCCTGTACAGCAGTGTAAAGCCTAGTTAAACCAAGCTCTTGACATATTTAAAGCTCTGTGCAAATATTTGCTAATCAGTCCTCAAAAATCCCTTGTCTGTACAGAACGGGTAAATGTTGCTGGGCCTGATTCAGTCTTGGAGTGTATCACAGCCTCACTGGTCCCAGGTGGGAGCAGGTTAAACTGGAGCAAGCACACAAAAGCACCAGCTCAGAAGAGAAAGGCTTTCCAGCATCCACCCAACCACTTCCACCATTTAAAACAGCTGTTGGCACAGTGTTGCTTTTGACTTATGTGCCTAAGACTGTTTTGCCCCAGGCACTGAATTACCCTGGAATTCAGCATCCAAGATCTGCCTTTTCCAGCCTTCTTTGAGACCTGACCCTTTCCTCTCAACTTTGCCAGATCACCACCTGACTTTACAAGCTGGTTCCTTGGAGTCCATCGATCTCCCTTACTTCTCTGGATTTTGACTGTGCCCTTACCTTGCCCTTTGGATTGGCAATTTGGATCTCTGTGTTTCCTTGGTTTCTACCCAAAGAAGCTGAATTCTGTCTTAGTCTGCCTCAGTCCACTCCTTGGGTCTATAATTCAGTCCAGTCTAGCCAAGGCATTTCCCAGTATTTCTTTAACACCTCAGCCATGCCATGAAGCAGAAGCATTTGGACAGAGTCCTGGGACCCCAAAAGTGTCTGATGGCCGTGTGAGAGTCCCGGGCTCAGCTGGGAAGGAATGGAATTGCAGCCCCCCTCCTCAAACACTGCATTCATTGTCTCAAACATTCATGAACATGTTTGAGATGTGTTTTCTGAGAAAGCTCAAACCCCTTTTTTTATCATTTGCACTGCATATTCACATATCCTTAAGTTAGTGCCCTGGATCTTCTCCTGCCTTCCTGCCTGTGGTAGGTCTGCTTTTACCATCACTGTCTGTTCCCCTGTGTGGCTGTTCCCCTCCATGTGGCTGCAGTCCCACAGCATTGTCCCTGCTGGAGGGAATCTTGTGTGTTAACAAGTGTGCATTTGCAGACTCTTCAGTGCCAGTGAAGGCTGGGCTGTGAGGAGGACTGAGGGAGATGTTGGTACCAAACTTAGGTAAACAGCACAGCCCTTGACTTCTGCAAGATCTCTCTGCAGCAGTGCACTTTATACACAGATCTTTTTGGACTGTGCGTTAGAAATGCTTATTGATGCCAGCTGTATCAACAGCTGGGTTCCTCATCTGCAGTGTTTTGTATAGCCTGAAGTCTTTAAGTTTGCCTTCATGGACCAGAGATCATTAGCAGTGAGAATCCTTCAAATGTTGACTTGGCTAATTTGTCTGTCAATGGGGTCTGTGTTGCAATTTAATAGGAAGCTGAGAATATAAAAGTGAGTAAGTTGCATTATTCCATAGGGATGGCCTTGTAGCTGGTTCTGCAAGGAGTTTTGCTGTTCAGAACAACTGAGCCTCACCAGGCCACCAAGCTCTGGGTGAAGCCAGGACAGTGCCCCATGCTCTCCTGAAAGGCTGGCTGTATTCAAAGTTTAGAAAAATCCTTTTTTTGTTGGCTGCTCCCTTGTTACACATAAGCTGGGCTGGGAGAAATTATCAGGCTCTGTAGGAAACTCATGGTTTTCTTGTGTCTGAACACCAGACACTCCTTTCTCTGCAGAAAATGAAGGGGGCCATGAGCACTGGCCAAGAACAATTTGCATCAGTGGGTGTTGCAGCCTTGGTTCAGCATTTTATCTCACTTACTCAGCCTCCAGCAGAGCTAGGCAAAGACTGCAAAAAAAGAAGAGGAAAACAAATCTCCCCGCCGGCATCTGCTCATATGCAGAAGTAAATTCACTTTATGCTTCTCTGTTGCTGAAACCTCAGAGTGAAAGAACAGTGGTGCTGTTGGCTTGGCCATCTGGCTGGGGCTGGGAACTGAGGGTGCTCCCCAGCCCTCCCACAGCTTTCTTGCTTTGCCCCAAATTAAACAAATAAACTATTTTTTGTCTCAGCTTTTAACCTGTAAAATGGGGATAACACTTCTCTGTCCCCTAGGGATACTTTCCTCAGCCAGCATGGAAGCTGGTTTCCTGATAGCTCCAAATAAATGCTGCTAAATATGCCCAGCCATCCTGGCATGAATAGAAGCACTGCAGCCAAGGTCACCTCACTCAGTGTCTGCTGAGACAAGTACTAGGATGTGGCTTTGTTGTTTTCAAACTACTTTTCCATGCAGTCCACAGACCCGCTGAAACTGAAGCAATCAAGATGTCCAGCAAAAGCATGACAAGTAATTTACCACCCTGCCTACTTGCATGTTGGAAAACACCAAGGCTCATTTCTTGGCATTCACTTTAAGGCTTCTTGAATTAGAACTAATTTTTCTGGCCTTTTTTCTGTATTATTTTCTTCTGCTTCTTCTGATATCATGTGTATTATTATGTAAAATAAATAAGTGCATGAAATGGAGTAAAGAAATAATGGAAAAGGGTTTGTTGCAGGAGTTCCCCCTTGAAGCCTCCATCTCCTCCTACAGATTCCACAAAAAAGCCTCTTGAGGAAGATAATAGAATAACAAGCCAGGCTACTGAAGTAGGGAACAATCAGGAATCAAGTAAGATGGAAAGTGGAAAAAATAGTGATAATAAAAACAAGAATGAAAATTATATTTCAACAGTATTGGTGCTGAACAGATCACAGTTTTTAAGCCCAGAAGTGTGGTTTGCAATTGATAATAAAAATAATTATCTGTAAGACTCTTCCTTATTCTTCCACCCTTTGCTCCCACCTACAGAAGCTCACAGGATCCTTTGATACAAAAGCAAATATTATCATGTTATTTTTATTCTAGGCAGTTTAGAACAGAGGTTTCAAGGCCTGGGCTGTGGATTTCATGAATGGGTAGTTAGTTTGGCTGAGGACAATGCTCTACAGGGATCCTTCTTTCCTTCCATTCTCTTCACAAAGGCTTGCTGAAAAAAATCTATATTTTGAAATATGACCCTTTGGCTCATGCAATGCAGCACAGTAATTCCCAGGCCTCTACCTCTGATACCAGGGAAGAGGATGGGTTTGGTGCAGCTTTGCTCCTGACTAGAAGAAAAGTGTCTTTTTGAATAAGGATTATTCATTTCAAGTAGATCAGCCCGTTTAATCCTCCCCTTTCTGTCTGCCACAAGTTCCAGCCACCAGGGCCAAGAGAGAAACACATTTCACAGGGACTGGCTATCAGAATCTCTCTTGTGAGGTGCTGGGGGCCTTGCAGCAAGCCAGGATTGGTCAGGGCAGATATGAAGGGTCAAGGCTCTCAAACACAGTGCAGGAGTAGGAGGTTGAGGGAAAAGCTTTAAAGGAGGGCTTTCAGAAGTAGCACAGTCCTCTCTTCTATCTGCTGGAATGTGTGTACAAAGCAGGAAGGCTGAAGTCTAAATCTTTGGATGAATCATTGTTTGGGCTTAAAATCTGTGAATTCAGGGGGACGGGCAGTAGCTGGCATGGCTTGGTTATATTATTGCTGTGCTTTGGTCCAAGAAGTGAGCCAATAATCCATCTCTTGCAAACTGTTTCTTTTGGAGATTTTGACAATGGAGCCAGGTGTTTCTTTGACAAGTGGTTTTATATCTTTGCAAAGCGTGGTTGAAAATGTGGTTCCCAGAATGTGGCTAGCATTGAGCAACTTCCTCACTTACAGCTCCCCAAACTGCCTTTTCCAGAAAGCTTATTGCCCAAAGAACACTTGCTCTTTCACATCTCACATGGAATCCACTCACTTTTTGGTATTCTCCCTAACAGGCCCCACTGCCAGGTCTCTCACAAAGGCCAGCTCAATCAGTCTCCCAAGAAATGGTTCAGTCAGCTGTGACTTGTACCAGGCCACACCTTTAGTCAGTGTCTTCTGCAGTTTCAGGTCTCTTGCTCCTCCTGATTGCTCATAATTGTGCTAGAATTTTAAGCAAGATCTCTGGTGACACATCTACTGGCATTCACCTCTGAACACGACATGCAATGACTCAGCTAAGTATTGCAGCAGAGAGCCAACACGCTGATTTGAAAAAAAATAAATTATGAATAGGTTGGTTTTCTTAAAATATCTCATCTGCTTTTGTGGTTATCCTTAATGCATCATTGCACTAGCAAACAGCAGCATTACTGACTTGTGAGCAGGAGCCCGTGTTTTGCACGTAGCCTTTGGAGTCTGGGGGATCGATTCCCTACCTGGGAGGAAAATGCCTCGTTATAAAGGCCAAGCTCTGAGTGGGATGGGGAGGGGAAGGAGAGGTGGGTGGAAGGGAGAGTTATCCTTTTCCTTCCTCCTGACGTAATTCAGCAGAGCATGTCCAGGGAATGGAGCTTGGATTTCACAGCTCAGTGGCAAACACTGCGTCAGTCTGGCAGCATTTCTGTTCCTGCAGCACTCAGGTGGAGCTCGCAATGCACGCTGCTCTTTGGGGCTGCTGATTTTTGAATTCCTCTACCTCAAGTGCTCCCCAGACACCCTTTTCTGTAAGTGATGTTCTTTGTGCAAAACCTCCAGCCCCATGCAACTGAGGCAATGTACCTAAGCATGGAACACAGCAGAGGACTCATCCTCTTGGCTGCCTTAGTGGATTAAACACGGTGAGACCTCGAGTGACAGGAAATCTGTGTGACCCAGGCATGGGGCTATTTACCTATCCAAACTTCTCAGGGCTCCCTTCCACTGCAAAAACTGAAAAAAGAACAGTAAAATTTGATAATGCATTCGATTTTCTCACTCAGCTGAGCTCACAATCAGCATAGGCTGCCAGTTCCTTGTTACAGAAAAATACCCAACTGGCTTGGCCCTGTTCACACCATCACTGGTAGTTTGGCACAGCCAGAGGATGGCTGTATCACCCTCAAAACAAATTTTTTTTGGCATGACCCCTGAATGCTTTTGCTTGATGTTTTGCCTTTAAAACAGAGAGACGATTAAGAAAAAAAAAAAGTACTTTTCCCTGGGGCGCCATCAGATGCTAATAAAATCTTTAATTAATTCAGATTCGGATGGGCTCACATTTCTCTCGCTAGCTCACAACTTCAATCAAGTTTTTTTCTTTTTGTGATGCTGCTTTCATGCCACTTTTCACTGCATTTCTGATTTATCTGGAATTGTGCTATACGGGCATATTGGCAGGAAAGGCTGGGATAAAAGAAGACTAGGATGAGAGAAATCATTAACACAGGATGTGTTTTCTGGGCTTTTTTGGAAGAAACCTTTTTTGGAAGAAAACCCAAAAGGTCCTATTGCTGTTATGAATCCCTCAGGAACTCTTTAATACAGACAATTTGCCTGATTGGACTGCACTGGTCTTAAGCATTAGAGAGAGACAAATCACTCTTAAGAAACATTAAATCAAATAAGATAGAGAGAAATCTTGATAATGTGAAATGAATTCTGTAGAATTAAAACATCTGCTGAATGTTCACTTCATAATAAAATGATAATCTCTCTGAAATGGAGCCTGTCTCATTACCAGTTTAACGACTGGTGTGGATGATCTGATCTAATGCTGGTTAACTGAAAAGAAGTAAGTGATACATATTCTTTACTGGCCCCAGTAAGAAAGAAAAGCCTCTCTCTGCCCTGCTGTCAGTGCTTCCAGGGTCAATCTCTCCATTCATTTGCCATCCTGTGGATAAAAGATTTAATGTACAGGGTATAGAAATTGTTCCAAGACTGTCAGAGGGAAGCCTTTCAGACACCTTCCTCCAAAGACAAGTAGAGGAGTTTCCCTGGGAGCTAATAGTCTGAACATGGAGGCAGGGAATAGATGTATTCTAGCCCAGGGGGAGTCAAAGACCACATTTCCAGTGCTCCCAACCCCAGCTCTGCTGGCCAGAGGCTCCCTGGGTGCTGGTGAGCAGAACAGGCTGCTGGCCAGGATGCTGCATGCAAGGTGAATGAGGGCACCTAGGAAGGGCTGATTTAATTTATAAAGTTTCATGTCACTTCCTGCCTCAGCACCTTGCTGCAACAATCTTGGAGGATAACCTGACCTGGAGTCTCTTCTCCTACTCTTAAGTGGTTGATCAATAAGCCCAGGAAGGACAAAAAAAACATGCGGTTGAATTTCCTTGAAATATACATGTAGCCATGCTTGCAGCCCGGGATTGAATTCAGTGCTCAGGAGACTGAGCAGCGTTTCCAGTTGCTTCCCTCCTGTGGTGCTGCCTCTGCCCCCTGCCCCTGAGCTGCCCTGCATCTGGGATGCTGCACTTCTGCAGGGAATTGCAGTCTTTCTTCCAGGCTCTCAACACAACTTCTGCATGGATCAGAAAGATTCAGCTGCAGGAGAATTGCCATTCTCCCCTGATGCTTTTGGGATCTTGCCTCTGAATGCGCCTTCACCTGATTTGCTGCGGATGACCACGAGGTGATCTACCCTGCTCGTGTCTTGCAATCCTGCTGCAGATCACAGAGCACTGGCTGCTGCATAAACAAAGTGCCATGGCCTGGGGCAATGTTATAATTGAATAGATATAACAGATTATTATCCATTTGATGTGCAGCATGGAGCTGCAGCACTCTCTATCCTATTCCAGCAGAGCGAGGCCAGGGACTCTTTCTAAAGCATCCATACAGCCAGGAAATATAAGCAAAAGGCTCTCGAAATAGTAATAATAACACAACATATCTCTAGGGCTGACAAGTGTGTTGAGTGCTGCAGTTTCACCCGTAATCTGTCATAAAGTCAGACAGTTCTATCAATGGGGAAATAAACAGTCAGGATAATAAAAGGTGAGTGCTGAATAGCAACCCTTCAGCTCCCTCCAGGCTTTATTAGGATAATTGATTTTGGAACATTAATAAGGATATTGATTAGTTTTAAGGAATTGAAACTCAGGGTGAGGGAGGGAGCTGGGGAGGAGGGAGCTGTTGCTATTGGCTACAGACTCGTGGTGGATCAGGAGCCCTGGTACGAAGAGTTGATCAGCTCAACTCTGTATCTTTGACATGAATTAGGGCAGTGATTTCTGCAAGTTTGCCATCCACATTCATGAGAAATTACAGAGCAAGAGTGCTTCCAATGCCACGAGGCTTTTCTTATCAGTGAGACCCTCACAGGCAGTTTCCATCTCATGATTCAGCACTTCGGCAGAGCAATGGTTCAGCCACAACGGAGCTGGGGGGAAGGAAAGTCAAGAGGGAGGTCTGTGTGGAGGAGGCTTCCATGCAGCAAGGAACTGATTAGATCAGGAGTGTAATCAGCTCTCTGAACCTGCAAAGTGAGGTTTCACTGATCAGTGAATTTCCAGGCTGAAAGAGAACTCTCATAAATATGGAATTTCACTTTCTTTCTTTTCAAGATCAAGTGGTTCGCATGATTATTTTTCTCCTTGCAAATTTAGAGCTCTGACTTTCTGATACATTATAGAAGAAGAAGATTGTTTCCAGCCATTGAGTGAACAAAGTCATGGGCATCATGTTCACTCTCCCAGTAAAATAATAGCCTTGAGTAATGCTACAGCATGTGACAAAATCAGAGTGAGCTTGAATTTTACATACTGTTGTGACTTAACAGAAGTGTCAGGTGGCTTCTCAGGCTCTTGTTTTGATTGATTTAAAGATGAACCTGGACCTGAATATGGCTGCTGGCCAGGTTGCCTGTATCATATCTTGAACTTGCAAGTTGTTACACTAAATACCCTACAAAAGCATATGCACATATTTAAAGCAGTTTCATATCACTGAAGACAATGTGGAATGAAATAAATTTAGAGGTAGAACCTGCCATGGCCAGCTTTTTCCTCAAAATCTTCTAAACCTGTGTGCACACCAGAATTTGAACATCTTCTTTGATGGGTCTCCTGAGATTGCAAGATACTAATTTTTGACTATGAGCCATTCAGTAGTTTCTTATTAACGCACAGGTAATTTACAAGGTCCCACTGGAGCAACCAATGACCCTAACAGAAACCTACCAGAGAAAAAGAGATCTCCTAATAACTTCAGGTATATCTGGGCCCAAGAGTTTTTAGGAAATGTCTAACAAATTATGAAATACAAAGACAGCAAACAGCTGCAGCCAAAGGTGCCTGTTTCTGAATTAAAATATTGTGTTTTCACCTTTTAGCCAATCTTCACACCACCCAGGATGAACAGACCAAAGTTAATGGGAGTTATGCTCCAGCTTCAGTCTCTTGGGGAGTTATTTCAGGACTTTCAGCATTTCCTCCCAGTGCACCACCTTCAATACCCAGCACAGTTGTGGGTGAGCCTTATGCTCTCTGACCATTCACAAGGAGTGAGATCTGAGGGTTTTCTTGCTCCAGCATTCCCTTTATGCCCCAGGGATGAGGGAGATGCTTTTGTTCTGCTGCTGTGTATGGGCACAGAGAGCATCACTGGGGCAGGAGAGGCTCGTGGCTTAGCTGCTTTGTCTCTACTTCTGAAGAGCAGTCACGTCCAGGCAGCACGCACAAAGAGTAACTGATGTCCACATTTCTTTTCTTCCCTCAGCTTGTCTTGTATCTTGGTCCCCAAAAGTAGATAGAGAGTAGAATATTTGGAAGAATGAGGCCATGGATAAAGATTATAATAGACAGGTAATTATAATAAAGAAAGAATTATTAGATAACTGGATAGATAACCGGATGGATAGATGTGGATAGAGATCTGATAGGGCTTTTTCTCTTTTGCAAAAGCCCTAAAATAAAGGAACTCTTGCACATACATAAATCATCTAGCTCTGGGATAGGAGCAAAGACAAGTTCCCATAGCAACAAGATCTGTGCTGTAAAGCTGCGCTGCCCTTTGTTATGTATCATTGTGATATTTCTCTCAGACATGTCATTGGCAATTACCCACAGAAGGAGAGCTCAAATTGTGCAGGAGCCCAGCAGATCCACCTTACATTATTTTTCTGTAATTAATGAGATTATTGAATTTCCACACTAATAAAGCATGGCAAGGACTCTGAAAACAACTCCTCTCTGAGCCAATTTCGGGTGATTCCTCGGTGCAGCACCCCCACCCTGCACACACACCTCTGCACAGACCTTGGTGCGGAAGAAAAGGGAGAGCGGGAGCCTTCTGCAGAGCTCTCCTGCACTGCTATGAGTCAGCCCGAGCAGCATTGACGTTTCTGTGTTGCCAGGAGGTGAAACCCTGTGTAAATGTTCCTAAAAGCAGTTTTCAAGCTATTCATCTTTGATAACATTGTTTCTTTATGAATGCTTGAGCTTCACTTAGCTGCCTATGCATCACTTTCTGACAGGTCTCCATCTATCCTGCTGCTGCCTGCATGCAGAAAGCTCCCTTTCACACGAAGAAGAGGCACTTGCTTGAGTCGATCCCTCTGGAAGCTTATTTTCCTGAAGTTTCCTTTCCAGAGGGCCCTATCCTGCCCTCTGTCAGCAGACATCCCCTCGTGCAGTGGAGCAGGGAAGGAGCAGGACGTGACACACTGCCTGGCTGTGCTGCACTGGGAGAGGCAGCTCAGGTCCTGCACAAATCAGGATGTCATCTGTGCACCGAGCTGCAATGATTCTGTACATGCTGTTCAGCTCTTGAGGGACAGGGCTTCCCCGTCATCTCTCCTTCTCTCCCAGCCTTTCTCTGTTCTTATTTTTTTGCCTTTAATTAATTTTTAATATCTGAGGAGAAAGAAATATGTGGCAGGAGACAATTTTAGAGTAAGTACTCAGGAGAGGACTCTCAGGGAAAAAAACCACAGTGGGGTCTGGTTCCCCTGTAATTGAGTGCACGGAGAAGGATGACCCTTGCCTTGTCATGCCTTCTCTGGAAAGAGGGGTCAGCATCCCCACGGGGACAGCAGACCAACCCTGCATTCACTTGTAAACACTTTAAGATCTTCTAATGCTACATTGATAGATAGCAAGATGAAACACAGAGGACTTGTGCCAGCATATTGGAGAGTACTGAAGAGTCATTACCTCATTTTGCAGCTGGTTTTTCTGCAGTAATGCCGTTGTGGGTCTTTTAGAGATGCTTCCTGCTATTCATCTCCTTCAAAGGTTTCCAGTGTGCATCTGCCTTCTCGGCTCCTGGAAACATTTTGAAATTCTCCCACAACATGTGCTTTTTGGAGGCAGAATGTTGCTAGGATCACCAAAAAGTCTTTTCCCTGCCTGTTCCTTTCTTTGCAATAATAATAATTTATTGGGAAGGTGCTTGCCAGGTCCTCTATCTCATGTGAGAGATGCAGGGAGACGAGGCCCCAAGGACTTGACATTCTCCATAGATGGCAGCAGTTCAGGCAGAAAGTGCAATGGACAGCTGGGGGATGATCTGTCTTAGAGCACAACAACCTATCTTCCCACAGTGAGCCTGCCGTGGCAGTTCCCCACCACTCTCCCTCCAGATGACTTACTGTGCTGGGCTCTCAGAGAGCAGTTTCACAAAGAAATATTTTGCCTGTTTGCCTGTGGAGTGCTCCCTTCCCCTAAATGTGCTCCACACCATCCTCACAGAGCACTGCAGGGCTGAGCAACACAGCCAGCACATCCTGATCTTGCTCCTCATTCCAGCACTTCCCTTTTGGGCAAACATTTTTCTCCTCCTGCTTTTTCAGCTCATCTCATAGAGAAAACCCTGATTTTTTTTATTTTTTTTTTTTTTAATGCTCTGAGTTCTAGCAGAGGAAAGCCCACCTTTTATTTCACTAGCCTAATTTCTCTCTTGCTTCTGTTCAGATTTCTTTCTATTCCTTTCTCTCTACCTACTCACCTACCCACCTATTGAGACTGTCTAATCTCTCCATTGCAATTCTCTCCATGTTTCCAAGACCAAAGTTCTCACTTTCAAATGTGTTCTCTGTTTAAACTCAATTGCAAGCCTGTCATTATTTCTCACAAGTTTTCCAGCTACCTGCACTCCTGATAATGATCAGATAAATATCTGTGCTCAACATCTCACCATTCCTCTTGATGTGGTTTGCCAACTAATTGAAGAGCATCCTGTTTCCATGTGAATATGTATTGAAAAGCTTGGTGAGTAACATAGCCAGGAGCAAACTGCTGTGTCTATAGTTTGGTTAAGCCTGCTTGTCCTGATTTATTGGCATGTATCAGGATCAGAAGAACCAAGGCTACTTGCTTTAAAGCTTAAAGGAAGTGTCAAATTCTGCTGTTTAAGAGCTGCATAATGTTGAATTTCTGCTGATGTGACACAATATCCTGGAAAACTGCGTAAAACATCTTAGAAACACAGAGTACAGCTTCCATTCAAGGGGAACACCATCATGATGAATTGGCAAGTCATATCCTTAAGTTCACTGAAAGCAGATCTTCTTAAGGCTTCTCTCTAATTTCTAAGATTAATTGTTATCTTGCCCCATGCACATGCCTTTGTCAAACATGAGAACAAACAGCCCTGCTTGCAGACCTTCAGGAAATGCTGCCTGACCGAGGAAAACATTTTCTTGAGCATCACACTGCAATTTCAGGCTTAAGACACTTGTGTTAGGAGGAAACTGTATACAGCAAGAAGAGTTTAGAGCTTGACTATGATTTAAGGCAGGTTAAGTATCAAACTCATCCCAAAGAGAAAAATTATCACGAGCTTCCCCAGTCTACAATGAAATCTTGTTTCACCTGAGAAAGGGATGTAGTCCAGCATGAAGGACCACCTAAATTTTGTTACTTCAGAAATAGTTTTTGTGGCTGTTATGATCCTCGCAGTTGAGGCCTGGGAGGGGAGCACGTTCTGCTGGGCTTGGAGATGACAGCAGCCTTGTGGGCTGTGACACAGCCTCCCTGCCCTCCTCTGCCTCAGCCCTGGTAAGGGAAGGGATGCTGCTGCAACTCACTGTTGCTCCTGCCTTCATGTTCAGACTAAAGGGTCTGGTGTCAGTCTTGGGAATGCTCTGCACACACAGCAGCAGCGTGCTCAGACTGCCCAAACTGTTCCCCCTCTTTAGCACAGAAATCCCCAGCAGAATGTCTTCATTAGCTGATGGCTTTCCTTTACATCCCAGTTTTTAAAAAATGTGCCAAACACTGAAACGAGAATCAGAGAAACATAAAATAGTTTGGTTTGGAAGATACCTTAAAAACCACCTCGCTCCAATCCCCCTGCCATGGGCAAGGACACCTTCCACCAGACCAGCTTGCTTGGAGCCCTGTCCAACCTGGCCTTGGAATTCTTAAGGGGCTCATTGCCAGGCTGAGTTGACATGATAGGAAAAATCATTCTATGCAGAAACTGGTTTTTATCTTCCTTCCCTGAAAAAGACCCATTCTGTTAGCCACTGCTGGAACTGAATGCTGTGTTAGGAGGGCCTCTGGTCTGATCAGTACAACGGACTTTATGTTAAACAAAACATAAATCAAAATTAAAACAAGCCCTTTAACATGAGAGTCATTTGCTCTTGAGACCAGACTGGAGGGGAGCTCAGACCCAGTAGCTACCTCCTTCTGCCTTGCTCCACACAGAGACCAGACTGAACAAATGATGGAAATTGTGCTTTGCCCAGCATCATCTTCTTTTAGCTTTTTTTCCAGTCTTGCTTAAAACCAAGCATGGAAAACTACACCACTCTTTGCAAAAGAAAACATTCCCCAGGGATTCCTTTAGGGTTAATTTATACTTTCTAGATCGGCACTGTTTGTTTTGAAATTCATTGTTATTTTATGGACAACCTATTAGGTCTTCCCAATTAGGAAAATTGATCTAATTGAAAATTCATTTGGAGAAGAAAAATAAAAATCTGTTATTCCCAGTGTTAACACTCATCCTTCCTCTTTTCTTCACTCCAAAAGAAAAACCAATTTTCAATGTTAGCATTCATCCCTTCCTGTTTTCTTTGCTCCACAACTAAATTTGGGCAAAAATTGGCATAACTCAGGACTGCATTTCAGTTTTGACATCATTTCAGTTTTGACAAATCTGCATTCTCAGTTTTAAGTGTTTTTGTCAAAGTTCTTCCAAACTGTTCCACCTTCAATTTACCTCTGGTCTTTACTGTTTTACCTCCTCCCTTGGCTCCTGCAAACTATTACTTCAAAAAGAAAACACAAACAGATGACAATTTTCTATGAGTCTTTCTGTTCAGACCTTCTATTAACCTTTCCCTTTGTACATAAAAACACCGATAAAATATAATTTCCCCCTGGGATCCCACAGAGATTTGTTGCTGTTTGACCTAATACACAGGTTTTAGCCCAAATTTGTTTCACTTACTGTTTACTTTTGTTTTCTTTTCTCTCTTTTTTATCAGGCTGGCCAGAAAACCCCTGAAAATTCATCCAAATTATAAACACTTTTTGGAACATTTTGCCAATTGTCTTGTTAGTGTGTTTAGGCTGTTGTGTGAGGAGAAAGGAGCAAGAAAGAGCCTGTGAAAGAAAGAGCACTGCGAAATATTAGGCTGATAAGGGATAATGTTCCCTCCAGGTATTGCAAGTGTAGCTATTCTGACACACGGTGCTTCCTGCTCCTTGCTAATAAACTTGGCTTCCTGCTGAGCCTGGCTGAGTGTCTCTGACACAGCCTCCCCTCAGCCAGGAGCTTAATGGGGCCGTTTTCATGGGTAATCAGGCAGGCTGAGGCTTAGGACTCCGAAGGCAGGTGGGCTCCCAGCTGTCCAAGCAGGATTTTAAGTGGGATGGGGACAGAAGCTGTGCTAATGCAGTAGCAGGGATGGACATGGCTGGGCAGGGGTCCCACAGGTTGGTGTGGGTTTGTTTCAGTGGGGATGGGATGGGTAAACCACCCTGTGATCAGAAACCAGCATTTGGGAAAAAGTGAGAAACCAAAGGTACAAAGCCCAGCCCTCCCTCCTGTGCTGCTCCCAGGAGCCCCTGCCCAAAGGGTCAGTCCTGCCCTCCTGGGCCAGGGTTGGGCACACACTAAAGAAACCACATTCCAAAAACCTGCCACGTGAGGGTGTTTACATAGTTTACAAGTATTTCAGGAAAAATCTTTCTGGATGTGACATCCAAAACCAGCTCCAACCCTGAAAGCCAAGGAGCACTAACATTTGTTTATTTTTACTGCTTTGACACAACACTGAACAACAAATAATCAAAGTCCTGCTGCTGAGTGTAAAGGTTCTCTAATCCCTGGGTTTGAAAATTTTGCCATATAGTGAAGATGCAGTTCAAATATTGTTACACCAATCTGCCCTGGTTTTGTGTTAATGAAGAAAATCAAGGTGTGCCACCAAGTGTGGCATCATTCAACATCACTGTCCTTATCACATCAGACTTCTCTTCATGATGACATTGGAGCAACACAAAACTTCCCAAACTTTTGGTGTTGCTTTGCAACCCAGAGTACAGGAAGGTGAGAATCTGTTCTTGGATGTCCATTAGAAAATATTAATTGAATTGCAGACGTTTTTCAGCAAGGAACCCACAAACTGCAAGTTTCTTCATTTATTCTACTTGTAATTTCTCTCTTGCAGCTGGCTATCCATGGCCTGTTGTTTCTGCTCTCTGGTGGCCTGGCTAAATAAAGGTGTATCGGGAGAGCAGCCAACTCAGCCCTGCTCTGTATCCCACCTAAACCTGATTGTGAAATGCATGTATGAGTTGGGCTAAAATACATGAAGCTTTAGGGAGGATTTGCAAGTAAAATCCAGATATTTGCAAATAGCAAATAATCTGATCCTGAGAACTGAAATAAGCCATCTCAGACCTTTTTCTTTTTTCAAACAGAATCATGCTCTATGGTACAGGAGCAAAAAACTATCAATTTGATGATAGATTCTTTTTTCTAACCCAACTGGCTATAATCTTTTGCATCCCACAGGCTTTTTTTTCCCCCTCTTCTCCTTCTCCTTCCTGATCCAGCATGGGTCACAACAGCTTTCTAAAATGTAAAATGCTTTTTAGCTGTAATGCTTTCCATACAATTTCATATTTTAGAGATTAAGCCAGCATGTCCAATATGATTTCATCCCCAAGTCTGATTGCCACATTTCTATTCCCAGCATGTTGAGAGACAGGCCTCATGGTAACTGTGAGCTTTTTTTATTCTGGACACCTCATATTTGATCTTCACAGCACAAAGCATGAAGAGCTGCTCAGATAAATTCATGGAAATACTGCTGAGAAGGATGGGGTATGTGGGGAAATGTGATCTGTGATGGTGCCAGCTCTGCTGTGGGACCACCAGCTGTGCCCTGCCCAGCAGTGACTGGGAGAAGGAGTTGGGCAATTGCAAGGCCAGAAAAACCCCCCACAGTGTACCTGTTACCTAGAGAATCCTTGATTTTCCATAATTTGGAGTCTTGGAGATGGAAAGAGGATAGATTTTGAAGCCACTGTTTCCAGCAGCAAACTGGGTGGTGAGAATTGTCTTTTTGGCTCTTTCACAGTCCCTGTTTCCACCCTTCCCCTCCTGCCTGTGCAGGATTTCTGTAGGATCACAGCCTTTTTAAAATAGCCCTGAAAGAAGATAATACTCAAGTATTTTGAATACCAGCCTTCAGACAGCAGTCAGATTTCTGCATGACCCTGGGGAAGGGGATAAATCTGTGCCTATGTGCCCAATCCACGCAATGGCTTGGTATTGCCCCACCTCCCTTCAGGGGCATTGTAGTGACAGTGTCTATTAAAGACCATTGAGTTCCCAGATTCCATGGTAAGGGAGTAAGGGAAAGCCTGATCACTACAAGGCAGAGATAAGGGAGCAGAGTGAACACTGACAGTTTTATTTCAGTTCAAACACACCATGTTAAACAGAAGGATGGCTGGAGGCACATGGGCAGCACAGTCAGGCGTATAAGTTTCAAGCAGGGTGTTTACATGGGTGAGGTGAGACCTCTGATGAAATCACACACCTAGAACTGTCCTTCCACAGTATCAGCACAGGGTTAAGGAGGCAGTGGCCTCTTGGATGACAGAGCATTGGGAGAAGGAGCTGTGCACAGGGGGCACTTCACGCCCTGAAGTAATGACATCTTTTTACATGAATTTTCTAGAGGACCACCAAAAAAAAAAAAAAATGAAGTCTTGTAGTTCTGCAGTTTACCTTCATGCAAGTTTTCATTCACAACTTTTATAAGGATATATTTGACCGAGAGAGAGAGAGAGAGTTTTTCTAGGCAAAGCTTGGAGGACAGAGAGGTCTATTACAGTTGCATGAGCTTGATTCTGAGTAAACAAACCACACTGATTTACATCCCTTGTTCTGCTTAACCACAGCTGAAGACCCTTGAGTGGTGATGTTGGATCACTTCAAGTATTTGGTATCATCTTAATCCCTCCTGCCTCCTCTTGCGCTGTCTTTGTCGATGCTCGGTCCTAAGAGCAGACAGCACAACTGTAAACACTTTTATTGCACCCTTGAATCCCACATTTTCCCTCCTCATATCTCCTTTTACTGCATGGCACCTGTGTTTTGTTTTCATTTCCCCAGCAATAAAGCCTTAATTTCATTCAAGGGAGGGGAGCTCATGACAGCAAGCTCCAAGTTTTCTGGCAGAAGCCACAGAGGGAAGAGGGGCAGCCTGGGTGGGTGCAATGCTGTCACCCCATGCAGGCGGGGGAAGAATCTATATGAAGTTTTATCTGCTGATGTATACAATGTGTTTTCCACCCTCAGAAAGGTTGTCATCTGTTTTGGGTGGGTTTTATGGAGTGATCCTTTAGTTCTGGGATGTTGAGCTGCAGTTTATGTATCCTGGGGTGGGGAGGAAGAATCCGAAGACTTCTGCTTGAAAACTAGTCAGGATCCCCAAAGTAAGAATGGCTGAAAAATCACCATCTAATTAAATCACAAATTATGGTATTGGCACTGGAAAGAAATCCTTGGTCATGCCAATCCCCATCATAAAGGAATTGAATCTCTAAAATAGTGTTATTGGTTAACAATCTGAGGCACAGTAACTAGTCTGAAAAAATGCTGATCTTCCATGTGGAAACTGGGGCTTTTATTCTCAGTTGTACTTCTCTCTTGGTTAGCAAAGAAAGGAGCAGCACTTCAGAGCCACCTGACAGCTTCTGTGAAAAAAAAAAGTCCTGGAGAGTTTGAGGTACTAAAGAAAGGCAAGAAAAAATAGCCATAACCTAAATTCTAGGCAAGGAAGGTTTCCACAGAAGTGGAAAATTTGCAATGAAAAGCCCCTTTGCTCACTTTGCAGGGAAGCAACCTGGTGTAGAGGACAAAAGGTGCTCTCGCACAAAACCCCGACCGATACCTGATGGTTCAGATGGTGTCAAGGGCTTTGCCTCCTCTGCTGCCTGAACTCCTACCCTGAGGGCTCTGCTGGGCTCAGGGGTTTGGGATCCATGGTGTGCACATCCTCCAGGCTGTCCTGAGGACTCATGGCTGGGGATGCTGCTTGCTGTGCTCACAGTTTCCTTCAATGCCTTTTCAAGGCACGTGGAAGTTTTCATCCCAATGTTGTCACATACTCCCAGTGCCACACCAGAATGTGTCTCTTGACAATTGGAATTTCTCTGGGGATTTATTGAGCTTAAGAGGACATACAGTCAGAAGATTAAGGTATATATGCATTCTACAGAGAAGGACCTGGGGAGGCATAAATGGGGAATACACTCACTTCAGGTGAGGAGACCTGCCAAAATAACTTCCCAGGCTCCAACTAGGAACCAAATCCAAACAGGATGTGACACTGAGGGGCTGTGCCAGTATTGCAAAAGTGTATGAGAGATTTCTACCACCCTGCTGCAAACTCACACCTTGATCAGCCTTGACTTTTAATGAGCCAGGCCAGCAACACATATAACCTATTTTGTCTTAAACATTCCTCCAGTGCCTTTTAAATGATGGTATTTACTGGGCTCCTGAGCTCCAAACATGCAAACATGAGCCACTTAATTAACTGCATGTCCTCCCAACACCTCATATTAATGTGATGGCATCGGGCTATGTTTCGGTATTTTTAAAGGCTGCAGGCTATCACCGAGGGCAAGTGACACTGATTGCCAGCAATACACTCCACCACATTCAAGCAGCTTTCCAGTAGCTTTTCCAGTTTCCTAGCAACGAGGCCAGACCTAAAAGTCTTTCTTAACAAGCTGTTCGTCCGGACTATGCACTTATCTCAGCATTGCAAACAGCGAATGATCTCCCAGGCCAGCTGATTATTAATAGAGGGAAATGTGATGGAAAAGCATATTGCAGGATGGTCTACCCCTGCAAATTAGTTAGATAATCAAATATTTGTCAGTGCAGAGAGGGACACAGATGCCCTAGGTTGAAAGCCTGGAGTTTCTCTCTTCTGCTGGGCTTTTCTAACAAGATTCAGGGTCGTTCTTATGGAGTTTTCTGGGGCCACTGCACAGTCTCAGGTGAGAGGCTGTGTCCTCTGTCTCCCCCAGAGTTTGGGGTGTAGCACAAGAACAGAGCAAGTGAGGAACTTGTGCATTATTAAACGCATACATGTAAGAGCAAGGAAGCAGCCTTGGGATTTAAAGTGCATCCAAGCGTTAACTGCTTTATTTCTCTATTTACTTTTTCAGAGCTGACTTACACAGCTAATTAGCTTCTTTTCCTCCTCCTCCTTTTTTTTTCAGAAGCCCAATTGCCATATTTTTTTTCCTGGCAAATGGATGTGTTGCAAGACAGCCCTCCTCCAGATACATTTTTTTTCACTACATCCACCTAACCATGATACACTCTGGATGATATATGTAGCTCTGCCCCTCAAGCAATCATTTCTTTTTATGGCTCTGAAGGGACAAAACCAGGTGACAGGCTGAGAAAGTTAAATGCTGAAAGTTTCCAAGACATATTCTGGAGAAGTTATGCCAACAATCAGAAATATACAGAAGTAGAAAAGAGAGGGCTAGAGAGTGACACTTGACCATCTGCTGGTATTGGGAAAGAATTAACACAGAGTAGATATAATAGGAACCTTTTCAGATGCTCTGAGAGGGCACAAGTGGCTGCAGCATGCCAGGATAAACAGAGGTGCACACTGGCTGAGGAGTGGCACATCCTTCTGGTTGGCAGCCTAAATTCTGAATTCCCTGTACCCCACTCCCCCACTGCTGAAGTGTGCAGTGCTGGAAGTCAGAAAGGATCAAAGCCATTAGGATTCACCCATACAAGATATAATGCCTGGACAGCAGACAGAGATGTATTAAAAACAGGTGGCTTGCACTGCTTTTGTACTGCCTAGCACCAGAATAACTCTTTTCACTTTAATGCACTTATTGCCATTGATTTATTCAGGCCTGAGAGGAGTTAAGCCTACCAAGCTCAAGCTGACTGCACAGTTCTGCCAGGAAAAGTGGTAAAATCCCTCATATCTACAGGAATATATATATATATATATGTGTATCATTGAATGTGCATTTGGTTTTTTTGTTTAAGGGTAGTCACATTGTCCTTCTTGGGTAGCCTCTTAGAAAGGAGTAGCACTTTGAGGCGTTCTCTGTTGACTGAAAGAGTGTGATTATATCAAGATTAGGTACAGACAGATAACTGTTACATGAAACACACAGAACAAGGCAAAGTTCTCCTGTGTTTAAATGCTTAAGTTTTGTTTCCTGAAAAACTTACCCAGCTGTGTAGCAGTGGGAAAACAGCCAACAATAAGAACAGGAGTATTCCAAGTGAGGGTGATACAATGCAGAGCCCTTTGTACTGATTAAAGCAAGCAGAAGATAATTTCCCCAGTTTCTGGCATTTCCACTGGTTTTCTGTAATTCTAGGTGTTGACTCTACTCTGCAGGTGCTCATTTCTCTCCCCTGGCAGTAAAGGCAGTCAGGCTGAGGAGGCATTTCTAGGCTGCTTGCTTACAATTTGGGGGATTATGACTTTTAAAATTAAAACAAGAGGCAGAAAAGCACTTAATGAGATTTAATCAGAACAAGCAGGGAGGAGAAAGACAAAATCTCCCTTACCTCAGATGTGAATTTCTTTTTCCTTGAAATAAAAGAGCAGGATGTTCTGAGGAAGTTTACATCCCAGAACTGAAGTCTGGACAGTCCTTGAACAGCAAGTGATGGCAGAGTCAAGATCCAAAGGCAGCTGTGTTTTGAGCTTGTCTCAGTACTTTGGAAACATCTGCATTCTTTATCAACATCCATAACCAGTAAAAAGATGAAGCAGTATTTCTGCAGCTGCAGTAGAGTGATGTAAGTAGCCTACATTGAATTTTATTTCAAGTTCTGGCTACCTCTCATGCAAGGGCAGTGGGGGTTACTGTGGATGGCTAACACACAGAAGATATTCGGGTTTTGTGGAGTGGTGACAACTGAGTTTTTCATGTTACACACATCAGAGACAGTAAAGAGACTGAGAAAAAGAAAGCCCCTCACATAGGTACCCGTCTGCAGTGGGAACCCTTCCCTGGAGTTGAGTGGTAAAGAGTAAAGAATGAGGCTGTTGGTGTATGTGTGAAACAGAGGAACTCTTGAGCATCTACTCCAGATAAAATTAGAACAAACCCAAATACTGCGTCTAAACTTGATCTGTGACTGATTGCCGTGATCAGAAAATACATGATTGAGCATTAAGAGTCTGCTTGATTTTCAAACAGTCAGGTGTGGGTTGTCTATGCTGAAATACTAATAGGAGGGTTTGATCCCATGCTATTTCCTGCCTTGAGGCCAGGGAGATAGCCATGCCACACGCTATGCTCTTCTAAGCCATTAACCTTTTGAAGTTTCCCCATGCTGATTTAACTCTCCATCATAAAAAAAAAGCTAGAAACACCCTAGTGCCTGGCACTCCAGTGATCCCCTTGATAAAGATAATTTCTCATTTTATCAAGGCATTTATTTAGGTGTGTGCTAATACAAAGATGGGACAATCATCTCTATATTGTGGATTGCTTTGATGAGACTTTAAAGGACTTCTCCAAGCTCTCCAAAGACCACTTGTAATGAATATTATAGTCCAATTCAGTATGAGATTTCTCCATAAGCCAGAAAAATAAGCTTTGCCCAGTTTATCAGACAGACAGAAGGCTCATTTGATTAGTAATTACCCAGCACCGTTCCTCTACTTTTCAGGGCAGGATAGCTTAAACTGTTAAGTGTGCATCCTTGAAGAGGGAGAAACGTAGCACAGGCCCAAACACACGTGTGGTTCCTAAATGTGAGAGTCTGATCAATGGTTCTGCACTTTGCCAACGAGGCCCACCCTTAGCTGCACGCAGGTGTGTCCCCAGCAGCCCGTTGTGGTCACGGTGTGCCAAAGCGCAGCGGCGGCTGGGGAGCCCTGGGCCGTCCTGACACTCCCATTCCCCCTTATCGCCAAAGCGGCTCACATGTCTGAGCAGTCACCACGGAGGGATTTAACCTGCGGCACTGCCTCCTGCACTGCCAGCCTCAGACACTGCTGCGAGTGGGAGCACAGCCCCATGCAGCCCCTCACCCCGAGGGTGCTGCTCTCCCTCTCCTCATTCCCTGAGGGTGCCCCTCTACCTCTCCTCACCCATGAGGGTGCCCCTTTCCCTCTCCTCACCCCTGAAGGTGCTCTCTCCCTCTCCTCACCCCCGAAGGTGCCCTCTCCCTCTCCTCACCCTGAGGATGCTGCTCTCCCTCTCCTCACCCCTGAAGGTGCCCCTCTCCCTCTCCTCACCCCTGAAGGTGCCCCTCCACCTCTCCTCACCCCTGAAAGTGCCCCTCTACCTCTCCTCACCCTGAGGGTGCTGCTTTCCCTCTCCTCACCCCTGAAGGTGCCCCTCTCCCTCTCCTCACCCCTGNGGTGCCCCTCTACCTCTCCTCACCCCTGAAGGTGCCCCTCTACCTCTCCTCACCCCGAGGGTGCCCCTCTACCTCTCCTCACCCCTGAAGGTGTCCCTCTACCTCTCCTCACCCTGAGGGTGCTGCTCTCCCTCTCCTCACCCCTGAAGATGTCCCTCTCCCTCTCCTCACCCCTGAAGGTGCCCTCTCCCTCTCCTCACCCTGAGGGTGCTGCTCTCCCTCTCCTCCGCAGCCCCTGCTGCAGCTCTGGAGCTTTCGGTCCTGGGAACACAATTGTGTCTGGAGTGAGAGAGTTGCCCAGCCTAACTCTGATGTTCTGGGAAGATGGATGTGTGCTTATTTTCAGAGGTTCACTACTTGAATGGTGAATCAGGCCTGATCTAGACTGTGGTGCACTACAGCTCCTGATAGGACTTGGCAAAGTAATACAGAAGAGTCCACGCTGCCCATTGATTGAATTGCAGTCTGACCTCTCCTGCCTCTTCCCTGGCGAGACTTTTGTTCATCTTTTTGTGTTCAGTATTAGCCTCCTCTGATAGCCCCTGTTCCAGTCTGCCAGCAGTATTTATTACCTTTTCCACACTACGGCTGTTTTCAGTTTTCTTACATTTCCAATTATACTGCACAGTTTCCATTGATCTGTTTTCTGTTAGCATGAAAATCAGAGCTGTGATCTATATAATTTAAGACTCTACCTTCATTAACCTTCCTTTTGTTTTTAAGGCAGACTATTTAAATTGATCTTTATTAAATAAAATTACAGGAGCTATCAATCCTCATGCTTCATGGTGTAAGTTGATCAGTGGCTAACTCAGGAAGTAATTGCCAGAGCACCTCTTTGTTAAGATACCAGACAATTAGATGTGTTTCAGCAGTTTTACTCTTTCCTAGGAGTCTATAGCCTCCATAAGGGACAGTGCTCTGCACTCACAGAATTGCTGGTAAATTTTGATGAAGAATAAGAGAACAACTGGACGAGATGGACTCTTGCCATAGCAGCTTATCTCTCAGCTGCCACAGTGGTTAATACCTCTCTGCTGATGCATTTCCAGGGCCAGATCCTTTGCAACAGCACAGATCCACTGACCTTACAAGAGCCTCAGCTTGTGTAATTCAGCCCAATTTGAGCAGTCACTACCTGTTATTTTTCCCTCTCCTGTGCCAAAAAGTGATGGGGGTGTGAATGATGAGCTTATTTATGAAAAGTGCCATTCTCATCCCATTTCTCCAATTGCAAGCTGCAGCTTCTGACTGTTTTGGTGATGCTTCAGTTTTGCACCAAATCAGAATCCTGTACCATCCAGGGAAACTAAAAGTTTAAGCATGGGATGTCTGCACTCTCTCAGATATCTCCTTTGCTGTGGCTCTATGTATCCTAGCTTCCTAAATTGACTTTTCACATTATCTAAACATATTTAGACACAAGATTTTACAATTACAGGAAAGTTGCTTTCAACATCCTCCTACTCTCACTCAGATTCTTTCTCTTTTGCTCTCATGTTCTTATCATATTTAAGAATTCTGCGCAAATGAGCATTAATGAACCAATTTAAAATTATTTTTCTATGAGCAATTTCAGCTGCAAGACGCTTGATTATGTGAATCCAAATGATGTGGGTGGGGGGAGGGAGAGCACAGAACGTGTCTTCACTGCAGCAACCCGTGACCAGTTTCAGAGCAGGAGCAGGTATGTGCAGGAGGGCTGAGCTGCCACCTGAATGCAGTCTGCACAGCAGAGCGTGGAGAGGATGGTGAGGGCTGTCAGGGAAACAGGCAATCACAGCCAGGGCAAACAAAACCTTTTCCTTCCTCCCTGTGTCTCTCTCCTGAAGCCCTACCCTCTGCAGGGCCCTGGTATCTGCAAGCCCACCTCCCTCCTTTGGCAGGGAAAGCAGCAAGCACAGTGACTTGCTGGAAGGGAAACCAGCACCAGGGGGTTGTGGGGTGGGGTCCCTGTGGAGGAAAAGGTGGAGGCACAGGAAGGGTTGGTGGGTTTGTGTCACCACACACAAGGTGCATCAGTCCAGGGTGGGAAGAGATTTAATAGCTGTGTCTGTAAGGCACAGTAGCATGTAGGGCTGGTGATATCTCAAAACCTTGTGTGCAGCAGCTGGGCACACTAATATATTGTTTTTCAATCCCAGGTACATTCTTGTACTTTAGCTCTATAAATTATAAAGTTAATTTGGAAAGGAGTTATTCAGTATTGCAATAAAATGGGACAGCTTTGTTCTTTTCCTTCTTCCTGAAGCATGAGCAGAGAAGAGAAGCCAGTCTAGTGCAGAAACCAACAACCACAAGTCAAACCACAAGAGTTCCAGGGGCTCAGCCCACCTCCTGTGGAAGCTGGGCACCAAATGGGATCCAACCCAAATGCCTCAGAGAAGGAAGGTCTCAGGTTCTTTCCTAGTTTGGGGTGGTTTCCAATCTGCCTTCCAGCTTGAGGATGGGTTTTAGTTTTGCTGACTTTGGGCTTTGATCACTCTACAAGGGAGGGCTGTCTGGTGGGGGCAAAAAAGGCACTGGTTTCAAAACTCCAGGTTTTTTTCCTCCAGCTCTGCTATTGACTTTCTCTCTGACCTTGGGCACATCAATTCCTTCACTGAAGTAAGTGGGAACTCAATTGCATTTTACATTTCTTTATGAGTCAGATTCTCTTTCTGCAAAATGAGGATCATAACACTTAACTACCTCTCAGAAGTGCTCTGAGGCCTAACAACAAATTAATGTTTAAGATCCTTGGATCTTTTTAAAGAAAATTCCAGTGAAAAATGTCAATTTGTTGAAACTGAAAAGTTCTGCAGATGAGGATTGTTTTCAATGCATTTCTTAGCTTGAGAAAAAAAGAGATTTAAAGCATAGTTTTGAAGTGGATGAAATGCCCTGTTTCAGCATTTTGAAAGTGAAACATTTTTGGTTTTCATTTTGAAATTACTTTCCATTTATTTTTTTCATTATATTATGTGCTATAAATATAACACAAAATCAAGGAAAATTGAGGCATGACATCTCTGTTTGTTAAAAGTGAACTGCTTTGAACTACCTGAAAGGGTATTACTTTTTTAATTTCCACTGCAGAGAACTCTGACATCTCCTGGATTTGCTCTATCTGGCACAACTTCAAAATCTACCAGGAAATGGGATTTTTGTCCTCCTCAGAACCCATGAGGGCATGAAGTCTGTGACACTGCCCCCAATGTCACATGGGGCTGCTGTCCTGAGGAACTCTTCTGCTAAAGTGAAAATGTCAAATCACAGAGATGCAAGGCCTGGGGAAGACGATGAAAGACATGGGCCAAAGATGCCCAGTCATATGTAGCTGTGCCCACTGGACATTATTTCCATAAACCTGCAGGTGTTTAAGTATTGGAGCAGGTGACCTTCAATTCCTGCTGAGTCTCTGTTGTGGGAAAAGTTTAAATTCTGTCAGATGCTTGTAGGAAAGGCATAAGTAAAGCTGACCCTGCATTAACAGAGTGAGCACAGACAAACAAGTTCTCCTTCAGCCCTGCAGGTTGATGCCATTACTTGCTTGGGCAATGTGGTGCTGGTGCCAGAAGGTCCCTGGGAAGGCAGAGGGACCACAGTAAGGAGAAAGGCAGGAAGAGAGATGGGAAACTGAGTTTCAAAATGACACATACAAAAATGAAAGATAAGCAGAAGGGGAGCTGGCTGAACTCACAAGGCACATCAGCCAAGGGAGAAAGGACATGACTCCTGAGGGGTACAAACACAATGAATACTAAAAGCAAAACTAAATTCAGCTGAAACGTTTGTCCAGAATGGCCCTTACACATTGCACATGTAATAAACTCTAAAAGAAATCAACTACTAAGAGCTATGCTTCTCACAATGAAAGTTTGTTCTCATGTCCTTTGCTTTCTACCCAAGCAAAAACATCCCAATTCTTACTCGTTCATATCCCAAGCATAGTTTTAATGTGGTCCTCCTTCTGTGTTCATTTGCTTCCCCTCCTGTTCCAGCAGCAGAGGTGCCCTGAGTGTTCACCAGGCAGGATCAAACCAGGGCTGTGGGAGTGTCCCTCAGATGGGAGCTGTCCCAGGCAGGACACAGGAATGTTCACCACTGATCCAGCAGAGTTCAGGGGAGTTGGACAAGGACCAATCTGCAGATTAGGCCTCATCTTTTGTGACGCCTGCTGCCAAACATCTCAATAGCAAACATTCCACTTTATCCTTGATTGCAGGGGATGCAAACACTGCTTCAGAGAAGTGCCATGAGGTAGAAAAGGTGCAGCTCCAGCTCTCCTGTCCCAGCCTTTCTCTGTGTGTTCAAACCCCTCAGGAATGTTGTACCAAACATTGCACACAAGTGCTGTGGCCGCAGGTGTGTGACAAGGGTCACCTTGTAGTGTAAAGGTCACTGGGCATTTGCAAACTGATTTCAGCCAGGTGAAATGTATCCTGTGTTTGCACTGTGGTGTTTTCCAATGCCCACACGGAGCCAGAAGGACAGAATGCCTGTGTCACCACTGCCGTCTCACCCCAGAGACAGCATGACTCCCTGCCCTGTGACCTTTCTTACTGTGACTCTCCTGGTGATCAGATTAAAGGGAACAAGGTGATCCGAGCCCTATCTCTGCTGACACTATGAATTCCTGCTATTTATCAGTTTCTCTGTAAAAGGATTTCAGTTTGCATTTCCGTATCTAGCATATGGAGACTTTCATTTATGTGACAGGTTGGTTCTTTTATCAGGCGTTTATAAGGATTTACAATACCAGTGCACTCCTCATGCAGGACAGGATTTCTCACAGAACAAACACTGGCAGAGGGACGAGATGTCCTCAGAGCAGTTTTTCCTTCTCTTTCCTGTTCCACCTTTCCTGGGCTTTGCAAAGGCAGGTCAGTACAATAAAGGCTGTGAAAACACTAATGCTCTTCCCAACCATTTTCTGCAGGGATGAGTGATGATGGATGCAGGCCCATTAAAAGAGCCGAGTACATAAGGCTCTTCTGTCCTTGTGAGATGGGGATACAGGCAGCCAGAAATCCCCTGCCAGCAGGTGAACAGCGATAGGCAAAGGAAGAGGAGAGAGGCGCTGAACCCTGCAGGAGATCTGCAGAGAGGAGACAGATACTGGATTTGCAAAATAAAATCCTCCAGGACAGAGCCTGCAGGGCAGGGATTTCTCCTTTTTGACAGCCTACAGTGAATGAAGCACAAAATAGCCTGCTGTCTCTGCAGACAGCAAGGATATTTGGAGATGTCAAACTGTAGTACAGAGGATGCACAAGAGGAATGGAGACACAGCTAACTACCTCCCAGGCTTCTCATTTCTTGTTCCAAATGGGAGATCCTGAAATCATGCAAGCTTTTCTTGCATTCCTGCTGGACTCAAAAATACAGCTTTCTTTCTGCTTTGGGATAGCTGATGGAAATAAAGCTTATTTGGTCTTTGTTATCTGTCCTTGGTTCAGGTTCAAAATTGCCTGGATTTAAAGCCCACTTATTTTCAGTCCTAGCAAGGGACAGGGGAATATGAGTGGACATAGCCAGGCATAAAGTCCAGTTTCCCATTTCTAAACTCCATGTAGAAGCAGCTTCTCAGATTCTTTCAGGGGTTTATAAGGACAGGTAATTTCTGCTGCATAGTTGATGATTTGCCTAATACAGCTCCAGTCTCATACTGAGATTTGCTTTCTGATTTGACTTTGATTTGACAGTTGCATTTGGTAGCCTACAATGATCAATAACATGTTAGCTTTGGTAATACAGTTTCTTGATTTTTAGTTCAAGTTGGTTAAGTGCCTTGATAGAATCTGTAAAGTGCCCAGAGGCCCATTAGGCTCAGTTAGGACCCTGAGAACAGCTCTTCAAGCAGAGGCTGATCTAAAACTGCCCTGCTCCCTGCCCAACTGACCACGTGGGAAGAACAGGGGCAGTAAACCCTGCCATAGTCCTGCCCTTTCCGTGCTTACAAGCCTGTCCTTGGGCAGACACTCAGTGAACTGGTTAAGAAAAGCAAGTCACCAGAAACAAAAATCAAAATAAATGCTTTTGTGCCAGTTTGGGTCACCAAACCTGCTGAGAGCATCAGGCATGCTGGTTCCAGGGGCAGAGCAGCATCAAAGCTGGGCAGATTTAGAGAACCAGCTACAGTACTCTACCAGCAGAGAAAGTTCCTCCAGGAAAATTACAGTGCTGCACTAACTATCTATTTGGCTTTTCTCATTAAACATTAAAAGTGTCTTCAGCTGTTTTACCAGCACCTCATATTGCCACTTGAATTGTGAATGGCCACATCTACTTGGGACTTAATGAGGTTTAATTAATTTATAGCCACACCTTACTTCCCTGGTATTAATTTGCCAGCAGATGTAGGTGTTGTCCTTAGTGTCTCAATCTGCTTGAAGGGGCAAAAGGTACTTTGAAGTGATAAATAAGAGTCTGAGCAAAGCTGGCCTTGGGATGAGGAGGAGAGATTATACAGTGAGGGCTTGGTCACAGCACCCACTAGAACTAGCACAAACTTGAGAGAGCAAGCAGTAAATGGGTTTTAAAGAAGGGTCTCAGCCTTGGTCTGCACAGGGCAGAGCAATACAGAGAGGGGAGCTGATGCTGCCTGCACAGGGCCCCTTCTGACACTGCAAACTGAGGAGATTGTGCTCTTGAAAGCAAATGGTCTGATCCTCCTGCTCTGTCCATACACTGCCAAACAGACAGGGAAAGAAAGGGGGAACAGAGGAGTGCTTCAGGATGTTTGAGAAGAAGCAGCACAGAAAAGGCTGTGAAGAGTTTGGTTTAAACCCACTAGCATTGAAAAAACTTGCAGCTGAGTGCCAGCCATCCAATATGCAGGCACAGTTGGATAATGTTAAGGGTGATGGCTAGCTGCAAACAGATTCTGGGTGCCTGATATTTTGCTGAGAATTGCTCTGCTTTTTGGAGAGTTTAAATCAGAACTTTAATGGGCTTTTGATGTTGTTTTAGTTTGGTGAATAGTTTCCCGTTGTATCTGCTTATTCAGTGAAATAGCGAGGAAGCGCTGTTACAGTGGAAGATGACAAGAGACTATAGAAGCCTATCTCAGCTGCATTTGCACAGCAGAAGCCTTTAAAAATCACTGTGCTATGAACAAGACATTTCCATATTTCACGGCTATTTTTGCTGGATGCCTAAAGTTGATGATACAGCAAAAAAATTTTGAATGAAGGGAGAAAGGAACAGCAGAAGGACTTTTTTCCCTTCTTTCCCACAATTTGCATCTCAGCCATGTTGCTTGGCAAAGCCAACAAAGCAAAGTATGTTGTGGCTGTAAAATGATAAGCACATGGGCTATGCTGAGGATGATTTCTCCCTAGTATTTGGTTAGGAAAATATGATGCATTTTGAAGTTGAACATGACTTTTTTTGTTTTGCTGCTCCTTTTTTTTCCTCCAAAAACTTATAAGGGCAGCTGTGTCTTTTGGGAATAGAAGGTCAGAGGGATTCAGGGACATTGATTTTCAATGTGTGCTCCCTCTTAAACTTATGGCAACAGAGAAACGAACCCTCTGCATGCCTGGATAGCCATCACTCCCAATACTCTGCTTACTTATCTAAGCCTGCAGAGATCTACCAGGCTCTATAGTTTTCAAGGTGTAAGAAAGCATGCACAGAAAAAGTCAATAATAGGCAGGGGCAATCCCGTTAAATTCTGCTTGGTGAGTCTGTAGGACATGGCACTAGACTAACGAAGCTAAAAATAAGAAAAGGAAAACAGAAATGGAACATCAAGGAAAGTTTCCTGCTGTATTAGTCTGTTGTGTTTCCAGAGAGGCTGCTCAGGACTCTGGGATATTATGCCCTTGTGTGATGCTGTGCCCAAAATTATTGGTTGCTTTTCAAAGCTCCTAGAGCCTGGGTTTTTTTGGTTCTGTATCATTTATGCTAATTATCATCTGTGACCATTTCTTGGGCCCCTTCCATGTGTTTGACAGTCTCTGTCCCACTGTGAAAGACACAGTGTACACTGAAATGCTCTAATAAAATTGCATGTTCCTCTGCAATTAGCTCAGTTCTTATGGCATCACTGAACAAGACAGGCTTGGGGTATTTTTTTTTTCCAAAGAAGGATTTGAAAAGACCTTGTGGACTGCAAATAGGATACTGGCTTGTGAATGATAGAAAAAGATCCTATCCTCGCCCAGGACCACTTTTCTGGGTGTTTTGAGCCTGCCCTGTGACTAGCTGGTCATTTGGCACATAGCCCAGTACCCCAAAGGCCTTCCTTGTGCACCATAAAGTGCAAATGTCACTTAAAAGGGCTTTTTAACCCAGATGTAGTGAAGCATCTTGTCCTTGAGCTACCTTCAGCAGCCATGAAGGGGATGAAGCTTTTCCTTTAGATCTGCAGACCAAATAAAAGCAGAGACCTGCAGTTTCCTTCCACTAAAGAATTGAAGTTTCTCTAGTCTGACATTATTACAGTGACCACAGGCAGCCCTGGGCTGGATAAGGGGCTGCCAGTGGGGACATAGGTTTAAATGGCAGGTTGAGATGTCAGAATAAGGAAAGCTTTTTCATCCAAAACTTTGGACTCTGGGGCTCAGGCATGTCTCACACAGCCCACAGAGGAGCTGAGGTGGAGACCACAGCTCAGGGCTGGCAGTCAGAGTCAGCCAGATTGTCCCAAGTTACTGAACATCTCTATTGCTCACTTTCTCCATCCATAAAACAGGATTATAACGCTTGTCTCAGATGGGTGTGTGAGGATCTGTGGCTGCAGTAAACCTTGAGGCTGTTGGCTCGAATACACCATACCAACACTCACTGCTGTTACTAGGGAATAATTCTTTGCATATGACCCAATCAAACTGAAAGGGATATTAGAAGGTGGCTCTGTGCCATAGAAATTACAGTGATGCTGGCTCCAGATAAGCAAATGGTTTGAACAAGTCTATCCTCTACTGAAGGCTGAAACACAGAAAATGCCCATTTGATTGGTTTTTAATAGTGGGAAGATCACACAATTTTTTTCTTCATATGTTTTTGGCTCTGGGAGCAGTGAAAAAGCATTAGAAGTACTCAAAACACTGAAAAAGCAAAGAGAACAGCTAACATTAATCTGACCCTCAACAGAACAGTGCAAACGAAGGCTGCTTTCATCAGATTTCTATCATGTTCATAGGAGAACTGGGAGCAATTCTAGAAATAAAATCCAAAATATGGGATCTGTTGCAGATTGCATCTGCTGAAATACCTGCAGGAGTCAGCAACTCCTCCCACAGACTGGAGTTTGTGCAAACAACTAAAACTTTCCAACAAGTAAAACTTTCCTAGCTTTGACTCCGTTTAGGTCAAAATTTGGGGAATTAGTGGAGTTTCCCCAGGCTAATAGCAAAAATCAAGGGATGTAAAACCCATATGAAACACAACTGCAAATAAGGTCATACTCTAACACAGATGTGTCTGGCACTAGAAGAGAATCCAAACCCAAAGAAGCCACTGAGTCTTTCCCTTCCCTTCACAATTCCTGTTTCGATTCAAGTCTCTCATGAGGCTAAAAGAGGAGAAGTTTAAAATTAAGTCAGAGCTCTGAACTCCCATTAGAGACTCTGAGGTTGCTGTGGTTGTTACCAGAATAAAGTCCTGAGCTGCAATCATTGCTTACTCTGACAGGAGCTGGGCCCCTGTGCTCCAGCAAGGATTCACTGCCCCAGGATGGCCATGGTATAGGGTTTAATCAAGTTAGCTGGGTTTTCTCTCTTGATTTCACAGCCTCCATTCAGCCCACCAGATTATAAACTTTCAACATGTAATTGAACCTGACTCAAGGAGCCAATTGTGTTACAGTGAGCTCTAAAAGGGGGAATGGCAAGGGCTAAAGTTTTCATTCAATGAATGCAATTTCTATGAGCAGAAATCAATTCAATTGACATCAGTTGAGCTTTAATGCTGAATTAAAGAGCTGCCAGGTTTCCCCCATGGGGCTTTTACAGTCCGGGTTTTATGAATTCATTAAAATGCACACACAAACTTTTAGGGAAATAGCATTACACTGTAATAAGAGCTACAAATCGACCATATTCCTCTGAGAGAGAAGTCTAATTTGAGTTGCCTAGTTGGCAAAATTGTTTTCCATCGCTTTGCATTTATTAACAGAGGGTATCATATTTTCCCTTGTTTCCATTTTGGTTTCTAGCTGTTTGCTTAGCAGGGCAAAGCATCATGTTTAGAAATATCAAGGGGAGATAAAGTCTTTCAAAAGGAGGTGCTCACTTGGGAAGCTGTAGTACAGCTGAGGCAAACCATGCTTCAGGACAGCCAGGATGGTTGGGCTGGCAGTCTGAATGACTCAGTGGACACTTCTAGATTGGTGGTCTCTGCCAACATGAAGTTGGAGCCCCTCACTCTAGGATGGAGGAGATCAGCAGGATGTCCACAAAGACATCTGTGCTGAAGGAGAAATCAGCTTCAGTGAGAGCTGAAACTCGATCTCAGGCCAGTGGAGAAGTGAGAGCCAGACATTTTAGAAGAATGTCTAGAGTTTCAGTGACCAGGTGAAGATCACTGAAATTAATCTCACCAAAAGAAGTAGCCTTGCAGCAGCCCACAGCTTCTGTTTTCTCTGCATTGACTGCAGGCACAATTAAACTCACAAATTTCACTTTCCTCTGATTTACTGACAATGGCTGGGAAGCTGCAGGGGCAGCCACAGAAACCATGCCCATGGAAAAGTCCTTTGAATGGGTCAGCATCACTGGGCTGCCTCTGTGTCTGTGTTGTTGCCCTTCTCCTGTGGCACACATTGCAGCACTTGCTGATAATGAGCGTTCACAGGATTTCGTTAAGTATGCTCTCTAATTGGATTGATGACCCTGGTGATTGGAGGTCTTGACCTATCCATAAAACAAATGGGACTTAGGAAGCACAATTTCCTCATCCTGCTGTTTTCCTAGCATGACTTGGCTCCAGCTTTTGACGGATGAGAGAGTCTCTTGGGCTAATTCAGCTCCTGCAGAGAAGGCACAGTTGATGTCATTTGGGATGGTGAATTTTGCAATAGGGACACACATGCCTGTGGAAGAAGACTCTAGAGACAAATCTGACAGGCAGCCAACCCTCTGTCGAGTGGTAATAGATAACAGCCACTGCCAACTCTCATTTCCAGGCTAACTTAGTGATGTGGAATGACTCCATATGCTCCAAACAGACCTGATCTCCCACTCTGAGGGGTCAGGAGGACTTAGAGACACAAGGGAAAGGGGCAGAGTCACCAAGGACAGGACTCTTTGCTCCCAATGTTTAAGATATCTCACATGCACGCGTGGGACTCCCTCTAAGCAAACAAAACTAAATGGCACCTCTATCCCTAATGGCAAATCATCCAGAGCAGCTGAAGGAGGCATGGCACAGAACAGACTCATACAAAAGCAATGCATCTGTTGGCCTCCTCTGCTCCATTCCCAAGATGCCAAAGTAGCCAACAGATCACAGTGCTACAGCTGTGGGGTGTGCAGAGCACTAAGGAATTATTTGTGTCACTTCCTCAGTGTTTTGCACAGACTGAGCTTCTTGTGGGCCATTCACGAAAGGGTTGTGAAAAGGAACCTGAAAGAAGATTAATTCAAAGGTTGTATCTTTGAATAACTTTGAATTGCTGGATAGCTATTACTTTTAAAGAGCAGATATTTTAATTTTCTTCAACTCTATGTTTTTTTTCCCCCAACAGGAGTTTGCATAAGACCAGGAAAAGAAATTCACTGCAAATTTGCTGATGAGCCAGCTAAGATATTATAGGGGGAGGGGGAGGAGTCCTCTCTGCCTCCTTTTTTTCTTTTCAGAGAATCATGCTGAGTCTTTCCAGACGAAAATAAGGCTCTTTACACTTAGAGAACTCACAGGAGAAAAGGGGGAACAAGAGGTAACTAGGCCAAGCACTCTTACAATGAACCCTGATGATCTGCATACCAAGAAGAAAATGTCCTTTACCCATATCCCCAAACACTGTGAATATCCAGGTGGAAAGTTCCACCCAAGCTGTCTGGAGACCCATCAGCAGCAGGACTGGGACCCTTCTTTTTAACCTGTAAATTGACACAAATGGGCAAATTACAGACCCAGCAGGAGGGATTATGCCTGAGGCAGACAAGATGTGATTCATGCAGGAAAATCATCAAGAAGGGGAAAGCTCAGTGCCTCCATTCCTTGCCCAATCCCTTTTCCCAGGTCAAGAAGAGAAGCTTGTTGGAAATTGTCATAGGCTCAGCAGGACACAAAGCCTGTTGCTGGCCAAGTCCTGCAGGCAGTGGCAGAAGCCACGTGCTGAATCTGCTTTCCTGAGGCCACCTGGCTCACATGCCCCAAGCTGACAACTCCAAATGGAATGCTTTCTAGCCTGGAAAATCTTAGACACTTGTCAGTGCGATTGTATATGCAGAGAATGTCTGTGACAGATAAACTGCTAGATAGATCTTAATAAGAATTGTTCTTAAAACCAAATGTTCCAAGAACCTGGTCCAAAAGAGAAAAATCCTGTGAGTCTAAGAAAAGTAAATCCCATTAAAAGAAATTTGGAAAAACCCCCTAAAGACGGTTTGAAATGTGCAAACATTAATAGTACAGGTTATTGCAGATCTCTATTTATTTGGTCCCCCTTTCCCTCATACTCCCAGACATCCCTCTCCAGACCTGCTTGTGTCTGCACTGGACCATGATAATTCATTCCCTGTGAGACTTTCTCTAGAAAGAAAAGGAATGGACAGACTGGAAACTTCGGCTGCATCCTGGCTATCAAAAGAGATGTGCAAATAGATGGCGATTCCCGACGAGCAGCACCAAGGTTTCTATTTTCTTGTTCCGGAGTGTAACTCGGAGCCTTTCGCACGCCCTTTCCCCCCGCCGTGTCCCGGGAGGGGCTCGGGGAGCGCCGGGGATGCTTCACTCGCGGGGTGCGAGTGACACCCTGTGGTCACCTCTCCCCGGGCTCCTCCCGGACCGCCAGGGCTCGCAAAGAGCAAGGGATGGCAGTGGGATGGCTTCAGACGCCCGCCAGGGCATTCCTCTCCTCTCAGCATCTGCAGGGTGGCGATTCTTCGAGCCGGGAGGAGGAAGAGGGCCCACCGTTTGGTTCAAAAGGCAGATGGCTCTCCCAGCCTCCCGGAACTTCAGCCAAATCTGAGGCTTGGAGTGGAATCAGACGTTGTTTCTTTTTAACCTGCTGCTCTCCCACCCATGAGTTTGCCTGGCACTGCAGAGCTCAGCACCAATGTGATCCCCAGGTCATCCCATAGCTCTGGCTGGTGGACGGCAGTGCAGGGGGGATAACTGGACATGATGATCTTAGAGGTCTTTTGCAACCTAAATGTTCCTATGATTCTAAGGGTATCTGTGCCTGTGAGTTTGCCAGCTGTGCTCAGAAAACTAGAGAGTTGAATAGTTTGGGCAAAGGCTGAAGAATCACCTAAGCAAATGCAAAGTGCAGCAGAGAATCACTCCTCTTTAATCCAGGTCCAGACTCTCACAGCGGTTCAGGCACACAGTGAAAGCACAGCATGATGGAGATGCAGGACCATAAATACAAAATGCTCCCAGTCTCACCAATAGACAGACCTGGATGCATTCAAGGTTTAAGTAGAAGTTTGCTCAGCTCAGACCCAAACTCCACCTCTGCAAATGTTTCTTTTCATAGATAAGTACGTATTTGGAATGTTAAGGATTTTATTTTTTTATATGGCAGGAAGAAATGAAGACATCTTATTCCCAACACATAGATGGAATCACCCAATCCACCACTTTGTAATTATGAGGGTGCAGAACATTCTGGTTAGCTGTTGAGAGCAGAGAGGAAAAATATCTCTTACAGGAGGAAGAAGAACCCAACACTGCAATCACATAGTTGCTGTATTACTTGTCTGGATCAAGTACTGTTGTGTTCAAAATGTCAAATTCTGGATGTCTGTGTTTCAGCAATCCAGATAGTAGTTGCTTGAAAATCATCCTTCTGTCACTGAATTTCCAAATTACAGGGAAAAAAAGGCAAGTGAAAGGAACTCTGCCTTTAGGTTTGGCAACTCCTTCCAATTCAGCAGCAGACCAACAGTTTTCATATGAATTCACTGCCACCAGCACAATTAGGTGTTTATGATTTTAGGTTTTCCTGCAGTAGGAGGGAGAAATGATTAATCTCTTTATTAGGGATGCATGGGAGGAGAGAGTTCCGTGAACATCCATATCTACTGAGTCTCCAAATTTTGGGGTACCTGCCCCTCCTGACACTTTTACAGCATTCCTCTCAATTGGATAATTTTAGATCTTTGCATACCTGCTAATATCCTCTGCAAAAGAAGGTGGGGAGAAGTATATTGCAAATTTGCATACATTTACATACATTTGCATATATTTCAGCACATTCCCTCAGAGGTACCCTCCCACTAGGCAGTGATTGTCCACCAAATTCTAATGTGAAAGTGCTACTATTTTCCCGTGTTCATCCATGAACACAGGCAGGATGGGAGAGTCACAAATACTTACAGGCTAAACACTCAATTTCCACAGCTCAACATCTGGGTGATGGAGCAGGTCAACCTGGAACACAGGTTATGAAATAATTTCATATCTCTTTGCTCTTATCTGTCCTACAACACATGCCAAAGACAAAACCCTACTGTGGGTTGTCCCACACAAGCACTCGCAATTCTGCCTCTGCAGGATGTCTGTCCACAAACCCATCTGAAATTTATGGGGTGTTCACCAAATTACCACAACTTACTCCTCCTTCAACAGGTGTGAAAACATGGAGAAAAAAGCTGCCAGGCTTGTAGGCTCCAGCAACCACATATAAGCACAACCAGTCAAGAAATTCCAGAGGCTTTGGTTCTGCCAGGTATTTTCCAATACAATAAACCAATTCAATCATTCTCCATCTTAAGACTGATTATGAAGAACCATTTCCATGGTTCAGTCATGGTTCAGTGGTGGTCCTGGAGGTTGGTGCATCAGATTACCAGGAATCAGAAGACTTGGCTTTCCCTGGAAATCGAAATGCAACAAAAACACAGCCCACCCACATCACCATCTTCTAACCCTTCAGGTTGTGCAAATCATCTTCCTAATGTAAATAGCTTCAGTAATTAGGATTGTTGAATATACAGTAGTAAGGAATGTGCAGTTCATTATTTTTTCAATGGGAACATATTAAATTATGCCTTTTGATATCTCTTTCTGAAATGCGGATTATCAAATTTTTATGTGCTTGGATGTGTGTGCTGACTCTGTCCATACATAGCAAATGCACTTAAAATACTAACATTTCCTCTTAATAGCTTGATTGATGAGATTTTGGTTTAAAAAGAGGAGGAGAGGGAAATCAGATAAAAGAAGCTGGCTTGGGGGATTTTGATAGGAATATTCGTACATCACGATTCACCCAACTATCAAATGATCCAGGAAAGGATTGAGCCCCTTCTGAGCAATCAAGGAATAAAATTGGTTGCTGTGGACCCTCACCTGCTGCAAAGTGCCTTAGTTGCTGCTGTTTGAATGAAACCACTGCTTTATAGCAGGTGACCTTTTATCCCCAAAATGCAGCAATACAGGAAAACCACTCTGCTTTGTCACGGGTGCAGCCTCTTTGGTGTGGTCACTCCTCCAGCAGCTCTCTCCCTCAGGCCACCACATCTCAGGTTGAGACTATACTGAATTTTAGCAAATAATGAGCATAGGAGATAGGGCATCCACACAAGATGTTATTCTTCGTAGAGAATCACTGTCCTTAGATAAAAACATACCACATCTGTCAGGTTTCCCTCCATTTGTAGGAAGGACCAAATACAAGGGTTCAGCCTTGGAAATGAGAGGTCTCCTGTCTCAGAGTTGCCCTGGCTGCTAAACAGATGGTGCATTTTGAAGGAACTGAAGCTCCAGTAATTCCCCTCATGCTGCAGCCTCAGATCCATCATCCTTTAGCTTTTAACAGCCAGAGGGAGACAGGCATAACTGTGCTTCAGAATAGGGGCTGGAACATTAGTCAAGCTAACCCAAATATAAATCCAGCACCATCAGGTCTTTCCCTGCAGCTATGTACTGTCTCCCATGTGATTTTTAGGCAACATTTTCCAATCTACTTTCTGATAACACCATTGTCAAGTAGCACTCAGGACATTATCCCAATATTAACACACACACAAAACCCCTCTTCCTGCAATCAAGTATTTCCTTCCACCAAGAGAGCTACCAGGTTGTGGGCACATCTGTTGGCTTGTTTATACTTTAATGTCATCCAAATAACAAGAGCATCAGGAAAAAGGAAACAAAACACAGAAAACCCTCTAGTGGTGTTGGTGCTGCTGTGTGTACCTATGGTAACTACTGTGAGCATTAAGATGAAGCACTTCAAGCATGAATAATAATAAAAAAAAAAAATCTAGAAGATAGATTAAAGCACCACAGCACTTTGTAATAGTATTTGTAATGCAGATAAAGCATTTGTACTCTAATTTCCAGCACCACTAACAAAATAAGTAAGTGTGCTTGGATTGCATTTTTCTTTCAAAAATGGTTCAAAAATTATTCATATTGAAGGAAAACAACTTAAACTGGATTTAGAAACACAATGCAAGCGGGAAAGTTGCTCGCTGTTATCAGCATGACAAGAGCAACCTGTTCCTTTGATAAATGGTGCTTGAAGAAAGACACAAAGCTCATCTGCTTTGTGTTTTAAGTTTAATTAAGTAGTGAATTAATGTTTGCAAAGTGCTTTGAGATTCTTCATCAGACACAGCGCATACAAGTGCAAAGTGCTTTCAGCATGAAACACATTTCCAGGAGTTGTACTAACCCATTTGTGTCTTTCTGACAGCCTTATCTGCAGCCTGAAGTGGCCAGGGATAAGATCCCCGCTGACTTCAAGGTGTATCAGATCAAGCCTGCAGGACATGAGTCTTGATTTAGTAGGCAAGTCCCCCAGAACAGAGCAGGAATACTTCCACACTTAGAGTCAGGCACGTATTTAAGTAGCTTGCTTTAGAGAGTATATTTTTATATGCGTGCTGTTCACTGAATCATAGAGCTCAGGGCCAGGAAAGGCCGTTAGCACAGCTCAGACGACCTCCTGTTTATTTCAGGCCATTACATTTTACCCAATGTCCCCATGCGAGTGTAACAACCTTTGTCTGCTGAAACAGATCTTCCAGAAAGTACTTTCAGGCTTGCTTTAAGGCCAGGTGGAAATAAGGAATCTACTGCTTTCTTTGGACTAGTGTTTAATCAGCCCCACTGCTTAAAATGTGAACCTTACTTCCTTATGTCTCCTTTGAATTTATTTGGCTTCAACTCCTGGCCATTAGTTCCCAGCTCTACCTTTCTGCCCTGGACAGAAGAGCCCTCAAGCAGACAGAAATTTGCTGCAGGAACATTTGCGAAGGTAGCATTACAAAAGCTACCTTAATGCTTAAGAGTGGATGATCACTGCTTGGGATAAGAAAGGAGTAGAGAGAATTAACGTTAGTCTTTAGGGTGGTATGTCTGGAACAGAGACATCTATGCTCCAAAAATGCCATAGCCTAGAAGGACAAAGTCAGATGAGGCAAAAGTAAGGCCAGGAATATGATTGCCATTGGAAAAGCATCTTCTTAGTTCTGTTTTATTGCCACTAATTTGCATTGAGAAGGCTGGAGGTGTTACCAAAAATCAGTAAAAAAAACCTCCTTAACAGAGGTATGCAAAAAGCTTCTTATCGGGACAGTTACAGCCTGTGTCTTGGCAACACTTGGTTCCCAGGAGGAACAGCAGAACAAGGACTGAGTCACTGAAGCAAACCTGGAACCCAGCAGGGCTGAAATGCCACCATATTTCCATGCCAGCATATAAATTCTGGGAGATGTGGGTAACTCTGGGCCCAGCTTTGCAATATTGCCTGTGCTACAGGAACACATATTCAGAGCACACAGGAACTGCATTTGGCCCATCATTCTGGCAGGCAGATGAAGCACAGTGATGGGGACCTGCTGGAAGTTAGAAGCTGGATACCAGCTCAAACCTTTAAACCAAACACGTTTGGAAAGCCATATGCCGCCAGCCCAGGCAGTGAGGAGAAACCGTCTGTTTGCTCGGAGCCCGGTGCAACTCCCACGCATGGCAACGGAGATGGAGCTGGATGGGGCCCCTGGAAAGTACCTCTTCTTTCTCACTTTGTTATTATCTTTAGGCTCTCCTCATAAAACCTCCGGTGCATGCAGGCGAAGAATTTGTGAACGGACAGAGCACTCATCTGGTGCTTCCAGGTCTGGATACCTGACTGCTCCGTGATCTCCTGCCAGCACTTTTGAACCACAGCAAGTGACTATCATTAGCAGCATCTCCCAGCCCCAGCACAAGAGCTTTGTTTGCTTTACTGTTGGCTTGGTAACAGCTGCTGTTGCTGTTTGAGGTGGCAGGAGGGCAAAAAAGTGCTTATTGCTTCAGAGCTCTTCAGGAAAGCCTTGTAGCATCCTTGGCAGGGTTTAACAGAGACCAGGCACTCTCTGCAGCAATGGCCAGCAATGATCTCAAGTAGTGCTCTTTGCTGCTGGAGCAGTGTCCCCATTTTCTCCACATAAGGCTGGGGCAGGGGCAGAGCTCAGGGCTGGGCTGAGGTACCTGGAGCAGCAAAGGAGCAGCTGGAAGCAGCTGCTGGACACAGACAGTCCTGACATATTCCCTGTAAGTAACAGGGCAATGATGTGCAGCTCTGCCCCATCCTGACCTGGGAACACTGAGGGTGACACAGGTGTTCAGGCAGTTCCTGAAGCAGAGACCCATGGCTTTTTCATATTCAGTGGGGCAGGTGATAGGAGACCCATCCAAAATGCCACTTGCTGCCCTCTCTCAGTGCACCAGCCAAGACAGACATCTGGAAGGAAAACTGGGGTCTGTGTTCAGATTTCACCAACAGCTCTGTGTAATGCAGCATGTAATGCAATTACCACCCACCTTTAATATGCTTTAATACAGCAGGCTGTGTGAAATTCAGGTCTAGGTCCCATTTTTAGTATGGCTTGAGTTTCTCTTCAGTGACAAGCACATATGGACACAAGAGCTGCTACTGAACATCACCTTTCTGTCTGTGATGGCAGGAGGAGATGAAGCTGTGGCTTCATCTTCAGCTTAAAGCCTTGAACTTCAGCATTGCAAAACCACATTAGGTTCAGGTGACACAAATGCTTTGCAGAGAGAGAAAGTTTTTTTCTGGGTGATTTTTTGTTATGCCCTCACTCTGCTGCTTCCTTCTGATTAAAACCAGGATATTGCCAAGTTTTCCAGAGCGCTATTTCTAACTCTCTTCTCTCTCCCCTGCAACTCTCTGACTCCCTTGACCTGCTACCATAATGGGCTTGCAGGGAAAAGCAATTGTGGGAACTCTGAGCCTTTCTGCTTTGTGAAGGACAGGACTATCTCCGGGCTGCCATTCACCCCATCAGCCAGAGCCCAGGGAAAGCACAATTTGCTGCAAGCCGATAGCAGCACGCTGACACTTAACAGGATGGGAACGTGCTCCAGCCTGACAAGGAACAATCACACATTGCATTAAAGGAAGAAAGGGGACAGGGAGGAGAGAGGGAAAGAGGTAGAGAAGGGGAGAAAAAGGAAAAAAAGATGGTTAGCTATTCAGAAAATGCCCTGTAATTTGGGTGTCAGTACTAAAATGTTAGGTCAGATGTTTTGATTGAATGTCAGTAGGAATTGTATGCTGGAGAGTCATGCTTCCCATTTTACTGACAGAGCAAACTAATGGGAGAATATTCCAAAGTGACTGATTTTGGTGCCAAGACTCTTTTACTGATATCTCAAAGTAGCACAGGAAATGTCACTGCATGAATAAATATATTTTTCTCATGTTATTTAAATAAATATATATATAAAAAAGATTGAAAGTAAACTCAAACTCAGCTGGAAGAACAGCTGAGCCCCTGCAGCCCACCAGCCAGAGCTGGCAAGCCCATAAAATAAGCAAGTGTCTTTTTTATTCTTTTCCTCTTTTTTTTTTTTTTTTTTTTTTAATTCTCCCAGTGAGATCAACTTGATGATCTTCCCTCTACAGCCCATATCTCTTTGGAAGAACAGCACTGTTAATTTGCTCTCTCACATGACTGGATGTAATACAGTTCTATAACCTTTTAACATTTTGCTGCTTGCATGGCATACCTGTGTCTTACTTATTGCTCATCAAATTATGCAGGGAACTCAGAGCTCTGCTAAGGTGTCTTAAATACATCTGCATCAAAAATATGATTCTGTAATCCAGGCAGCACAAAATCATTATCACAGCCTCATCTGCATATTAGGATTCATTCTCCCAGCCTCAGAATGCAGCACTGAAATAGCCAAGCATAAAAGAGATGGAGAATTTTCCTCAGGTGGTGCCTCATAAATCATCAGTTTCCAATTTACAGATTTTTTTCTCCTCTGGATTTCCATCCATTTATTTATTTATCACTTTCCAGAATACAGAGTAATTAATATTATCTTCTCTGCAGACAGGAAAAAAATATGAAAGGAAAAAAGAAGATATGTTGCCTGAGCACATTTACCAAGTTGTCTCCATTTGAGCTTGTGTAGATAGGGATGTTGTGGAGCAGGAAGAAAGTGGTTTAAGTTTTGGCCAAGAAATTCTGAGTTCTGGACACAGCTCCTACCTCTACTCCATATGCCCTGGGAGACCTCGAGCAAATTCACCAAACCATCAGGACAGCTCAAATGTCTCTGATTTTCAGTGGGACACATTTCTCAGATGGGGCACTGGCTCCTAAATGCAGATGGCTGCCTTAGAAGTCTTTACCTTTTATCTCTCTGTGCTTTCCCCTCCAACCATGAGACTAAGTGTGCTCCGGGCTTTGTGCTGTTCAGGGCACAGACTTTTTCCCATTGAAGGCCTGTCAGGTGCTTAGGAGGACGGGCTCTCCATTGGGACCAGCCAGCTTCACTGAATTCAGAAAAGCAGGAGACATGGCATGCTCAAGTGTTTCATAGCTGGCAACAAAAATAAATGTTTCCTCAACTTGCTGGTGACTTCCAGTGGCTCTGCTTATGGGTGTCCAATCTGAGAAAAGTTAAGGCGACCTGATTTAGGGACAGTAGATTTTCAGCACTTTTGGTACAGCTGAATGCCAAAAAAATTTCTACTGGTGATTGAAATTGTAAGCCAAAGCTTTTTACTTGCAAATCTCCAGTTCAATTCTGGCTCAGGCAAGCAGGCACTGGGAGTTGTTCCTGTCTGACAGTTGCATCAGTGGCATCTGGAAAATGAGCTGCTAAGTTTCAGCTTAATTTCTAGTGAATACATTACTAAAAACCCATTCAGTGCATACATCCTGGTACCTACCAACTGCAATTGCCTATGAATCATCAGGGATGCGTTTGTACAAACGATGCTACCACAAAAACAAATGGTAGTGATTGCATCATCCTTGCCTCAGTGCAGAAATCAGACACTAAATCACAAAACCCATTTTGTTTCTTGAGGCCAAGAGCACAGAAGGAGAGGAAACACGTCCAGATTTTGGAATCCAGAGCTAGATAGGTTTATCAAGCCTATGAGCTGCTCCTGAAATATTGCTGAGAAATGCTTTGTGGACTGACAGAGGAAATGGCCTCAAGGGAAGGTAAGGAGAGCAAATTAATTATAATGTTGAAGTTAAACTGGAACAAAAGCAAGTGGAGGCAGAGGCAACTGTGAGTCCAATGAACCTCTCTAAAGGAGGAATTTTGCAGCAATTAATAGGGACTGTACCCTGATAAAGGTTACCTTGTCACTGCTAACACTATGTGATTTTCCCCCAGTATCCATATCTATATCGTTTGTCAGGAATGAACTTTAATAAGATTATCCTTTCAGAACTCATCATCAGAGTGACCACACACATGGTACAGTAGATGCAGTACAAAGATCTGCTTTGATTTCCTTCTCTGAGGTGCCAAACTAGCTTCAAATATGCATTAGAGCCACTGGCACCAAGACAAGTCACGCAACACCATGGCAGGACTCCCCTCAGGAGCCTTCAGTCAGAGCACAAAGGAGAGGTGCAAAGACACCTGGTAAGAGGTGAGATACACAGATTCTGGTCCCAGCTCTGCTAACAGCTTTTGATAATTGCCTCAGGCTGGCTGGGTCATGATTTTTCCAATGGTGCAGTTTCATGTGTGAAAATGCCCACACAACTGGATCCTCAACTTGGCCAAAAATTGCAGTGGTGGAGCACAGTGAGGTGGGACATCCCCACCAAGCCTACACCTGCACTGGGGTGTGCAATCTGGCTAAAAAACTCACCTCTGCATTTGGAGTCAAAAAATGATTGCGTGAATGGATGAAACTTGTGCCTTTTAACCCCCGAGTCTTAATGTCCTTTTCCATCTTTCTCCCCCTACACATATTTAGAAAATGGACAGGATTTTTAGCTACTTCACCAGATTACCTTTGAAAATGAAGTAATGCTTGTAAAGAGGTCTGTGATTCTTGGATAGAAGGTGCCATAGGCACAGAGATTGTAACTAAACTGTTAAACAGTGCAGCTGGATTTACTCAGAGTGCTGCCAGCAACTGTGTGCTGTGCTTTCAAGCAGAGCAACACACACTTCCAACCAAAGGGACAGTCATGACCCACATTTATGCCTTCAAGCCTGTTTGGAAAAAGATCAACCAGCAACCAGCAAACTTTATCAAGTTTAGAAGGCTGCTTAAGGAAACAGAAAACTCCTTAGTAGTTCTTTGGGGCCATGAGGACACTGAAAGCCACCTCCCATGACCCATCACAATATCAGGTGGAGGTGAATATTGTTTTATTCAGCACAGGAAACTGAACTGAATCCTCACTCTGCTCTGTGAAGGAAGAGCTCAGTGAGGCCATTTTACCTTGTTTAAGACACTGAGTAGGCTGGGTCTATTCTACCTTCCAGACACCATTTTTCATGAGGTTTTGCCAGCAGATTGGGGGACAGGTGCCACTTACAAGTCTTCCAAATTGCATCCTGAGGATCAGCCATCCAAAGTAATTTGGCTGCTATGGAAAGCTGCAGTCACAAATGTTTGTAGCCCTGATGTACCACCTAAATAATAAGATGTATGAGGTCAAGTGGCCACCAAAGCATTAAGCAAATTATCTTCCCAACATTCTTTCTACAGTCAGTTGCCCATGATGTTGAGCACATTATTATGATCTGAATTAGTGTTTGCATCTATGGAGAGGTAAAGCCTGAAAATACCTTTAGTGTGACCACTTCAGCTCAAGGGAAGTTCATTACATCTCAGCCTGCAAAAGCCCAAGGTGAAGAGAGTAATGTGCACAGCCACAGTGACAGTCATGGCATTGGCATGACAAGCCTGCTCTGATGCTCACTCCTTCTCCTCTACTCTTACCAGACTCCTAAGAAGCGTTCCCAGTTTTTCCTCCAGGCATTCCTAGCTCCTACAGGGAGGAGAGGACCACTGTTGGGCGCTCAACACTTATTGGCACTGAGGCTTTAGATGAGTCAGGGATAGAGAAACAATAGGAGCCTCCAAAGCTTTCATGCATTGCAGTGGTTATATAGGGTGGATGAAGTGATAATATCTGTCAGATTTGTGTTTATTAACCATTTTATAATCACAATACACACAATTACAGTTTGACAAGACACTGCCAATGTGAACAACATCTGGAAGCGTACTGGGGTCTTCAGAGCGAGTGCAGTTTCATTTCCATTATTTGCTTCTGCTGAGAGTGGCAGTAAACTGTAGTTAATAAAGGAAAGCCAGCTTTTATGGGCTAGGAAGACAGTAAATATATGCAAAATGGTTTGTTGAATCTAGCAGTGGGGTGCCATAAGAGGCTTCATAAAGCAGGGATAGAGTTTAGCATCATTCTTTTAGGGCTGGGAGTGATGCAGAATAAATCTCTCTTGAGTCTACTTACTGACAGCCCCAGTTCAGATGGTGTATACACAGGCAGTGCTTCTTTCTCTGCAGAGTTTCTGTTAATCACTGTTAATGCCAGTCATCAGACCACTAATCATTTGAAACAAGAAGCTGCAGATATTAAGACAGAGATTCAGAACAAGATAAATAGCACAGATCTCTCCAGGGGCAGGAAGGAGGTCTGAGCCCACTGATGCTGCCTGGTACAGCATGAGACTGTTTGCCTTCCTAATCTGCCCTGGCACAGTGAAGGAGGCAAGAAGCTTGATAAACTTTCCATGGACTCATGGACCTAGGGATAGATGTGGCCAGCCCCTGACCAAGTCTGTCTGAAGAGGATGGGGTAGAATAAACAGAATAAACCTCCCCCCATGCCCTACCAGACTCAAAGTCCACATGTTTTGCAGCAGTTTGGCTATTGAGCTGCAAATGCCCATAGCCACACATGGCATTACCTCAGCAGCCTTGATGGGAAACCAGGATTTCCTAAGTCCCACATCACTCTTCTGGCCCAACCTGATTCTTTCTGTTGATGACACAAACCCAAGAGCTGAAGCAATGCCATTTTCTCTTGCCGCTGGGGAGGGTTTAAGAGCAGCTGCACAGGCAGAAACTGTGGTTCTGCTGATGGCCACTTGTGTCTCAGTTTATCACTTGTGGTCCTGGAAACATGTCCTGAGTTGTCTGAAACAATTCATTTTCTGCTCAGAGCAAAGGCAGTGAAAAGGTTATGCCACTGCGGTGCAAATTTTCCTTGTAAATCAGATCCAGAAGTCAATGCCTGGCAGCCACCTTCTCTGACACTGTTAAAATCCTGAAGCAAGGGCATGAGCCTGCACATGTCAACATGTGGATTTACATGGCAGTTTGGGATGTGGGTCTCTGGCTAGATTTGCATGTACTACCAGTGTCAGCTTCATCTCATCTGACGATGGCATGTGGTGTTCTTGGCGTGAGACATTTTGTGGTACAGGATCTGCCACTTTAACACAGGCTCACCTCGGAGGGGTTGGAAGTGAGGAGACACAGCAGCACAAATGCAGGACCTAGGGCCTCTCAAAGGCAGGATCTGACAAGGTAACAAGCAACAAAACTGGATGTGCAGGGGAGGAGGAAGGGAGGAGGCAGAATAGACTTGTGGCTTGATCTTGCCCAGAGCTGATTTCAACAGACTCCATGGGAGTCGGGACTATTCCGTACTTAACAGTGGGAGTTCAGGTAATTGTGAGATTGAACCTTACAGGAGACCACGACTTGCCAAAGGGGAAGTCAAATAACATCAAAGCAATCAAAGGAATTACTGAATGAAATTCTATGGCTCAAACAGGACCCTAGGCTAGATTAATTACAATTGGTGCCTGTAGATCTAAAATCTGCTCACATATAATGTCCATTTCTATTTTGTTCTCACTTGCAAGATTTGGTCTTGTCCAGATCTGACTGAAGCAAAATGGGGAACAGAGCAATGAGAAGGAGCAGTGCCACATGATGTCCTTAGTACAAAGTCTGTCTAGAGACAGGGAGGGTGAATACCTTTGGAGCAGATGGGCAAGGGCAAAGTCCTGCCTTCCTTCAGTGAACAAATGGAGACAGAGCCAAGCAGGCTGGTGAGATGGCCCCACAAAGCCTAGGTGTAAACAAGCCTGGAAATACCTGCATAAACAGATTCTGTCTGGCTAAATTCCTTAGCACAGCCCAGACACCCAACACAACCACCAGTGGGGCTGGCTCCAGATCAGTCTCTGCTGTACACCACAGTACAGACCAACCTGACAGCCATTATCTCACCAATCACAGAACAACTGTGGCCCCCCAGGTCTCCCCATCAGATTACATCCCAAGTAGAAGGCAGTTGTGAAACCCTGCAGGTCTGTAAACACTCATTTAATGAGCAATGAAGGACAAGGTGTCCACACCAGCACTCCTCGGGCAAAAGCACAACTCAGATCTTGCCTTCAAGACACTTTTCAGCACAGCCCTGAGCTTTTCAAGTCCTATCTGAGCTGAGGAAATGCCACTGTTATTCTGAGGATTTCTTTGGGGCTGTGCTGGTAAATGCTTCATTGTGTTGGCAACTATTCAATGAATTGTTTAATCTTTCTCAATTGATTCACAGAGAAAGGATGGAGAGAGTAATGTTTTTTTTTAATCTCCTTTTTCTGTAAGCTTCTTTAAGAGTGAGTCCCCTCCTCTCTCCTCTCTTCCAGCACTCAGCTGCACTCACATGCACACACTCACCCTGGACCTCAACACCAGCTTCCCCTGGTAGAGAGTGGGTGCTGCATCACTGCTGGTGGATAACATCTCTGAACAAAAATATCTGGGACATGGTGACCCTTTCTAGAGCAAACAAGTGATTTGCTTTCATTTTGGGTAAAGTGCAACCCAGTGAGCTGCTATGTTAACTTTTGGAGCTCGAGTTCCTCCATATCTTCCCCAACTGCCTGCCAAAAAAACCTTGCAAAGCATTTGCATAATATCAAGGTTGCTTCTCCAGATGGCTAAAGCAATCCTGCATGTTTCTTTTTAAAAATTCCCAACTGTTGCTGTCCATTTCCTAACACCATGCTGCAGCACAGCATGTAAACCTCAGCCCCTCTGAAGATAAAAGCTTAGCTGTGTGTTGGGTGTTGTTTATGCACGCTTGCATTGTCCTGATGAAGTTAATATCCACAGCTTGTATGTCTGCAACTTGCTGGGAACATTCTTCTCAATTAAATCCTTATGCAGGCAAATAAGAAATTGTGGATTTCTCCATTTCAAAAGCAGAAGGTGAAGCAAGCCCTGAAAGCCTTGCTCAGGAGCCTCATGAAGTGGTCTGACTTCCAGGAGGGGCTTGAATACCTGGCAAGTCTGATGTAATATCAAGGGCTGGAAATCACACAATTCTGGTGAAGCATGGTTTGTATTAGACCTACAGAGAGGTCTCTTCAGCCTGTCAGCACAACAGGGAAGGCAAGGTTATACTCCAAGACAGTGTATAAATCTTCCATCTGCCTAAATTCAGTAGAATTGGATCCAGAGTTAAGGTTTAGCTTTATTCCAGAGCACACACACAAATGTAACAACAGCAGGTAAAAAAAAACCAGCCTGATGGGAAAATACTCATTATAATTTACCCTTCTAGGAGAGCAAAGAAAGAATTCTTCTTCACTCTGAGCTATTAGAAAATTGGCTTAATGGAACTAATTAAGCTAGTCTTCTTTCTCTGAACCATCAGCCACATTGTAATTTCTACCAGACAAAAGGGTCCCATGGTTCATCTGGTGAGGCCAGAGAAAGGATATTGCAAATTATTGTTGTTATTTCATGACAACCTCTATACTCCATGCCATTTGACCCCTTCCTGTGTCAAATAATTCCCTGATTCCCTCCTGCATTCCTAAATTTGAAAGTTATGGCTTTATAGTGTGGGTCCTGTCTTAAAGCTGCTTTCTAAACAGGAAAGATATATAAGTAAAACAAAAAAGCCAAAAACTAGGAACTATTTTTACTAGAAGTACCAGATCCATCATTATGGGTATTACTCTGGTTTACTTACACTATATATGTCCTCCTAATAGTCTCCCTCAGGTGAACTAGCAATGATTCCTTAAGTCCCCTCCTAGAGACATTTAGGATATTTATGATGAATGAGCTTCCAAGAGGTCAGATATTTAATTTGCAGCAACCATGGTTAGTGATGATTAAGATCCTTTTGTTTTTACAGTGTCTCTTAAATAAAGTGCAAACATGTCCTGTCCAACTCCACTGAAGAGTGAGACACATGGGAATGCTAATGGAATTGCTCAGAAATTCTGAAACTGGCCAGGCACAGAGTAAGTACACAGGATCTCACATATATACGCCCATGCATGTGTTTGTGCATGTTCAAACAGTGCATCCTTACACAGATACAGGTGTATAGGCAGTTATGGGTACTCCTGTCTGGCCTTGACTGCAAGTTGTCTTAATGTCTGGGGATTTCCACTGAAATACCAGCTTGATTTCCCACCAGGAAACATGGGAAAATTTAATCAATCTGTCTGGGTACTCAGTGAATATAATTCCCTATTCACAACTGATGAGTCAAACAGATAGGCCTAACCAAACAGTACCTGCTGGGAAGGCACATGAGAGATGGAAGAGGAACAGAATAACTGGCAAGAAGAAAGCCCAGTTTGCAAACAGTCCCTTCCCAGCATAACCCCCCCCCTAAAAGGCCAGATGGGTTTGTTCCTCCTGTGATTGCACCACACAGAAGTTCACTGAGTTATATGGGGGGTTAAGGGAAGACAATTGCACTGCAGCTTGAAGCAAAAGAAGATTTCACATCTATATATGGGAATCCAGGTACTCTCCCCATCAGACATTTCTTCTAGCTCCTTCCCCCAACTTTGACTCCTACAGGATCCCTTAACAATGCCTATCAGAAATCCCAGAAGTTTATTCAAAGCTCTATTTTTCCTCATTCCTTGGCTCACCACTTCTGTTGTCTGCCTGCAAGCTGCAGATCACATGAAGATTCCCCAGGCTTTTCATAACACAATTTTGTATTCTGTATTTCCTTGACTGTACAATACAGCTGACTTTAGCAGAAATTGCCCCAAAATGTTGCAGACCATGAAATGTGAATTTTCCCTGTGAAGTGACTGTCTATTCAATCTCCTCACTTCTCACTAGATAGCAAGGCAATACTTTTATCCTTGTTTTCTGCTCCTCAAGTGCTCTCCAGATGCAGCTGATCTTTTCTCCTAAGCTTCAGTCCAGCAAACAAATATCTATATACATTGCACACATCCATACATCTATCTACAGCTGTAATAATTAACAAATAACTAAATAAACAAACAGAAAAACCTGTTACACACTACAACTGCTTCATGAATTTATAACATAAGGTGGCAAAGCACTATAAAAACTGTAAACTATAAAGAGGGTTACACAACCCCATTCATTTATCATGTTACAATGAGTAATTTGTGCACCAGGCAGGAAAGAGAAAACCCACACAGTTGGAGTGTGCATATGTATTTCTGAGGCTCACACTAGAGACCCTTTTATAAAACACACACATGATTTGAATTCCAAAGCAAAAGCACTGAGAGGCAGTGCATGGACTAATATTGTTATAATGGTGTATGCAGAGCTTAGGAAGAATGGGCACTAGCTGACCTCCTTTACTGATAAGAGTACTTCCAAACACTCCACGTTTCTTCACAGTTCAGAGTCTGTCTGTTTAGAGGCTGAGCTCCAGCCCACAACTACAAAACTTCTTCTTGGTGTTGTTACAGAAATGGTAGGATGGTGCTCAAAGAGGAAACCATGACTGGGTGCTCCTTCTGCTGATTTTCATCAAGCTTCACTCATTTTTACCTCCTTTCACATGTCTGGTGGGGGTTATGTTGAACCACATTCCCAGATGGGTCCGTGTACTCATGATCAAAGCTGTGTTTTATACTGAAATCCACATATTCTGTACAGACAAAACAAGACCAGTGAAGTTAATCATCACATTTCCCTAGAGGGCTTCTGACCACTGCAGTGTCTCACAATAAATCCCCCAGATTTTCCAGATAGCACAGAGCCCCATAATTCACATCTACCTGTTCCTGATTTGACATTTCATATTTTTCATTTCCAGCTGGCAAAGAGCTTTTGTGAAACACATAACACATGCCACATGCTCTGTCCTGGAAATGGATGCGTTTTCCCAGTGGGGCCAGCAAATGATGTAGGCTGTGTCCCAGTTGTCATGTCCCAGTGCAAGTGGTTAAGATCTTCTTTTTGTCTCAGCAAATGCCCCATGGAAGCTTGAGCTGGGTTTGGGCCCTTGGGTCATTGCTAAGCAGTTTCTCTTTCATCCTTTTCAGCACCAGCAGACGCAGCTTGAAACATGTATACAAGATGCGGCTTTACAGCATCCCTTATTCACTGGTACCTTGGAGACTCCAGTTCATTGAAAGTAATAAAACCAGATCATCAAAAAGAATTCTTTTGAACACGCTTTGGGCTCTGCTGTGCTACTTGGTTACGGATATTCATCTTCCTGGAAACTGTGCAGTTTGATACAGCACTGGCATGAAAGCCTCAGCTGCCTCCCCGGTGCATTAACCCCTCGAGTGTTGAAATCACAGTCCTTGAATAGCAAAATAGTTATCACTTATAATTGCTTGAGGGGAGAAGCAGATTGTATTCTCCCAGATGCACCAAAGGTGCACACCAGGGTCAAACGGTTTCCCCATCCTCATCCTGCTCCAGTGATGCAATGGGCTGTGCACAAAAGGGGAGAGGGAGCAAAAAGAAGCAGCCTCTGTTGGTTACAGCTACAGGCAGGCTGTAAGGTGACTCTTGTATCAAAGGGTGCCAGAGCACTTAATCCAAACTGAAAACACAGATGTGCTGAAAACACAGGCATTCTGATACTTGGGGCTTTAACTTTCTGTTAACCTCACATATCTTGTGATCCTGTGTATCTTACAGAGCCCTGACGTCAAGGTTTTAACCCCAAACCCTTTTGATTTGGCAGGGGTAGCATTGTCACTGTTGTCAGACTTGCCAGAGTTCTGGTGCTTTTTGATAGCATCCAAACCCTCCCTTTTTTCATCTTTCTCAGCTAGAAAGAAGGTCAACACTGGCACCATGAGCATAGATGTGCAGCCCCTCAGTTTCATTTCTCTAAACGTGGAAAGAGCAAGGATGGTGCAGCTGGGCTAATTCTGTCTGAGTGACTGGCATACTTCACTGCAAATTATTTGCATTTGTGCTTGCAGCTCCAGGAGGATCAAAGTCTGAACCTCTGCTCTGGCCCCTCTAGGGCTGTGTGTGTTTCTGCCCTGAGACCTCTTTGTTGAGCTCCATCTTCACCCTGGGGCAGCAAACCCAGCTTGTTTGCAAAATTCCTTCAGCAGAACATATGCTGGGTACCAAGATCATCCCTTGAACTGCAGCTTGCCAGCTGCTGGGGAGAAGCTGCAGAAAAGGCCACTCTATCCATTTGGCCTCTTTCTTATTTTCTTTTTCTGGTCTCTACCACCATCCCCCATTACTGGCCAACACCAGGGATCTGGGTTAGATGGTTATTTGATACCCCTTGTGCTCCGTCCCATCCTGTACTGGTGAAACTCCAGTGCTGAAGGTGAGTGAGAGAGCTTCACCTTCCTAACTCCCTCCTTTTTTCATACCACCTCCATTGTGAGCCCTGATGTCAGGAAAACATATGGTGGCTTTTTACTCGTGGCTTCCAAATAGATGCAAAAAAGAGAATGTTTAAATGCCCGCTTTGAGCCTCTCTCTCATTTCCTTGCCTGAAGCTGAGACACATTGGCCCTGCTGCACTCTTGGCACCAGAGAGACTGTCTGAGGCTTCAGATCCAGATCACACACCAGAGGCTGCATTCAGAGCATCTTTCTTTTCCCAGAACAGGCTCTGCCAGGGACAATGTTGGAAAGAAAATGGCTGAAGTTTCAGATCAGCTGAGAATAAATCAGTGCAGGATCCCCGGGAGGTCTTTTTTACACAATCGCTCTGCACTAGAAGAGCAAGTGGAGGAGCAGGAGAGTAGTAGCAGGAATTGATCACACTTGATTACTTATTAAAGTTTGTGAGGAAAGATGTTGGAGAAGAAAAACAGCAGGAGCTGTTTTTATGACTAGACTAGAAGGGGTTGGGGGGAAAGGGTGAGGAAAATATTTCAAAATGGATTCCTACAATGTTCTCTTACATTATGACCCCATATATTTTCTCTAGATTTCATCACTAGTTCATGTATTCTGGGGCTAAGGTAAAACCAACACTTGTGAGGGATCTGAGCAGAGTCAGGATACAGACAATAAAACATGCACAACTACTGCAAGAGCAAGTATTATAAAGTGGCCTCAACTGAACTGCACATATGACTGTTTCTGCACATCTCTGTATAACACATACCTGTGAGGACATGCAGTTCTGTCTCTGCATGTACGAGCACATGTTTGCACGTATGCATAAATCCAACATTGGAAGATTAAAATCTTTTTCCATGTGGCAGTGGCAGTGCATGTCATGCATGTGTCTGAACACAGCCCCCCCAAAAGTGCTGGGTTTTATGCAGAGAGCCTAAAGCAAGTGGGTCCTCTGCAGAACAGCTCCTAAGCTACTGCAGTGCTAGTTAAGAAAGCAACATCTCTTCATAAAACTTAAAATAAGCCCTACATCAAAAACACTACAAAACAACTCTAAACCCTCAGGCTACTGCAGGATTATACTGTTGTGAAATACATTATCCAGCCTTTAAAGTCATCTTTGACGATCTGCCTGGGGTCATCCAGACAGCCCAGACTCTCAGCTACCTAATACCAAAAAGAAGTTGAGCTTGCAGATGTTCCCAGGAAGGCAGTACATCGAGGTCCAAGCTCTTCGTGCAGGGGAAGGCCAATGGGATTATATTTGAATTTCTTGTTTTCCATGGTAATGGCTCAGCAGAGAATTAGCTCCAGCACACACTGCTTTTGGAGGGAGATCTACTGTGTTTGGTGGCAGGAAGAGAAAAAACAAAGAGTTACTGGACTCCTGTGAATGAGTCATGGCATCAGAGGTCTGCAAGCAGATAGGCTATTCCTCAGCAATAAAGAATCAAGACACAGTAATTTCCAACAGATGGATTTGCAGGTAGAGTTTTCTATTTTATCCACAGCAGGCACACCAACTTCAGCTTCCAGCTGCTGTTTCTGGTTAGCCAGTCAAGCTTCTAATTGGATCTCCTGTTGGACATTATCTGTGGGACACACCAGGGTGGGAGCAGGGGGCCAGGCTGCTGCCTTGCCAACACAGCAGGATCTGGCAGCACCCTGCAGAGAGATCCAGGCACACAGGGGCTCCGAGCAAAAATTCTGCCAATGCACCATGGAGTCCCCAGTCCACAAGGAGCTGCTTATCCCTCCATGCCAGGGCAGCAACAGACCCAGCCAGCCTTGCGTGACCCTCCCATATTGACCAGTCCATGCTGGTTTTACACATGGGCACTCTGGACTGTCCATCCCCAGCCCAACCCGTTTTGATCTTCTAAACAAGCCCAGGAGAGGGCTGGGATCTCCAGGGAAGATGGTGTGAATTAGCTTGTCAGCAGCTTAACCAAAGGACAAGCCAAACCACTGCTATCAGCACAGCTAAATCCAGCTTCACTTCAAGAGGCAGCTGGACACTTTAAGTGCAAGAAGATAAGTGTTCTGGGAAGCTCTGCAACAGCTCTTTGTTTCGTGTTAGGAATTCTCAGATAGGAAGTCCATGTGTTATGGACCTCAAACTCAGAGAATGAAGGTGTTGAGCTGTCCCCAGCACCCAGACAGGATCTTCTGGGCAGAAAGAGGAAGTATGAGATGAAGAAAGGATGGACAGGATGGACAAGAGTGATAAGTGTAGAAGATTTTGTTGATCCTTCCAATGACTGAGATGGCACTTTTGTTTCTGTTGATTGTAAAACACATTTGCCCACTCTTTTCCTTGCTTACCAGCTGCATGGTGCATTTTGAAATTCTTACTGGGGAAAATAGGCACAACTTCTATCTATTTTCTGTATAAGAATAGTAAACACTAAAAGGAGCTCAAAGTGAAATTTCCACTAAAGCAAAGGCCACCTCAGGATCAGAGATCCACTCCTGTGTATCTCTAGCCAGTGCCAGAACACCTCATCCAGTCAGTCCTGACAGGAGTTTCCCAGCAATCTCTCCTTGGCCTGGCATCCCTACTAACCTGAAGACAGATTTCTGTAGTGTGGGAACTAAAGAGTGCAAGTGCTTCTTAAGAAGTGATGAAGTCCCTGGCCATGTACAACATGTCGCTGCTGTTCCTTACAGAGTACAGCTGTGAAAGTGCTTGCACTCAATTTATCCTTCTGTTGCTGGAGATTTACAGGAAAAAGCACAGTCTGTGCTTACCAAGGAGCAGTGGGGGTTGTCCTGTGAGCTGTGTGTTCCTAGAGCTGCAGACACTTGTGTCCCCATGTCTATGCCTGAGTGTGCAGCTGGCCACTACAGAGTCCCTGTGTTGTGACCCTGGGTTCTGTCTAACCAATGAGCCAGATAATCAGTCCATGTTAACATAAGCAGAGGCAGTGGCAGTCAGAAAATACATCAGAAATCAAACCTGAGGAAAGGAATTAGGGGAAAAGAATTCATTAATTTCCTCTTTGCAATGGCAAATGCTTTCCACTCACTCTTTTAAAATGACATTTTACCTGTTATTAGTTTACTGTGAGTATCTCTGGTGCTGCCTTCCCTCCCCAAAGCTGATTCCCTCAAGAACAAAATTAAATTTAAGCTACTAAAGTTGGACCTTTCTGAAGTAAAAAGAATCTTTAAAAATGGATTTTTTAAAGGTCATTTTGAACTTTATCTGAGCACACATGGAGACGCAGGCCATTCAGCTAAATAATGCCACCTGACCACCTCCCTGTCACCATTACTAGAATAAGAACATCATTTATGTGATGGAGAGAGTGGAAAGCTTTCTGCTGATTCCTTTTATTCCTCTTCTATTTTTTGGAGATTTTAATGCTGTTCAGTTTTATAGCTGCTTCTTTACTTCCCCCTTTCTTTAATAACCCATAGGAAAGTCATAAACTTATGCTGAAGTAAGACAACCCGATTTTGACCCAAAACAAGACAGACTGCACTTCCTGCTCTCATGGGATCAAACTGCATTCTCTAGAGCTCCATCTGCTCCTCACCCTTAGCATGTCCTGCCACACTGGTGTCAGGATGGTGTCAGAGTAGTCCATCCTTCTCCTTGGTATCTTTCCCTCTTCCAGAAATCCAGCTTTACAAATTAAATAAATATAACCTATTACTCTGTTTCTAAGCACATGCTTAACTTCAAGCACAAGAATAATCACGAGCCTCTTTTGTGAGTTTAGGCTTCGCTGTGAATTGGTGCAGTCTGTGGCCCCAAAGCCCTGCCCCAGAGGGAGCTCAGTGATGTACAGTATTTATCCCAGCAGTGTCCCTGTCTGCCAGAGAAACCTTCATCACTGACCTGAGCATCCAGAAATAATTAACTTAACATTATCTTCAACATTATCTTGACAGCAAAGGCTGGCATGGGGAGATGGCTTTGCACTGCCAGTCTCCAGTCTGAACAAACACAGACTCTTTAAAGCATGGATTTCATTTCCAGACATGTCAGATCCACCTCCCTACTGTCAGCTGAAGGTAAGGGGGGTTGCACAAAGCTTGCTGTGTGATGAGCCCTGTGGCAGTGCTCTGAAAACACTGTGTTATTTACTGTACCCAGTTCTCTCCAATTGTGACTCAAATGAGGCCATATTTATTGAAGAGACACTTAAAAATGTCCCATGACATGCTTTGTGTGAATGGGGACTTCCCTTAAATGGAATTTTTAGCATTCCACCTCTTCCTACAGTGGCATCCATGTCCCACTTCACAGCTGCCCAGTCTCTTTGAACAGGCTTCCCTTTAACAACGTTCAAATATTTAATTTGCCAAGTGCTGTGGGAATCCCAAAGGTTTGGAAGAACTATCTATTATAAATGACAAAACATGACATTATTATAGGTAGCCTGCCTACTCTATGTCATCTGTGTTCTATGCTGCTCCTTTAATAAGGCTGTCTTTCAAATCCTGCATAGAATAGAAAAAGATCCCGATGCCAGCACTTCCCAGGTACTCTAAAAATTAAAACAGCCAAGTCCTTACAATATAAAAATGCCTGCTTTCTAAACCCTAAAACCCTCATGTTCAGAAGAAGTGCTTTTAATATTCTGTTATTTAGTTGTACAGGCATTAAGGAGGAGGTTGCTCCCAGCCAACCAGTGCAATTCAGTAAGTGTTCCCCTGAAACCTAACCACACAGTGCCCTCTGCTGCAGTTTTCTCTGACACATGAAAAGGAGAAAAAAAAGAATGAAACAAGGGGAAAAAAACCAACCCAGCCACGCTTTGCAGCCTATCCTCTGGCTCAAATTGAGATAAGCAGATGGTTTGTTAGTACTTATCAATGACTCAGTAACATCCAAAGTACTACATAAAACACTTTAGCCAGAGAAAAGTCAAAATAACAAAATGAATTCCATACGAGGGACAGAGAAAGCAATTGAAAAATCAGGCAGGGAATGCAGCAGTGCCAGCAGCTCCCTGCCTTAGCCTGCCTGGCCCTACTCTCCAAGCAGAACTCCAAACCCAGTGATTTAAGCCATAAAACTAGTTTCTGTAATCTCATTGCTTTGTTCCTCCCACCACCCTCAACCCCATCCACCACATCCTCCAAACACTCACAAGCTGTGTGAACAAGCCAGGGACATGCAAGAGACAAGACCAGAGCCCACACTGCCTTCACAGTCTTGCTGCTGGGTAACCCACACCAGATGGAGCTGGCTGCCAGCAGCACCCTCTCAGGAGAGAAGGATGGGCTGGGAAGAAGTCATTTCTGTCATCTTACTCTTGATTTTGACAGCTGTGATAGTAGTTGATATTCCAGGGGACAGGGATCTTTGTGGATTACCACAGAAGAGAAGGACAAACACAAGGCAGCCTTGGGAAACTCAAGGCCAACAAGGCACTTCAGCAATTCTCACTTTGAGCTACTATCACTTCAGGCTCAGTTAATTAAAATCAATAACTGCATTTGTCTTGGTTTGGAGTTTAGGCCTTCACTGAACAGTACTAAGGCTTTCGTTCACAGATTCACCAATTATAAAGTCAATGATTTAAAATTAGCTAAGCATACTGTGAATATTGTCTTGGCAATGTAAGGCACCTCTGAACATGGGGATTCAGGGAATGCACAGGCATTAGGATTTTAAAGCAGCACCTTGCTAGTGCTGCGGATGAAGAACAAAAACATTTCAGTTATTCCATATGTTCAGGTCCTTTCACAGACCCAAACACCAGTGTTTGGGAACATTTCATTCTGATATCTGGGTTAACCTGGTAGAAGAATAGGGTCCACCAGAAAACTGCATCAAGGGTCAATGGGATGACAATCTCTAAAGACCTGAGGGTTGAGTCTTGCCAACGAAGCCTACAAAAATCAACTGAAACTATACCATTAAGAAATGCTGAGTTCGTTGCACAGCTGGCCTGATACTCAAGATTGCCAGACCCATGTTTTCAAACTACTGTTTGCACAAGGAGCTTAAAGAGATGGAAAAGCTTCTCTCCCCATCACTATATTTAGCAAAACACAAAAATTGAGAGGCTGTTAAAATCATGAGATTTGACAGCAATCTGGGTTTGTGCCTGAGATGTGCTGTTGTTTAGCAAGGTCAAGAAATCTATTTGTAGTACAAATACAGGTTTATTTGAACCTTCCCTGAAATTTGAGCTTCATCCATGTCTAAACCTTTAGAAAACACCAGTCTGTTGTCTTCCCCTTTGCACAATACCATCTCCTGTGCTTCCTGCATCTTCCTGGGTCCCAGCCAGGCCTGGAAGCACCAAACAACCACAAGGAAGATTGTTCCTTGAGATCACCACCCAGGAGCAGAAAAATATTGTGAGCTTCTTGGGCGGGCCTGTTTTTACTGAAGGAACCACCTTACTGAGCAGATGTGAAACCTTGAATGAAGCCAGAAATTCAGCCAACAGCTACGATGAAAATCAACTAATTCCACTGAGGCAGCAAAAATCCTGGAAGGATGGCTTCTTTTGACACATAGAGTCAGCAACATCATTCTGATCAGCAGAGAGCAGAGCATGTGTGAACCAAAATGCACAAAGGGCAGAGTTCTCAACTCCAAAGATTCAAAGATGGCCAGCCTGCTTGTCCACAGAATGGAAGACAAAACTGAGGGCGAGACTACAAACTGGGTGGGAATTTAGATACACAGAAAGAACTCTCTGACATAGCTACCCCAAGGGTGAAAATTGGGAGAATCTCTGTTCAGCACAGTATTTAATTACTAAAGGGAAAAGCATGTAAATAGACTTTAAGAGACACACTTGATAATAAATCTATGACAAAAGGCAGTGCAGAAATCTGTGCTTTTGAATTTATTATCTGACCTTCCTGCTGAGCGTTCCTATGCAGCTGCAGGATAAAATAAATTGCTCTAGCTAAAGAAACTGTAGGAAACATCTGAATATTCCCTGTTCTGAAATATTAACCTGTGATACTTTTGACCATCCCTCTCTCAAGTGGAGAACCAGTGGACAGATTAAGACACTAGGAATTTCACTGGAAGAGAGGATTGCAAAAGGGAGTAGACCCCAGTCAAGACCCCTGCATTGGAAGAGCAAGAGTTGTCTTGCTAAAACTGATTAGAATTAAAAAAAAAAACCAAACTACAAAACAACCTTCATTAAAATACTCTTCTGAGAAATGTGCAGTGTATGACTACTTAAAGGAACTGGTTTTGCTTAGAAGTACAGCCAAGTTCCTGTATTTCTGAAAGATTAAGGACTTTTTTTATCCTCTGCATTATTTTTCTTTTCCTTTTTCTTTTAAAAAGCCTTCATAAGAATCCCAGAAAGGAAAGGTGACTTCAGTGCATGGCAGATGGACACCATGCCGTTCATTAAAGCAGATGAATAAAGGGCTCATCCTCTAAAGCAGCTGAGCACCAGCACTTTTTCTGTCAGCTCTAGAAAATCTTCTGGTTAGCAGCACTTAACACAGCTGAGCTGTGGAGGCCATTATTCCACAGATTTAGATCCAGCACGAGTCTCTTTATTAATGCTTCAACTGGGCAAAGGGAGACCCTGGTCTGCACAAATCCTTGGAGCCTCCTCACTGCTTTCCCTCACACTGCGGCCACCTGAGGAAGAATTGGCACCTGGGACTCTCTATTGTACTATTTACTGTAAAATAACACCTTGTTGATGATGGAACATCACAGCAAACCCTGTGCCCTATGCCTATAGGAGGACACGTTCTTTGGGCCTAAGTGTTGGCTATCTAATTATGGCATGTTCAGAAAATCTCATGCTCACCTCAGGACTTCATAATAATAATAATACTGTATAAAAACTAAAACACTCTTCAAGGGACATTAACCATACATTTTAGACTGAAAGTATGACAGGTAAGATTAGATGAGCCACATTCAGCAGACCACTAGAGCCAATTTTTTAAACAGAGGACTACCAACATCACATTGGCAGAAAAGCAGATACACAGTCATCTCTCACTTGCAGACACAAACTAGCAGATGGTTTGCAAAACCACAAAAGTGAACTTGAAGCACCCACTCTGTCTTTTACAACTTCACAAGCATGAGTTTTGCATGCAAAAATTACATGTGTACATCATTAGCAGATGCAGGTCCCAACTCTACCACTTTGATTATTTCCCTTTAACTGCCTTGTTTCTGATACCTTTTAAAAAGGAGCACAACAGCTCCTCACTATTTATTCAAGATCTTGAAGAAAAATTATTCCTGGTGGGTCGTGAGCTCCCCCCATTGACTTCTCACTAGCTGCTAACATCCCGGCCTTGTTCCAACACACTGCTACTGTCCAGACAAGCTTTTCTGGGTGAAATGTTGAATTTTTACAACAATGAAGATGTGATTGCCCTCTGCTGTGAGTATGTTCACTGTATTTTAGTTGTATCACTGCTAACAGAAGTTATTGCTCTGCATGGCCCTTCCTGGAGAGCGCTGCTACTCAGCTGAAGAGCTTATTTTCTCCTTTCTTTAGATTTCTCCCTAAGATCTTCCCCCTTGCTCCCCAACCAAAGTCTTGTGTGATCTGAGAGACTCTCATTATCTCAGCCTGGAGTCCAGGGTTATTACACACTCTGGATTATGTGCACCATCAGCACTCCAACGAGCTGATTTAATGTACTTAATGGTGCCAGAATTTGTGAAAGTGCCAGAAGACTTTTGATATCACTTACCATGAACACTAATCCGTAAAGTCTGAGCTGCAGGCCATCCACATGGCACCCAAAAGGCTGGCAAACAAATCAGGTAGTCAACAGCCTCCAGCGTGGCTCAGGCTCCACTGACTCTCCATTGTTGGTGTTGACAAAGGGCGTAGCCATGCTCGTGGCTAAGGACTTTGGCTGTCTCCTGGCTTATGACCAATTTCTACAGCAATCCAATGAGAGACACTTGTTATTTTTCTCTGACTAAATAACTAGCATTTCTGTTCTTCCTTCTACCCATGAAAGCTTTGGGGAGATCTGGAGCTCCTTCTCCGAAACAGGAAATAGAGTTCTAAAATGCAGCACCCTTATTCCTCTTCTGATGCAGATAGGCTAAGTTCCCAGAAGACCAGTGAAGGCACTGGAATAATGTGAGAAAAACTGAGGCCACAGTTTAGGCCTTTTGTCACATTCTCAGTCTTTAAGGTACATTCTCTTCTCTTTCTTATCTGTGTTATGCATTCTGGATACATAATAGATGGAGGGAGCAACCTTAGAGGATACCACTTCATAGACAGATCCTCAATGGCATACAAATATGGAGATAGGTCATGCACTTTCTTTTCCTGTCCTGAGACATGAGGCTGTGTCAGGGAACAAAGGGATATGGCTGGAGGGAGCTCTCTGATTGTTCTTCACTGTTAAATTGGCTGCCTTCAGCAGCATCAAAGCTCACAGCTGTTTGCACCCGAGGAATGGGAGCAAGCCCAGGTGACAAATTTGGTTTTAAACTAAAGAATGGCTAAAGATTTTCACAGTTATGTTTCACACACTTCCCTGGTTCTTTTCTATGAGCCATTTGCTCTTTCCTCCAAATACCTTCTTGCAAACAGCTTCATTTAGAAATGCGTCCAACATCTTCTGTCTGCATGGACTTGTCTTTTGGAGCATTTCTTTTATGGCAGAGATTGTCTTACTCCATGTTTTTCAGAATGGTATGTAGCTTTACTCTTTCAAATATGAGCTCAGACCTTTATAATGCCAAGAGCCCTCTAGTCCTGTGCAAGTACTGAGGAAATTATGCATATTCTATTCTATTCTATTCTATTCTATTCTATTCTATTCTATTCTATTCTATTCTCTTCCCCTACCAGTTTCTACCTCAATACCTTCCCATGGCACACAATGCTACATTATTAAGAATTATTTTATGTGGTTGGTATATTACTAATCCCCACACTAAGCTGAGTAATGCCTAGGAGAGCACCGTCTTAATGAGACGGTTTATATTAGAGAAAACAGAGCAAGGCCTTTCATGTGGAAGGTGGGGAAGGTTACCATCATCCTGGAAGCACTTTGTGCAGCTGCTGACTGGCCTGCAGGGAGCCACAGTTCAAGCAAGCATGTTTAAACCTATATTAAACAAGCCTCTTGTACTCCTATCCTGAAAACAATTTCCTGATCCTTTCCAGAAGCCACTTGCCCCTTCTTCAAAATCTCGTCTTGCAAATCAATTCATTTATAAATGTTAGACTTCTGTTTCAAACGTTTTGACATAACCTCTTAGGGAGTGGAATAGTTGCCCAAAAAGCTGCAGAACCCCTTACATCTATCCCCAGCATACCTGAAGAGTAAGATCCTGAGAGTTGAGTATGATCTGGTATTCTGTGGGAGAAAAAAACTCAGAATAGAAGATAGATTGAGGGCCTTGTCTGTTATCAGTAGTCAGAACCATTATTGGGGTACACAGACAGGATACTAATGTGGCAGTCCCTTCATCTCTAGAACTGAGCAATCATTTTCCTCCTTTTCTCCAGAGTTCAAACCTTTCCTTTTCTGTCAACCATCTAGAGTGACTGAAAACAAACCTAAGCTAGATACTGCCCTCATGGTGCTTGCAGACCACCCCTTTGTGTTGTAAATCAACATTTTCCCCCTCATCCATTCTCCATAGAACCATATAATTGCAGAATGGTTTAGGTTGGAAGGGACCTTTAAAGTCATCAACTCCAACCTCCTGCAACAAACAGGGACATCTTTAACTAGGTCAGGTTGATCAGACGCTTGTCCAACCTGGATTGGAATCTTTTCAGCAATAGGGCATCTACCACTTCTCTGGGCAACCTGGTCCAGTGTTTCACCACCCTTACTGTAAACAAATTCTTCCTTATATTTAATTTGAGTCTACCCTCCTTTAGTTTAAAACCATTACCCCATTCTTGCTCTAAGGCAACAGTGGTAATAACAACCAACAACAGTGTGCGCAGAGGGGAAAATAAACTCTCAACTGACTTAATTTGCCTTGGACATTTATTCCTCACAGGACTTGGCACATTGCCATCAGAGCTGAGCATACCAACAGAAAAGGATCTTTTGAATATTTATTCCTTTCTCTGACCTTTCTGGAGCTGATGGATGTTTATATTGGAGAAAACAGATCAAGTTTAATATGAAAACCTACCAACCTTCCGACAGTGGCACAAACCTTTGAGCCTGTGATATTAATTCCTGTAACAATACTAAAGGCAGCACTGTTTCTCACAAGGTGAAAGGAGTCTGGGAAGCAGAGAGAACAATTACCCAAAGCTAGGAACCAAACAAGCAGTTTTGGCTGGACTATGAACAAAGTACATTGGGAAGTTCTGACCCATGCACGTTATGTCAAAGCTCAGTAGCTGCATGTACATATCCACTTTCCTACACACTGATACTGACATAAAAGGCTGCAAAACTTAGATTTGTTTTTCTTTTTGGGGAGTGTAGAAAGTCTTAGTCTAGAACTTCTTCATTGCCAACATTTAAATAAATGCAATATCTATTTTTTCAAGCTCACTGGGCAGTGAACACCATAGATTCACATGATCCAAAAAGAAATTAAGCAAGTTAATTCAGTTGTCTCCCACCAGGCCATCGCTGGTGGCATTACAGCTAGTACATGTGATTATTTTTAGCACTAGTAAATAGCAGTAGGACTGGTCTGTGGCAGGTGTGGGAGGCAGCAATGGACTTCATTACCTGCGTCGTTAAAAATTTCTTACTGAATCTTATGAAATCACTGTGCTTTCCTCACCTACACTAAACAACTCCTGTCATTCAGAAGCTGGCAGGGTTTGATTTAGTAAAGTTCTTAGATGGTAAACCAGGACAACCCCTTATGATTGCTCAGAGAAAGCCGTTGCTGCAATCGGCAAACACCGGGCTGCTCTGCGGGGAGATGACCGAGCTCTCGGGGCCTCGGCCCGCCGCCCCCAGTGCCCAGGCAAAGCCCCCGGACACCGGGCAGTGGCCGGGGCTGCGGCTGCTCCGTGCCCTCCACGGGCTCTGCCCACGGCTCTGCCCAGCACTGCGGCCCCTTCAGCCCAGGCAGTTACTACGGTTCTTGGGAATAGTCCATCTCATCAGAGATGTATGTAACAGGCAGTATCAGATGCTTCACCGTGACCTTCCTTTAACCCTGAAATGTGTAAGAAAATGAAACTTTTTCCTGCTCTTTTGGCTAACAATCCGTTTTATTATAAGAGACGCTCCACATGTGCCCGTTCTCCTTCCTGTGCAGGAGACCCAAGGGGCAGCGGAAGGCAGATGAGGGAACAGCGGTCCCCCCTTACTCCGCCTTAACTTAGGAGGGCAGCGAGGCAGGTCAAACCCGGGCGCGCCGGGACACGGGCCGATCGCCGACTGTTCCAGACGGGGGCATGGGGTAATCGCCGCCGGCTCGGGGCCGGGGGGTCCGCGAGGAGGCAAAGAACGACCCCCACGCCACCCCCAACCCCAGCTGCCCTGCCCAGCATTATCCACCCCCTCCAGCCCCGGCCGAGCGGGCGCTGAGGAGGCACCGCCCGGCACCGCCCCGCGCCCCGCCCGGCTCCGCCCTCCTGCCGCTCATGCGCGCTCCCGCCGCCCTCCTGTTGGCTCACTGCACGCCCCCTCGCAGAGGGGATAGAGGCTTAAACAACACAAGTTTATTCTTCTCTACGTAGCCTTTAGGCCGATGGTAATACTTTCTTTTATGGCGTAAAAGATTTTGTTGCTATTCAACAACGATTCAGAGTGCTTGTGGCTGAAATGCAGGGCGGAGAGCCCTTCTTGGCATGTTGTCCCCCCCCGCTCCCTACGAATAGGTCGGCCCGGTCCGTCACGCTGCCCGCTGCGGAAGGGGCGGGCGCGGCTGAGGGTCAGCGCGGCCGCTGCGGGGAAGGCGCCGGTCCAGCCATGGCGCCGCCGCCGGGACAGACCCGGCTGCCCGACTGGGACGGGCTGAAGCTCCGCGTGCGGACCCTCATCGCCTCCCACCGCGTCATGATCTTCAGCAAGAGTTACTGCCCGTACTGCAACAAGGTGAGGCGGCGGCGATGGCGGTGGGAGCCCGCTCGGCGCGGTCCCCCGCGGGCCCTCCCCTCGAGGGATACACGGACAGACCTGTGCCCCGAGGGCGGCCGCTCGGCCCGGGCAGGGCGCGGGGAAGCGGGGCTGAGGGCGGGCGGTGTGGGGATGCGGCGGCATCTGTGGGGGTTGGAGCGTGCAGAAGCGGCGCTGTGTGCATCCTGCTCCAGCACCACGTGCCAGCCCTGGAAAACCACTTTCCAGGCTTGAAAGCAGACAAATATCCGTGGTGTTCGTGGTAGTGCTTTACCCTTTGCCACGCTGGGAGACGGATGTGTGGCGAATTCTGTGCAGCGTGCTTGTTCCTCAGCTCTCCAGCTGCTCGAAGCTCAGGGTGCTGGCCGTGTTCCTTGCTCCTTGGAAAGTTGGGTACCGCCTTGGTGTTCAACTTGGACAAAGCTAATCTCCGGGGGCGGATTAGGTTAGGTTTTCTGCTCTTTATAAGTTTGAAGAAGGTTGACTATAGCAGCTACGTAAGTTCTAAATCCTGGTTGCAGTGTGTGTTTAAAAGAAGAGAAAAGCACTTTTGGTTAATTGTGATGTTTAGAGAAAAAATATCTTTTAGCCCTGATTGTGTATCAGTCTCATAGGGTGGCTATAACAAGTAAGCCAAAGTCATTGAAAAAACTTAGGGCCTTCATGAGAGTTTTATGATACCAACACACTGGTCATAGTCCACACAGAATCTGGGGGTTAGTAGGCCTTTGGTTTCGTGGATGTTTACCAAAAGTATGTTATTATATGTTATTTAAACCTCACACTACCATAGTTGATATGGCCATGGTGAAAGAATGTAATTGGAACTGTTGGATCAAGTCCTGGTGTTCCTCAATAGAACTGATAACCAGTGAAATACTCAGAAGCCTCACTCCCACTTCTAGGTTAGGTTTAGTTCTGGGAACTCTGGGGAGGGAAGAGATATTATGACTTCCTTGTAGAAAACTTCATATATCCTATCCCATTTGCAGCTTAACTGAGGTTTTAAGAAAGGAAACTTCTGTGATTGGGGGATAGACCGAACCCAGAAACTTCTGGCAGACAGTAGAGCATAGTAGGTAGCTCAAATCCTTCTAAAACTTACTTATCAACTTACTGGAAGTTTCAGTAAATGAAGAGTTGGAGTCTTGCTCCAGTCTAGTCTAGTTGACAAAAGTGTTATTGTGTGCTGAGGAGAAAGTATTTCTTGAGGACTTCAGTGTTGCCCACTGAGAAATCGTGCCTGTCAGTATTGCCCTGTGTACTTTTAGTGATCATGGTTGCAAATGTTGATGCCTGTGGCACTCAGTTCAGTGGGTTTGGAATCACCCAATGGCATGTTAACTTTTTAAACCTTGTGCCTTTTTCCTTCATCTGTTTGTGGTGTTGCAGAGGCTCTAGACTAAGATAGGAAGTTTGAGGGGGAAAAAAAGACTTAATTTTAGCCCAGTAATTAAATTACAGATTGTTCTTTCCTGCATTTGTGCGTAGCTTCTCCATTAGGCAATATTGCTTGCTTCACGGAAGCAATCAGAGATGAGAAATATTATCTTTATTGTCCTGCAAAGGGGAAGAATGACTCCAGGGAGTAGGAGGGCCCTCTCTCATGGCCCCTTCTAGGAGGGGGAGTTGAAAAACCCTGCATGAATTTTTATGAAGGAACAGGTGATAAATAGGGCTGGAGGAAGAAGAGCTGACTGCCCCGGTAGGCAGATTTCATTGGCTTATTTTCCTCTTGGAACAGAACAGAAAGATAATATAACAAAGTAAATGTGCAGAAAGGGGTATAGTTTGTAGACAGAGAAGTAGAAGAAGAAAGTTTATGGAAGAAGGAAGCTTCACATGAGACATCAAGTGATAAAACAGAAATATCTGTAACACTAAGGGTATTAACAACCCTTCCTACCAAAGGCTTAAAAATTAGTGAAAGGAATGGGAAAACAATGGGTAATGCAGTATTCTTGCTAGCTGATCTAGTCTATAGAATTAATGAAGTGCATATAATTTGAAAGTGTAGTTACAGCTTGGGTACTTAGGCTGTAATCACGTAGTTCTGAGCTCTTAGACAGATAAGAATAGTGTGCATTGTGTTGTCTTTTACTGTGGATGGTTGTTAGCAATGTGCTTTTGGTAGGATTAATTGAAAAACTAAAGATGTTTAGTGCTTATGCTCTGAAAGTACCTAATTTGAGGGTGGAAAGAATTCTCTATTTCAAGTGGAGGTAGCCATGTTAGGAGAAAATTAAAATTGCACTTTTCTTCAGAAACAGAACTGCAGATAAATTCCCTAACTGAATTAAGTAGGTGATTGTATTCAGGTTAGCTAATTGCATGACTTGGCAATTGTGCTGTTGTTCTTCTGCAAATGCAATTTGTTGTTCAACTGCTTTAACAGGGCAGTGGTGGAGAGGGGGTGGTGGTAGAATTACTTCCTTGTAGTAACCTGGCTGTTCCTTCAATTTCTTAGCACCCAGAAAAGATAATAAGTAAGATAGAAATGCATAAAGAAAACATAGGGTTTTTTTAGCATGAAAAAATGGCAACACCGAACACTGTGATATGTTGAAATTTTAAGGACAACAGCTGTGACTGCATAGAAGTTACTGGTAATTTTGGTTATATTTTATTCTATTACAGATTACATTTTCTGTCCTCAGGGGATTCTGGCCAATTTAGTTTTAGTTGTTATGGAATGTTAGCTGATGCTTGAAAAAGCAGACCTAGAAGGTACCATTATCATTTTATGGTATGAAGTTTATTTCTAACCTGCTTAGCTACCCTAGTAACAGAAAGCATCTCTGGGAAGAGTTTCCCAAAGTTAGACCAATTTCTTGGTTTCAGAGGAATTATCTCTTGTTTAGTAATATTGGGAAGTGTTTCTAGTCTATCACTTTTTGTAAAAACTGAAAGGGTTTAGTAGGTAACTGAGGCCATTGCAGTGGGGAGAAGGGAAGTAAATGGTTGTATCAGTGACCCTGCAACTTTTTATCCCATCCCAGCTATTCCGAGAAATAATAGTTTTGGCTTTGGGCCGCAGGGAAGAAAATCTCCCAGTATGCTGCTGAAGTTTCCAGTGCTGTGTGTGTGACACAGGAGTTTCTTTACCTGAGTCTGTATTAGCTATATTGAGTGAAAAGTTTTCAGTGGATCTTCTTTTTCATTAGTTGGTCTAATAACTTCTTTGATCTCATTTTAATTTTGGCTTTTACGATGCCAAGTAGCAGCAAGTTCTCTGGTTGTGTTCCTGAGGGAGGTTTACTTCCTTTTCATTTCAGAATTGTTTTCTGATAAATGCAGTTATTGCTGAGTGCTCCAGTGAGTATTTCTGAGAAATCATTTCCTGTTCACCTTATCTAGATATTACTCATGATTAGTGTATTATCTTTCTACTCCTCCTAATCATTTCCTTCTCCAAACCGAAATAATCTATTATCTCATGCCTCTATTGAAGATTTTGTAACTGCTTATGTGCTTGCTATGTTCCTTCTTTCATAAGCACAACACAAGTATGATTTGTCCATCAGTATAAACTGCAATAGTTACTTCTAATTAGGATGTTGACATTTGTCTGATTTTTTTTTTTTCTCTCTACTCAGTATCTTCAGTAGAGAATAAAGGTGGCCTAAATGCCTTAACTCTGTCCTTTCTTGGCTTGGTAATGTTCTGTCCTGTCCTCCCTCCTGCCAGCTGCTGTTGCAATGCTTTGGCAGAACTTTTTTAAAAAAGAAAACAAACTAACGAACACTTGCCTGTTACTCTTCTGCTTTGCTGCAAACTAAACCAGTAGCCCGGCAGCTAATTTTGTGACTTGCCTTCACATTCTTAACACTTACTAGCAGCAATCACTTTTAAGGTTTGCTTTTTAGATCTTGCCTGGCATTTAGCTTGGGATTTGTAACCACAGATGCAGAGCAGGGGGTCTGGAGCAGTTCCACTGCTGTTTCCCATTCATTCTGCCTGTAGCCATAATCATTCCAGGAAGCAAGCCTGAAGGTAATGGTGAGCTTAGGACAAAAATTTTCAAGAGTCATCTAGCTGGTTAAAGGACTGGAGTGCCACACACACTGGATGCTTGAAGGAGGAGCTCAGTTTGTTGAACCTTGATAAGGCTAAGCAGTTTTAGTTGCTGCCTTCAGCTGACAAGCGGGAAGACAACCATACTGTTCTTTGAGTTGCAGAGTGAAAGGACAAGAATCAACAAACATAAGGTGCAATGATAGGCAATGGATCAGTGGGATAAAATGGAAGTTCTTTACTGTGAGGATGGTCAAACATTGAGCCAGCCCAGGGAGGCTGTAGCATCTCTGTCCTTGTGGATGTTCAGAATGAGAGGTCAGTGCTTGAGCAGTGTGATCAGCCTTTACATTTGGCTCTGCTTTGAGCAGGAAGTTTGTGCAGACAGCCTGAAAAAGTCCCTTAGAACTTCCATTATTCTGTAACTGTAGAACCAATATAATCAGTTACAGAAGCAGAGCTTTTTTGTGTGTTGCAGTTGATACATGATGTGGTAAGAAACTTAATTTGTAGTTTGTACAGGATACAAAATCTGTCTGTTTGTCTGCATGAAGCTGCAACTTTATCAGAAAACACTGGAATACTCAGTCTTCAACATAGTAGCACTGTGAATCACAGCAATATTGAAAACATTTTATTCCTCGTGTGTTAGACATCTTAAAACTTACTAGATGTGACTCAACATACTCTTAGTGAAGCTCTGACAACAAACTTGATGTTCATCAGAAAGCTGGTTGAAAAATGTTCAGACTCCATGATGGCAAGTGGGTTCATTCCACAGGCATTCAGTGGTTCTTTCTAGAGCTGTTTTCACATGCCAGTTTAACGAAATTGTTACTGTAAAAATCTTTTTTCTAAGAGGCTGCCTGACTTGAATAAGGTAATGGTACACTCTGTCCGTCCAGAACTGAGGTTAGGAAAACACCCAACTGAGTGCTGAGTACATTTGGAAAGGGTTGCTTCCTTCTGCAGCTTTTTATAATATCCTTTTTTTTTTCATTTCCTTCACAGTGTTTTGGTTTGCATGTTATCCTCTACTCCTTTTTTAGTTTTTTTCCCTTAATATTACCAAGGAATCTTGCTGCTGCTTTATCTCTCTTGGCTTTTTCATATGTGCTAAACCAGCACAATATGGTAGTCACTTCCATGGCTTTTGGTATGTCAGGCATGGAGAAGTCAGCAGCTAAGCAAATTGTATGTAGAAACTTATTCTTAAGGTAGTGGAACTTGTACTGGAAAGTTAAATGCCCTGGCTTTAAATGAGGAACATGGAAAACATAAAAATGCCGAACTACCAAATATGTAGAGCCTGTGCCTCAGAGCACAGTAACTGAGCCTTAGAGGTTACCTGTGTGTGTCCTGCAGTGAAGTTTACCCTGAGATGAGAAACTTTTGCACTGCCATGGTGTCTGTTCCTTTGCAGGTGAAGGAACTCTTCCGCTCCATGCATGTGGAGTTCTATGCTCTGGAACTGGATGTAACTGGTGAGTAGGAGAAAAAAAATGTGTCACGTGCTGCTGCTTAATATAACTAAAAATGAGTGACTCTGCATGATTCCTTAAGCTGTCTTGAACTAATTGGGGGATGTGTGAAACAAGTAAAAGACAATATATGCAGAGATATAAGCAATTAGGTTTCAATGTGGATTTTAATACAGGATGTGTTTTTAGTGTAACTGAAGTCTTTGACTCTCTGTAAACATCATCAGCTGATAGAGAATGTGAGAGATCTGATTTCTCCAAGGAGCTATGACTTCTGGGGGAAAAGCTTGTGGTATTTTTTCCTACTCCTGGTTCTCTTGTGGCTTCAGATGAATTGTTAATGTTTTACTTGGTATATGGGTGACCTTCTTTGGGAAAGGTGCTGAGTCACTGGAAGGAAGGGTAAATTCCAGAAACTTGGCTCCTGCTAGTTTCAAGTTGTTTTTTCTTAAAGTTCAAGCTTAGTTTTAGGACATGTGCAGTGCCTTATCTGTATATGGATGTAATGCATGTAGCTTGTAATGTAGTTTTAGGAACGAATAGTTTCTTACATGGTTCTTAGTGAACTGTTAAATGCACTTTTGGTAAACTGTTGAATGTCTGTTATTAATTTTTTTCTGTACAAAACGTAAGTTTCCAATGCTTTTTCAAAGTTCTAAAGCCTTTTGAAGTTTGGTGGTTTGTTGTTTTGTTTGTTTGTTTTTGGGTTTCTGTTTGTTTGTTTTTGTTTTGTTGTTTGTTTGTTTGTTTTTTCCTAAGCAAAGTTCGGGAGAAATGTAGATATTTATTTGTCTCTTCTTAGTTACTTTTACTTTTTATTCAAATTGTCATACTGTGAGTTAATCATAGCCCATGATACCTAAAGTACAATGCATAGCCTTATTTTTTCTGGAGTTACTTCTAATTAATAATGTATTTCCCTTGCAGTTGCTCCGATTACTGATGCTAAATAGAAACAATCTTGGAATAAAAAGATCTTAGTCAAAATGGTTATTGTACTTTCCCATTCCCACATTTACTGCTAGAGATCCAAATTGAGCTTGTGGGTAGGTGCTGATGATTTGGATTACAGGTCAGGTCAAGCAATGATAATTTTAAAACTAGAAAGTTTCTGACAGTGTGGTGAGTAGAAAAAGTAGGAAGGTAGTTTTAGGGTAAGTAGAAAAGAATGTTCATGCTTTCCTTACCCATAGTCTTATAATACAAAGCTGCTGGGCAAAATTATGTGCCTGTGCACAGAACATACTCCAAAATAAGATAGTTCTCATGAAAGAAAAGGTGTCTGTGTGATCTTCTGTGATAGCTGGAAAAGAATTTTTGTGTAGTACCAAGTGTGATGCTGTCAGAGACAGATAAAAATCCATGAAATACAAGAACTAGACTCTCCCTTACTTCAGCTTTATTCCGCTCCTACTTCAGCTTTAGTCTGTAGAATTGTGGCTTGAAACACCAATTTAACTCCTGTATTTAAGCCTGCACCTTTGAGAAATAGTTTCTGAAGACTTGCTTATGCCCAGGAAACCTGCAAATGGAATGTTTATAATAGAATTGTCATCTTGGGAGGCCTACAGTGTATCACAGTCCAAACCTTTAATACCTCAGGTTGTTCTAAAAGCTCTCTTCCTGAAATCTGTTTGTAATGTGCCCATTTCTTTTATTCTTAGATGATGGAGCCAGTATTCAGCAAGTATTGGCAGAGCTGACTAATCAGAGGACAGTGCCTAATGTATTTGTGAATGGAACTCATGTTGGTGGCTGTGATGCAACATATCAGGTAACTTGGCTTTTAAAATCAGCTGGAAGTAGGCAAGACTGAGTAAATTTGCTGTTGGATCATAGTTAAATTTCGTGTGACACAGTAGACTGAGTGGTGTAGGTCAGAGGAGGCAATGTTATCAGTTATTTGCTCAGAAACATGTGTGCTAATTTGTTGTTTTTTTTTTTTTCTCTCCCAGGCTTATAAGGATGGATCACTGCAGAAACTTCTTGGGGATAACCAAAATACAGAACCCTATGAATATGATCTCATTATTATTGGTGGTGGCTCAGGTGGACTTGCATGTTCTAAGGTATGATGTGAAAATGGCATTAAAGAACAGGTTATGTGTAAAACTTCTTCAGAAGTTAATATTTCTTTTAATTATGCTGGTATAAAGCAGTCTATATTTTGATGAGTATTATTGTTCAACTTGTTAATTAATGAATCAGTAGTGGTCTAGTAATGTTCTCACTCAGGAGATAATGGTTTAAGGGACTAGTTTCTAACCCATGTCTATTTAGGTCTTGATCCTAATAACAGGTTTTAGTTTTCTGGCTGAAGGTGGAACCAAATGTTTTCTAACTCTCTTTTCTGCGTGTGTAATACACAGGCACTTCCAAACAGTAATGTAGAAAACTTAAGGGCTACTCTTGAAGCTTTTTGACAGTTGAGGATTCAGGATTATCAGTCATCAAAAATTAAGTGCTTCCAGCAGTTCCCTTCAAGGAGCTGGTTCACTCTTCAGTTTCCTTTTTAGCTGCTTTCTCACAAAGGGTAACTGAGGTTGTGTAGCCCTTACACAACTAGCTGTTGTTCAGAGTGCCTCAGGACCTAAGGTCTGGATTCAGTTTTCTCTGCTATCCAAGGGATTTGGACACATGCTTCCCATCTCTCAGATGGGATGTCAGGATACCAGACAGGTATCCTAAACTGTCAGTTTATATTTTGGGCAGGGTGAGGTTGTTCTTGACAGCCTTGACAATTGCTGAGCAATACAGCCAAGCATGCAGCCTTCATTAGAAAGTACAGGGCAGGCAGAAGAAGCTGACAGTGGAATTCTTCAGTTGGCCAATTGTGTATTTTCAGGATGTACAGATCTTTTCTCACAGTACCTTCTGGGACATCAGTTGTAACTTGGTGCTAATTGCCAAATTGTTCATAGTGGTATTCGCAAAATACAAGACAAGCCAGCTAAAACCTTGTTTGAGCCAGGGCTGCAGTTGTTGTGCAGGAGTTCTTAAACAGATTTGAAGCACCTGGAGATTTAATTGAAGTGCTTGAAAGTTCAAACATTGTGTACCTGGTAATTCCTTGGATAGACCAATAGGCTTATTTGGGTTGTAATGGACATTAGAAGAATATCTAATGTAAGCTCCTGCTCCAAGCAAGGTCAGCTCTGAGGTCACACAAGATTAAGCAGGTGCTCATTCATTTGGCTCTTGAAATGAGCCAGGGGTGGAGATGGCACAGCCTTTCTGGGAAACCTGTTGGATTGTCCTCGTGGTGTGAAAGTTCCTTCTATGCAATCTGAGTCTCTTGTTTCAACCTACAGACACTGTCTTTTGTCCCTTTGCTGCTTGGTCAGTGTGAAGAGCCTGGCACAGTCATCTTAATGTACTTCTCATAGGTATTGGAAAGTTGTTCTTGGGTCTCCTCCAAATTCAGTTTTTCTCCAGGCTGAATGTGTCAAATTCCCTTGGCCTTCTCATAGGGGGTGTGCTCCAGCCCCCTGAACATCATGGTGATGCTCCAGCCCCACTGAACTGGCTTCAGCTTGTCACCTTCCTTTCCATCCATGAATGTGCCACGTCAGTTCTGTCCTTCTGAAAGAAAAGGAGAGCTAACAGCATAAATATTTAGTTAGATGAGGTAGAAGAGAATCATAGGCTGCTGAGCCTGTCTTGTACCTTTTTCAGATCATGGCTTTTGACAGCGTAGGATGATCTGGATGCAGCATTGAACATGAAAGCAGCCATTCAAAGTTTGAAAGAAAGCCAGGGATTCCTGAGGGATTTCAGTTTTTGTCTAGTGAAGGAGTTAGAAGAGCAGTGTATGATAATGACTGACTAATGAAGGTAGTAATGAAGCCTTCTATTAGTGCTAAGTGTATCATGACCATAAATGAGTGGACAGGCTTGCAGGTTCAGTAATGCTGACTGGTTTTCTCCATCTTTTATAGGAAGCTGCTGCCTTGGGAAAGAAAGTAATGGTATTAGATTATGTTGTTCCAACACCTCTTGGAACCTCATGGGGTAAGCTTTTTTTGTCTTGGATTTGATGATGTTTGAATACCAGTGATACATACTGAGATGTTACCTATTATGGATTTGTGTTCTTAGGAATTAAGGCCGAATTCCTTTAATTCTGGTACACAGATAACAGCAAAGTTGTGTTCCTGGCTTGCCTGCTGTTTTTCTAGGTGGCTATTTCTGTTTTGGGCATTGCTAACACTGTTCTTTGTCAAATGCTTTTCTAGCTTTGATCACTTTCAAATCATGTCTGTGTAGTGTGTGGGCCTGTTCACGTTCTAATTTTTGTGGGGTGATTTTGCCTTTTAGTTCTATTTTGTATACAACTAGTAGGCTCCCTTTAGAACAGTGACCACATGGCTGTGTCTGTATCACCTTTCCCTTATTAAGGACACCTGCTGGCTGACCTCATTAGTGATGTTGGCAGCTGAGAATGAGTAAGGAAATTGAGTGAAATTTCCATTGAGTCGAGGAATGAATGTGCTCTATTAGATAGTCTTTCAAGAACAGGCATTTTCAAATTCCACATAATAGGTGATACTAAATTGTAGGAACTCTGGGCTTTTTGCCTTGCTTACTTGACAACCTGACTAAAATCTGAAGCCTTGTGAGGTAACCTGGGTCTATGTTTGACATGCTGTACCTGTCTTGGGTCAGTGAGTCTAATAAGCTCTTAGACCTTAGTGTGTTCATTGTACTTTTAAATGTCATTTGCAACAGAAATTTCATGTTACTTGTGTGACTGTAGCAAACCTCACCGAGTGATATGAATGTTTATACAAAGTATGTGATAGGAAAAGCATAAATCCTGTTCCTGGAAGCAATAACGTGGTTCTTTCCATCCTAGGACTTGGTGGCACTTGTGTAAATGTAGGTTGCATCCCTAAGAAGCTGATGCATCAAGCAGCACTTCTGGGTCAGGCACTCCAGGATTCAAGGAAGTATGGGTGGCAGTATGAAGAACAAGGTCGGTAATAACACACAGAACAGACCAAGACTGTACATATGAAACACTGAGCTCAAGACTGTTCTTGTACTTTGGACTTAATAAATTAGAGGCAGAGTTCAGTACTTCTCATAGGTGAATCAGAAGGTATCCTCCTTCTTGAGTCATAGAAACCTTTGGGATTGAAAGTTAATTGTGTTTTGTTCCCTATATTATATGAAATAAATGACAGAACTTCTAGAATGGGCTTAGTTTGGATAGTAACAAGTCACATAAATATTAACAAAATAGAACAAGACCTTAATATTTATCCTCATTACTGATAATGTTTTCGTAGCATAATATACAATGAATAAGTTTTTCTTGAGAGGTACATTGCACTTTTAATTCCTTAAATATGAAATGGTCCTGTTTCAGTTAAACACAACTGGGAGATCATGGTAGAAGCAATTCAGAACTACATTGGTTCTTTAAACTGGGGCTATCGAGTGTCCTTGAGAGAGAAGTCTGTGACATACCTCAACTCTTATGGAGAATTCGTGGAACCACACAAAATTAAGGTATACTCTGCATTTAAAATACTTAGTTGGGAGGGAAATCTCATGTTCTGGAATTGCCTTATAAAATTCAACACCAAAAAGGCTTCATCTTAACATTGCCTAGCTAGGTCAACCAAAGTCAAAAACTCATTTGTGAAGTTACTGATTTAAAGAATTACTGTACTTAGGTACCTGCCACGGTGTTTGCAAACCTAGTTATGTAAGAGTGATGTGGATATGTGTAAACCTGTGTCTTGCAAGAATAGAGGAAGGTGGTCTCAGTTCCTACCTGCATGACTGACTTCAGCAGCCTGAGTGAGGAGGGGAGGAAAGAAACTCTAGCTGTATGATTTTGCAACTTGGAAAGTCTTTATACTAAAGCATAAAAACTATTGAAAATAAATTTAGATTAAGCACTTGCGTAAGAGCACAGCTAGAACCTTGTGCTGTATCAGCATATAAATTAAAGTGTCAGTTTTGCAAGACAAAGCTTGTTCTAGCAATCTTGCTGTAAGTGATCATACTGTGTCAAGGTTAACCTAGAAGTGCATATTGAAGGCAGCTGTTGTATTCAGAGGATGTGATTGTCTGTTTTCAACATCAAGGCTGAACTACTTGTGTTTTAAGCCAAGAGACCAGCACTGAAAGATAGTAGTAAATTCAGCTTGCCTTTTGTACCACCTGTTCAAGTGTCCAGGCATGCAGGGCATCCACCTAAGTGTCCTTAGTCAATAAATGAAGTAGAACAGAGAGACTTCCAGCAGGAGGCTGGACTAGATGACTTCCTGAGATCGCTTCCAACCTGAATTACCTGTTGACTTGATTGGGAGAAAGTTTCCCTTCATTTGTGTTGGAAAATTAATAAAGAGCAAGAATGACGGTCTGATTTTGGGAGAAATGCATTGACAAGATGAAATTTCCAAAGACCAAGGGTCTTTAGAGTTCAAATTAGTTAGAATTCACTTAAGGTTGGGTCTGAGGCCCCCTGAAGTCTGAAATTATGTAACTAGTTACCTCTTGGGGTTTTTTTAAATTTTTTACATTCGCCTAAGAAGTAATTGATGTTATTCTGTCCCTAACATTGTGTTGGTTGTCTTAATTTGTTGTGGCTTTTTATAACTCAGAAGTCAAGTTGTTATAAATAATCCAATCCAAATTAGTAGTTAGAATGGGCAGGATCCAAGGAGGGATTTTAAGTGCTCTAATGTGAGAAAAGCCTGATAGTCCATTGTTTAAATGTGTTGTTCTTCAGTGACCTGTGTGGCATCTCTAAATGCATTAGGTCTTGTTTAAAAATGCATGTTCTTGATTTTTAAACATACCTACAATAATTAAGGAGAGGATTGTGTAATTTTTCTTACAGCATATGAAAATGTCTCTCTTAACTGTGTCTTCATCAACAGGCCACTAACAGAAAAGGACAAGTAACCTATCACACAGCAGAGACTTTTGTCCTGGCAACAGGAGAAAGGCCAAGATATCTGGGTATCCCTGGAGATAAAGAATTCTGCATTACAAGGTGAGATGAAAAGGCACAATAGACTAGAGCAGACAAATTCAGTGTGGTCTGGTGTTTGCCAAGACAAACAAGCTTGTGTTGGAAGAACCTTACACTTCTTGTCTTTTCAGTGACGACCTCTTCTCCCTGCCTTACTGCCCTGGCAAGACTCTGGTTGTGGGTGCTTCCTACGTGGCTCTGGAGTGTGCAGGGTTCCTGGCTGGCCTGGGTCTGGATGTCACAGTGATGGTGCGTTCCATTCTTCTGCGGGGCTTTGACCAAGAAATGGCAGAAAAAATCGGTGCCCACATGGAAACACACGGCGTGAAGTTCATCAGGAAGTTTGTACCTGTTCAGGCAAGTGCTTCCTTCAGCTTTCTTCTCTTAACACAACATTACTTTAAACAGCACATGGAAAATGCAGGTGTTGTCTGGGAAGGCTTTGGCCCTGTGCAGAAATAAATGTTTTATGAGAGTGAGCTTTTTTTTACTGCTGAATGATAGATTAGTAGGTCAAAGCTTGAATGACAGTGCAAGTGAGCTCTGCTGCTTCAGGTCATTCTAAGCTTACAAAAATTTGCACAGGTTGAACAGCTGGAGCAAGGAATGCCAGGAAGACTGAAAGTGACAGCAAAGTCTACTGAGGGACCCGAAATCCTTGAAGGAGAATATAATACTGTAAGCATTTCTGTATTTGAAATAACTGACTATAGATTCACATGACAAGTATTGAAATACTTGAAGAATTTGAAGGGAAATCCTGCTTAAAAAGTTGTTCATGCAAATTACTGGCACAAAAAAAAAAGTGAAAATTCAATATTTACTTAAAGCCTGTCAGCAATATGGGTAAACTTTATGTGCCTGGAAATTTATTTCATATAAACACCATTGTTGCTTCTGTTTTTGTTTTGTCTTTTTGTTTATTACATCTCTAAAACAAATTGCACATGGAGGAGACTGAGCTGTTGGTGTCTCTTTCAAATTTTGGAAAAAAACATTTGGAAGTCATTTTATTCATGTGCTTTAGTTTTTTCACTGAAAGACCAAGGGAAATTTTCTGTTATACTTCTCTTGCATAAAGTTACTGCATTTAATTTTTGGGGTTTTTTTTAGGTGTTGTTAGCCATTGGTCGTGATGCATGTACCAGGAATATTGGTTTACAGACAATCGGTGTCAAAATCAATGAGAAGTGAGTATTGCTGAACTCCCTTAAACCACTAAATGCAAGGATTGTTTTTTAACTTCTTTAAAAATACCTCATGATACTGATGTTTTTCTAACTTTTTTTAATTCTCACTTTTATATATGGCAATTATGGGAACCTTTGAAACCTGTTTTGTCCTGGATTTGAGTGCAGTTGTCCATTAACTTAATTTCTTTAGTATGTACTTTGTAAAATGACTATTCTGAGGTAATACCTATTAGTTGGTCATTGTTCTTAAAGCATAGAGCTGTATAATAATCAGGTGAAAGATGGTGAGTCCAAAGATGTTTGGATAGCTTGACTGTCATCAGGCAGGCACTGCTGTTCATGTCAGAACTGGCCCACTGAGTAGACTTCAGCCATGTGTCAGAGTTGGAGCTGATTGATGCTCTGAAGGGTTTGCAGTTGAAGTAAAAAAGGCATATTTAATGAAATGAGCTCAAGAATAGAGTTTCTCCCCTCTGTTTTTTGCAGAGATCTGAGGAAAGTTGTGATGCTGAATTCTGTGGTCTTCTGTTTGTTTTAAAGGAATGGGAAAGTCCCTGTAAATGATGAAGAACAAACCAATGTGCCTTATGTTTATGCTATTGGGGATATCTTGGATGGAAAGCTTGAACTTACTCCAGTTGCCATTCAGGCAGGGAGACTGCTGGCCCAAAGGCTCTATGGGGGTAGTTCCAGAAAGGTAAAGCTATAAGCATGCAACTTCAACTTATTTTTATGCTTTTTGCCTTAAAATTGCAGTATCATGAGTTAATTTATCCACTTGGCTGTGGGCTCTGCAAGTGTTTTGTAAAAAAGAAAAAAAAGTGCTAATACAACTTTTTCTGTTATGTACTATATAGAACTTGTATAGTCTAAATATGATTTTTTTTTTGTTATTTTTAGTGTGACTATATCAATGTACCAACAACAGTGTTTACCCCTTTAGAGTATGGCAGCTGTGGGTTTCCTGAAGAAAGAGCCATAGATGAATATGGAAAGCAAAACTTGGAGGTAAGAATACCCAGGAGTCAATTAACTTGTAGCTTGAGGGTGTTTTTCTTGGGTCTTGTTGCTTTACATTCAAGGCATAGTGTTAGCAAGATTAGAATTTAGATGGGTAGAGCTGTTGTGGCTCTGTTTTCATCTGGCCAGCAAGCTACTGGACTCAAACCCAAGACTAATGCCATTAGAATTATGCATAACTATTTGCAGGTGACTTCAGGAGGCCAGACTTTGGTTGCAGAACTGCAGGGGTGGTTTTTGTTGTCATGAATTAAAGGCTTCTTGCTGAAGTGTACCAAACTGCTGGGATGAACTGTTTTCTGCTGGTTCACTGTACTTGAATTGTGAATTGATTTTTTGCTGACCTTAACATATGTCTATAGGAATATTGGGCATAACTTGCCCATTTTATGGTAATTTCTGGCTCCTGCACATCTCTGAGGAGTTACGTTAAAGCTGCTTGCATGCCTTGTGTTTAATTCCTTACATCTTTTAAAATCACTTGACATTATTGAGCTTCTGCTGTTAACTGTTTTGCATAACAGGTTTAAACTTATAGTAACTGGATATTAATTTTGCACTTCTCTTTCTCAAAGTTTGATTTGCAACCACTGTATATTGAAGCTGTTGCTGTTTTTATGAAGTATTTAAATCAGAGCTACGTGGTTTGAGTCATCTTCCTCTGCTGACTTTTGGAGGATGGACTCTCTGGGCTGAGTGTAACAAAAATTACTCTTGTCTAGTTTCTTATAGACAAGAATATAGTGGGTTAAATGTCAAACCACCTATTTGTAAAGATATTAAAAAGTAGAATTAGGCCTGGCTGAATTAATTAATGAAACTCTAATGCTCTTTTTCTTATTTTCTTCACAGGTTTATCACAGTTTGTTTTGGCCACTTGAATGGACAGTGCCAGGCAGAGATAACAATACCTGTTATGCAAAGATTATCTGCAATAAACAGGACAATGTAAGTAGCAAGCTGGAATAGATATGCTGAGGGTATTCTTGAAATGGAAAGAACTGCAGAGCTACTCTATTTGGAGTAGTTAATTTTTTCTTAAACACTCTACTGTTGACCTACTTGCATAACATTTTTAGTGTAGTGGGAGTTACACACTAAGGTTTTGTCAGACCTTTCCTGCTACAGACTTGTGTTTTTCTCTCGTCTCTTCTACAGAATCGTGTGATAGGACTGCATATTCTTGGGCCTAATGCTGGTGAAGTTACCCAAGGTTTTGCTGCTGCAATCAAATGTGGTCTCACCAAAGAATTACTTGATGAAACAATTGGTATCCATCCTACTTGTGCAGAGGTAAGAAAGGGGGAAGGCACAGCCTGATTTAAAACCTGCTCTTGAAGGCCGTTTTACGAAGAGGAGATCAGTAGCCATGATGATGATGATGCAGGCAACAGTAAATAAGCTCTCCTTCTGGTCTCTTACAGGTGTTTACTACAATGGATATTACCAAATCTTCTGGACAGGACATCACTCAGAAGGGCTGCTGAGGTTAAACGTGCTGCTTTACATGTTTCCATGTTGCACACTCTCGGTCCTGTGGAAGCTCTAATACATCCAACTGCTTTGCAGCAAGGTAAAACGTTTGCATCAGTACCACTGTATGTGCTGCAGCTGGGAGTGGTGCCTTCAAGAGGCTTCCTCAGTGTGAGTTGTGTTGCACATGGGAGCAGTAATGCAGCACGGGAATCTCGGACTGTAAATCCTGACTTTGCTTGGAATCAGCACTGCGGTGCTTTTTTGACGTTGCAGCTCGGAACCTTCTCGTGAGGTGAGCTACAACTGATGGCTGCCAGGCAAGGCTGGGATCTTCTTGTCTAGTCAGATGACTGAACTCCTCCTGAAGGAAATTCTTAAAATTGCACAGATTAAAGCTAATGCTTCTAGTTCCAATGTCTTGTACAAATGCTTGAAATAGAAGACAAATATATAATTGAGTGATTCTTGCCAACAGTTTACAGTTGACTGATTTATCTTTTTGATGCATTTTGTTATACTTAATTGTATGTTCAGTTGAGGCAAGATGGCATAAATAGGATGCAGTGTTGAGCAGTGCAGTTCAAGCACTAGTCTCCCATCCCGACCAGTCTAAAACTTCAGCGTAACCTGAGACACCACTGTTGTTCACATTCACAGTTGTTGGACCTCAGGTGACATCATATCTTTAAAATAAAAATTTGAGTTGTAGGCGAATTGTGTGTCAAGGCTGAAGAGCATAAGTGCAAGACCATGTCAATTTGCTTAAATCTGGTTTCAACTCTGTAATTTAAAACCTCACAGAACCCAGAATTATGTCTGTGCTGGTATGTGGAGTGCTGAAGTCTTGGAGAAGCAGACTCTGCCCCACTAACACAGTAGGTGCCTGCCCACGGAGGTGGAAGGTGTTGTACAGAGCTGCTCTGAATCATGTGGCAGCCCAGAGCAATGACCTGCTGTGCTTTGTGTAGTGTTGTGTACTGTCAGTAGTTTAAAGCTCTCCTCCACCCCTAGCATTCTGTCCTGGGGGAATTGTGCTTGACTCTGGCTCTTAGTTTTGTCCAAAGAGCTGTTTTGAAAGACTGTTCTGAACATTGTATGATAGTAACCAGTTTTTAACTATTTAATCTGTGACATACCATGGAATTTGAAGTTCAATAAACAATGCATACAACACTCTGGTGTCTGACTTCATGGTTTTTGTTGCCTGAGATTTTATTGGGCTTAAATTAGGTTGTTTATCCCATGCAGTACTAAAACCTCTATGGACGTGTGCATGTTCTGATCTTTTAAATGGAGAAACAAGTTGTCTTGTCACGCCTGGGGGTTTGCTCAAGAAATTAAACATGCTTCAGTTTGGGTGTGCAGAATTGAATTTAGGTGAGTTCAAACTGAAGGAACAGTTTTATACCATTTCTGTATAATTCAGAAGATTCAGAATACCTTAAAGTTGCATTGTTGAACTGCAGTACTGAGCAAAGATGCTCAGTAGAATCTAGTTGAGAGTGTTAGCAGCAAAGCTTGTTGGTGTTCAAGTTTAATAACTCTTGGAGACTTTGGGGTTTTGTTTAGTGCCCAGTGGCACTGCCAAAATACTTTCACTTGGTATTGGAGATGCTTCCTGAGCTGCAGGTGCTTCTTTCCTGCAGAGCTCTGAGGAGTTACTTCTTCTGGTCCCATGGAAATGACAAACTGTCTGGGAACAGCAAAGTTAGCCTGGTGTAGCCCTGTTGGAGAGGAAGTAAAGGAGGAAGCAGAGTCAATGAGTGCTAATTCCTGAATTTGCTATTAGTAAGCACTAATTGAGTTTTATTTCAAATTGAGATTTGATTTGCAGGTTCATGTTAATTGTTCAATAATTACCACTTGTGTATCTGTAACAGTGTCCTAATTGCAGATGTTCCTTAAGTCAAGCTTGGCCCAGCTGTCGGCTCTAGCTGATATATAGAGCTGGTGGCACTGAGAACTTCTATACAGTTAAAAGTCTGCAGTTAAAATACACAGTAGGTAGCTAATAGCTGGAGGAAGTGAATGTGCCACTTGGGTTTTAGTAGGCTCACATGTAAAATAAAATGTGCTGTGACTGCAAGACGTGGATCAAAGCCAAAATTTTAAGCTGGACAGTAGGTGAGAAGGTGGTAAAACCTGAGAAGTGGAACCTGTCACAACCAAATAAATACCCTGAGTTTGGGTAGTAAGGACACTCCAGCAGTGGCATTAAAGGCAAGATGGTGTTTACATTTCTGTTGTTATAAATGTTGTTCAAAAAATTCTGAAGAGCTGTGTTCTTAAAACACTAGTATTTTATTCATGCTCTAATACCAGGAACATTTTCTAAGCTGTAGTTGAAAATGCTCAGGTGTGACTGAATCTGTGCTTAGCTACTTGTCTAGATCACTGATAATTATGGCACTCTGTAACTGGACTGGAGCTCTTGAAACACTGAACAGCAAAGCTGTGTCGTTTTTTTAACTTATTGGTAAAATTTATCTGTTTCAGGTCCAGAAGTGGTTATGATTATAGTTATTGTAAATATGGAAGACACTTAATCATCAAATTAGTGGATGGCTTTCCACATAGCATAAGTTTTAATTATATCTTGAGCACTGTAATTTGTCTTGAGTAACACAAGCAGCTGAAGTTGGCCTGTGCAAGAGCTGTGGGGGCAAGTCAGAGACAAAAGGGGAGCTGAATATTCTGTAATAAGCCTTGAGATGCCAGAATTACACACAAAAGACTTTTGCTGGGTAACTGAACTGTTTAAAGCTGATTCTCACAATTCCCCTTGGAGCTGCTTTTGACAAAGACTGGAAGTGTTTACCTTTTCTCAGCACATCTCATACTGGAAGAAAATTGAAAAATAGGGTTGGTTTTCTTCCTTAGCTCTAAACTGGAGTCAAAAATACATGTTTAAATCCTGTGCTTGTCAAGCCTTCCCTTAATATTGGCAAGGGAAAAATTCCTGGATGTGCCTTAGAAGAGTTGGGAACAACAGAGGAAGGAAGGATCAAGCATTTTAACTAAAAATAGTAGCGGATCTATTGAATGTCATGTGCTTTGTGGTGCTTGCTCTGCAAGGGGAGAGATGATCAAATTACCAAAATCACTTGTAAAATTATCTGCAGCAGATGGATCTGGATAGACAAGAAAAAAGTAACTCCTCTAGAGCTTCAGGTAGAGATAGGCGAGTTTGAAGGTTTTTTGACCTATAGTATTTTTTACTAACTTTTCTTGAAATAATTTGCTGCTCTTGCAATGTGTACAGTCCAAATGTTATAGTGGTGAAAATCTAAAAACTTCTAGCTTCTACATAGTAAAAGGTGTTTTTAAAAAAAGACTTTTTGGAAGATTTCTTTTGTAAGATTTGCAGCCATTTAGCAGCTTTGCGGTTTTGACCGCTGTGAGGGCAAAAGTTATTTTCTTAACTTGGTTAAAAATCACTACTGCACTCTTTTCTGAAATACAGGAGTTGGGGGGTTGTGTGTGCCATGGCCTGTGAGGAATTCGGTTTGTCTCCCTTTCCCAGCACACCCTCCTGAGTCCCCTGCTGGCATGGATTTGCCCTGGTGGTGTCTGCCAGCTGCAAGGAGTGGACTGAGACCCCAGTGAACCCGAGAGCCTGGACAAGAACCTCCCTTGAAGCAGCGCTTGCTCTGCAGTTGCTGTTTGCTTTTCACAGAGGCTGGTGGTTGTGGGTAGCTGCTGGCAGGGCTCACCACTACTTTGCCTTGTAAAAATGTGACTCTTGGAAACCTGGCACTGACTTCTTTATGTAACCTCCCCGTGGACGTGCTCTGACTTGGGGCTGGCGTGGTGTGTGGGCGAGGGCAGTTCGGAGCATGGATGGGGTCTGGGCTGTGGCAGCTGTGATGGAGTGGAAGTCATGGGACTGGAAATGTGAACTGGGGGGGCAGGGGGCCCCCACTGCCACAACTTGGGCAGAAGAGGAAAAAACTGGTGGAAGGGGAAGGATTGGTTTCATCTGGGATTCTTCGCTCACCTTTTTGTCTCTTGCCTCAAGCAGGATGAAAAATCGTGGTACAGCCTGTACCAGCCTGTGTTAAAAGTACTTTGCTGGGGCTATATCAGCCAGGTTTGTTGCCAGGCAATGTGTCTGCATCTTCCATCCCATCTTTTCTGGGTGTAGGTAGTGAGTCCAGTAAGCAGACTGGGAAAGGGATTTTAGTATGCACAGTTCCATCTCTTTGCAGGAAGAGCTTCCCTCAGCTTGATTCATTCTGTTCCTCTACTCATCTGTCCCCCTTGACAAGATTATTGCCTCTCCTGTGGGATATGAGATCTGCCTACTCTCTTTCCCCAAAATAAGAGGCCCCACACTTTCCCTGGAGCAAACACCCCCTACAAAACTGCCTTAATTCTCTTCCCTTTCCTCTGGCACTTTCCAGGCTTTCAATTGCAGCCCAATTGCATTTCTATTGCTCTTGAATGTTAATTTTATTGACCTTTGCCAGTCCCTTCCTCCTCCCAGCTGAGGGACAAACTTGAAAAGGATTATTCCTCTCGAAGGTGATGAAAAGTGCTCCTTGATTGCCAGATTGGCATCTCCATAACATTCAAGGTCTCTGCTGGGCCAGGGAGGTGGAGGAAAAAAGCTTGGGAACCGGTCCAGCTGCCTCCCACGTTGGATGAAGCATCATTAAACAGCCCCTTCCCTTCAGGCTCTGGTTTGTCTCTCCCTCTTATTAAAGGAGCTGAGTTTCTAAATTAGGAAGCCTGAGATTCTGCTGTTGAGATGTTCACATTTAATTTATCTTGCACTCTACAGGGGCTGAAGTTCATCTCGCTGATCCTGACCTCAATCAGCAGGAAAAGCAGACTTTTTAAATGTGTTTGTGCCTTGTACTTGGGTTTGCTAATGTGGGCTGTGACAGCAGAGGTTACAGCTTTGCTTTGTTTTGCATTTATGGTGTGACTGAGTTGGTTACTTAACATCTCTGAGGATAAGCTTATATTGCATGAGTGAGAGGATTAGTTGGTGTTTGCACAGCATTTGAGAGTTCTGAAGTGAGATATGTTAAGGGCAATGTCACCAACAGGATCTGTTTGACACGGAACTGTTTCTGGCTGAGGGCCTGCAGTTGTGTCAGATCTTGTTGGGGGCCTGTGAGAAGCTGAATTCCTGGACTTCCCCATGCAAATTCCTCAAGCAAGGTGAGGTAGGTTAACCTCGGATGGCATCAGCTGCCCACTAAGCTGCTCTCTCATTCCACCTCCTCTGGACAGGGAAAGTAAACACAAAGTGAAAGCTTTTGGGTGGAGGTGAGGACAGAGAGGCTGCTCACCAGTTACTGTCATGAGAAAAACAGACTCAACTTGGGAAAAAATAATTTAACTTACTGCAAATCAATACTGAAGTAAGACAGCGAGGAATAAAAACTAAACCAATGTTCTTCCCTGGCTCAGCTTCACTCCCAGCTCTTCCACCTCCTCCCCAGGGGCACAGGGAGACGGGCAATGGAGGGTTGTGGTCAGGTTGTAACACTTCATCTCCAGTGTGACCCCCCACACCATGCCCCTGCTCGTTTGGGGTCCTTCCCAGGAAAAACAGTCCACAAACTTCCCCGTGTGTCTTTCCCACAGACACAGGTTTACATTACTGCCTTCAATCCCTTTTATAATATCAAGCACAAATAAGTAGTTAATGCTTTTGGGATGGGATTTTATGGCTTGGCACTTTTCCTGTGGTCCTTCTGCTGCTCACAAAATACCATGAATAGGGCAGAGCTGTCGTGTTTAGTATCACACCATCTGTGCATTGCTCCAGTATTCCAAGAGTCTGTACTTGTAATCAAGGATTAAACTATCTTTGCAATCCATCCTAGTGGCATATGATAGTGAGCATAGATTGCTCCTAAGTATTGCAAAAGATTGTTGAGCCTTGAGTTACTTTCTTCCAGCATGGTAGGAAAGACAGACGTGTTTTGTCAGACATTGAGAAAGTAATACATTTCAAAATTCAGAAAGTTCTAAAGTAGTGTTTGGGCACACTTTTCCTTACATGGTTGTCTTCTTCTTTCTAAAGGAAAAAAAAAAAAGATTGGTTTCAGCACATATCATCACTAATATTCTATTTTTTTAGTGCTTTTTATGAATAACAAAATACAGGATCAAATAAAGCATTCTATCATCTCTATACCCAACATAAACAAATGAGATTAGCTACTCCCACTTGTGGATCCTTTTATAAATATCTGCTACACTTTTTCACTTGGGGGCTTGGGAGGGGGTGTTTGATTTTGGGGTTTTTTTTGGTTTTGTTTATTTTAGTTTTAATAGCTCAAGGAAATGGAAACAAGGAGGGGAAAGCAAAAGAATGGATCAAAATGTAGCTGTCACCCAAAATCTTTTGATTTGTGTCAGGAAGGGGGAATACAGTTTGCAGTAGAGATGGGATATATTCATCTCTGACTTTGGCCAAGTCTGTGGCCTTTTTCCATGTCTTACTGGAGACATCACTGCTTCCTCTGGCAGAGGTGACTTGGTGGCTACACTGTGGAGAGCTCACCTTGCTGTTTTTTCATTGCTTCTGTGCTGTAAGCAGATGATTAATACCTGGAAGATTAAAATAATTTTTCCAGCTAGTCAAAAATACTAGTCTGCGTTTCAAAACTCAATGATTATCAAAGTGAAATACAAAAATATCAGGGTAATTCTTACACTAAACTGTTGGACTCTTTTTATTCTTGTGATTTCTTAAGTCATCCTTTGCCAGAATGATGGTACTTCAAATGTATTCATTAATTATTACAGCATGAATATTGTAGCCTTTAGTTTGAGAAGTACTTAACTACTGTGAAGGAAACTAAATGATCGTCTAATACTCTTTATCGTTGATTTGTGTTACATTAAAACTAGGACTAGCTGGAGCAAAGATAAAATATCATATGGACCCTTTTCCAGCCTCAGTTGCTGCTTTGCTTCTGTTGTTTCCTTAGGTGAGCTCAAGTACCCAGCTTGCAAAAGGGCTGTTTCAAAAGGACAGCCAGGATTCATTTCCTGGGGCAGCAGCAAGTCACAAAGCTCAGGCAGTGCCTGCTCACCAACCTGAACTGGAACTCAGATCTGTTTTTGTTTTTCAATTATCTTCTCAGCTGCTCATAAAAGAGGTGTCAGTGTTTTTAATTGCCTGTCATCCCCCTGGAATCTCTCCCTTAAACTTCTGCCCTTAAACTTGTGAGGGACGTGCTCACGATAAACTCGTTCCTAGGCTGGCCCAGACTTTGCAATTGCTAATAAGCAGGAACATCTGGTTGTTGCTGTCAAAGCCAATGCTAAACATTGGAAAAATGTCAAGTCTATATAATTTTGTAATGAACTTTATCAGGGAAAAGAGTCTTGGGCAGTTTTAAAGCTTCTTTAGAGGTTTAAATCGCCCTCTGGCTAAGAGCCAACTTCAGCTTCTATTTTATTTTTTTTCATTACAAAAATTAATTTTTTCTTTATCCTGTCCATTTTCTAGTAGTGTTCTCAGGAAAACAATTGAATGGAATTATTTGTTATCTTCCTGGGAATTAATCTTATGTGATCTGATTTTTTTTATTAAAAGCAACAGAATGCTGGAGTAAAAAGGGCTGTTTGTACATGTCACAGACATACTTAGGCTGTCACAAATCTCCTTGTTCACTCAAATATTTCATTTTTTTCTGCCTTTCAATTCTTGGATGGAGCAATGAGATTATATCAGTGGACACAAAACTGAGGTTTTACAGGTATTGGTGAATAATGAGACATTTGGTTGAATTTTAAGTGCCAAGAAGTGATCCCTTAAGGAGAAATATTTAAATAAAAACTTGTGAGGTTCAGCAAAAGGAGAATTTTTGAGGTACCATATATTCCCTGCTCGCTACATGTTAAATTGCCAATATAATATTTGCTGTTGAGCTCCTACAGTCAGGCTTGGTGCTGAAGTTGGGACAGACCTCTCCTGTGTCCTCAGCTCCCAAGACAAAGATCATCCTGACTTTTTTCCTGCTTTTAATTTGCAGGTGGGTTTTTATTAGACTCTGACCCTCTCAGTGGTGGGTGCTGTGCTGCCAGCAGGGTCTGCTGCCCTTCAGGAAGGGTCTTACTGAGCTTGGTCATTTCTCCCAGCTCTGTGCTTTTGAAATTCTGGGGCTTCTGCTCTGCTCTGGGAGTCTCTGTCACTTCTGAAACAGAAGGAAAGAACCCTACCTTGCCCAGATAAAACCAAAGTTTCCAGTAAAACTGCTCCTGTTTCAAATCTGGGAAAGAAAAATATCTTTATGTAGACAAATGGGGCTCATTTTCTTGAAGTGTCATCAGAGCAAAACAGTGTTGGGTAAACAGAGATGATGGAAAGAAATCTGAATGTTTCCTATGACATGCACAGTGAGACTGCAGTTTTGAATGAGTAATGCAGGATCCTGCTACATGGCAAAGACTCAAGGCTTCTCCCACCCATGGATTCCGGCAGAAATGTTCTTTGGTGGGAGTAAGTAACAATGCCAAAACTCCTCTCCATCATTTAATCATTACTACTGCTTTATTTACATGAAGGTTCAGCATGAAAAGGATCCTCTCCCATTAAAAAAACCTCTCCAGCAATGTGTTACTGTTTGTGCTGAAGCTCAAATATGCAATGGACTTTTAATTCACAGCAGCCACAAAAAAAATGAAGTAGAGGCTTGTATCTTATTTGCAGTGCATCTTCCTGCCAGTAAAAAAAAAAAAAAATCTCCCTTTTTGAAGCATATGTAACTCATAAAATCTGAAAATTGCTTTGAAGCATTGGCCTTGTATAGAGCTACACTGTGTAATTAGCTTTTTCAAGGAACCTCTGCATCATATGCTTTAAGGTATGTACTAAGAGATTTAATAGGGTATGTCATTTTTAATTACTGTGGAAGAGCAATCATAAGTATAAAAATGCAAGTCATGTCCTCTTGGCATTACTGCTTCTAAAAGCATTTTTATGTAACCTGCAGGAACCAGCACAGTATTTTCTTTATCCTCTAAGTGCATGATAGTTTTACATTTTGTGATCTGCAGGATGAGTTCAGTGGATGATTCAAGGTAAATTAGCCTTAACTGAGCTCTCAGAAAAACTGCTGCCAGTTTCTGAGTTTAAATGGTCTAAAATTAGCTCATCCAGCTTTACAATACATCAATGTCTTAGAAGCATTGCAGTTTTCTCCACCCTCTCAATGCCATCTAATGCAGTATAATCTCCACTAACAAGAGGGAAAAAGCCATGTCATTGTGATTGCCCCATCTGTGCCACAGCTGCATCTGAGTCCAGTGGCCATCTGTGGAAAATAATTGATTTTTTTCTTTTTTCTCTTGATATTGAGTTCTCAGCAAATCATTAGAATTTAAAAATGACATAAAACCTCTTTATAGGAGAAGGTGATTTGCTTTGAGAAAGTGTCATGTGCAATTTAACCTGCAGTGTATTGTAATTGATGTTGGCTGCCTTTGACAGCTATTTCATGATTCTCTCCTCTGTGCCTGTGCTCTGGCCCTGCATGCTGAAAGGAAGCTGGTGCCTGACAAAGGAGAGGCTGCTGTGCTGTTCTCATTGCAGCCTCCAAGCACTTGAATGGCTTTATCCATTTCCAGGTTTGTCAGTAATCCAGACCACGAGATGCAGGTGAGGAACCCAGCAGAGCAGGGGGTGACAGCAGGTTTGTGGATTTAGGGGGAACTGCAAAACACTGAAACACTGTGTTCCAGAAAGGAGCCTAACACAGGGGCAGCTGGGAAAAGCTCTGGAGTTTTGGGTGAGTAACAGATTTGTCAGAGAAATGAAATGTCTGGGAAAGGTTCCAGCCAGCAAGGTAACCCCTTAGCACTTACAGGTAGAAGCACATCTTCCAACAAGGCTGGAGCTGGACATCTCCAATTAGAGTTGGTCTTTTATCATCAGCAACACTTCTAACAATATTTGAAAGTTTCCAGTACTTTCTGTGTTTAAAAATGTATAAAGTATATGCTGCCACCCATTTCATTGTGTCACTGGGATACAACTTTAGCAAAAAGTGAAACTGTGGAAACACTCTTGGAAACAAGAAGGCCTGCTCCTCAGCAGAGAAACAGTGGAATGGAAGCTCATTAGCACTGAGTTAGGTAAGCCTTTTCCTTTATTATGATTTCTCCCTTTTATTTATTTTTTCTTTTCCATGTCCAAGATTATAGTGCTCCCTCTGCACCCAGAGAAGATGGGACAGCTCTGTCTGTGTCCTTGCTCCAGCCAGCCATGAACCTGCTGTCCAAACACCCCAGCAGAACAATTCACATCAGACCCTCCACAGCAAGGTCTTGGCTGTACTTTTGCCCTTTCCTTTGCTCAAAATGCTGCTTGTCCCAACTTCTGCCCTTGGTTGCTGAGTCCTGTCTCATCTTTCTTACTTTCTTGGAAGAGGAAAAATTACAAATACAGTTTTCTATCTGAAATCAAATGAGATGATGGTGAGGGGGTGTGAATATGTGAATATAGATAACAAGATATATCTATATTGGTGCCTTACATATTTCAGTGGCTTCTGGTTGCAATGTCAATATTGGCTTTCTTCCTTCTGCAGGAATAAACACTAGAGAAGCCACAGAAAACAAAACAGAAAGAGACTCTGAAGTTCATTCCATGCATTTGCTGTTATAAATAAGAGACCAGATTATCGATTTAACAATTATCCATTTATTTTGTACTTCATTGTAGCTTGGTTACCTGAATGTAGTTTTGTTACCTGAATGTAGCTTTGTAACCTAAATGTTAAAATTTCTCTTGCTGTTAAAAACCTTCCCCCCCACTTAGTTGTAAAGAAACTGGCCTATTATCAGGGCTTGCACTCCACTGCAGGAATTTACGACCTCCCCTCCTCATCCCTTTCGGAGGAGGCTCGCCTGAAGAGTAGCAGAGAAAGAAGAAAAAAAAAAAAAAAAAAAAAAAACAAACAACAAAAAAACCCAAAAAAAGCAAAACAAAAAAAAAACCCTAAAAAGCTGAATATGCAAACTCGGGCCGAAAAGACCCTTGGGAATAAAGAACCCCTAGAAAATAATAATTTAAAAATGAGCCAAAAAACTTTTAGGAAAAATGAACCAGGTTACTCTATCAAGAACTACTACCTAGCCAGCTTTTAAGTTTCTTCAAATAATCACCCTGATAAGAAGGTCTACTAGAACCACTGCCCTGAAGACAGCGAGCTAACACCCTCGCCTCTGTATACAACTTCGTGTACAGCCACAGCCCATGAGGAACACTTGAAGGCCCGGCTCTATCACAGGGAGTGGCAGAGCCGAAGTTCCTCCTCCTCCAAGTCGAAGCTGGGGCATCGAAGCTGGCCGGGGCCCCCACCCGAGCTGATCACCTTTAATAAAGGCTTAAAAAGGACCATCAGTCCTGCCCTATTTATTTCATTTGCTTCACTTAAAGTAGACACAAGTCTCCTGAAAATGATCTTGCTTGTGCTATGGTAAGCCTTGAAATGCCCCTGCTTCTGCTGTTGTTTGTATTTACACCTGTACTGTGGGAAAGAGGATGGCAAATGTTGCTAAGGAGAAAGGAGTAGGAAGTTTGAAGCCACACAAGCAGCATGTGGTGAAACTGGAGAAAGGATTGCACTGTCCTTGCTATTTGATGGTAGCCTGTAATGTCCAGATCAGACACACAACAACTGCTTCATCCTACCTGGGCCAGGTGAGGATGAAGAGGGTGGATGAGTGCTTGAACAGGCAAGAGTTGTTGGTTCTCTGCTGCTGTTTGCTTTTTCTGTAAGCCCTGAACCTGTTCATGGCAAATGATGTGCTGAGAGTCTCAAATTAACTGAGTGCTTTCCCATCCCTTTTTTATGAACCTCACATTATAGAAGTTGTTATTCTGTAAAAGCTGTGACATGATTATAAAGGAAGCTGTGCCGTTGTAACCTGATGTTTCCCTTCCTAATACTATTAGAAATACCCAGGCTTTTATGCATTAATATAAGCTTTCACCTTGCTAATACTGCTTATTCTCCTACACTGAATAGGAAGCTACAAATGCTGAATTGCAACCTCACTGAAGATGAGGGAAACTGAGAAAAAAATTTTGATAGAAGAATGGGAGTCAGAAAATTCATTTCCATTTTAATGGGATTTTAGTTGTGTTCTGAATATGCTTCAAGTTTAAATCCAGCACTTAGAGAGCTCATACAGCAAATGGGTTGTATTTTCAGGGAAGGAATATGTGTGTTGTCTCCTGAAGCACCCAGTGTGGTGCATGCAGAGAGGATTGAGTGTTTAATTGTTTATTTGCATAGGTGTCTGTGGGATTTAGAAGCATCACAATATGTTCAGAGTCCATTTGTATTGTAGAGAGTTTGTTTGGGGTTATGTGAAGGCACCTTAGATTAAGAAAACAAAAAACCTGTAAGGATGCTGCTAATCAGAGAGCTGAATTTACATGAGCTGTAGTCACAGGCATCCAGTGGTCTTATCTGCTGCAAATAATCAAGCAAACTTATTAGTTTTATTTCCATTTTATTTCCAGAATAAATGAAGTCATAAGTAAGGAGAGCTTGAATTTTGCTTAAAAAAAAACAAAACAAGAAACCAAAAAAAACCCAGAAAAAGAAAAAGCAATACTTGTTTCTCTTCAGCCTCCTTCAAATATTGTCCCTCCGAAGTAATAAAGAAAATACCAATTCAGATAATCACTGAATTTTAAATTAGGTAGCATCTCCAAATAGACTCTGTTTTACTGTCTAATAAAATAATTCTAATCTTGCTGAATTGTTTCCTGTGTAATACAGTAGTGACTCTTGGGTACTTTCATTGGCTTTGCAGTGGAACTTATTATTAAGATTATTCCAATGTGTTCCTAGGGAGTCACTGAGTGACCCAAGGAAAAATTTTATTGCCTCCTGTGTATCTCAAACAGGAAAAACACAAAAAGGAGCACACTTAAGATACAGAATGTAGAGCAAATTGTTACAAACTCACAATATGGACCACTGTTTCTGCTGTCCCTTTCTGTCATAATACATTTCCATGTCCCTTTCCCACAGCAAAGCTGCTGCATCCCTCTCTGCTCCTGGCCATGAGAGCATTGCTTCTGCTGCTGTGCTCGGTGAGTGGCAAAATTTCAGTTAAAGCCTCAGCACAAGGGTTAGTAAGTGTCATTTATCCATAATGCCCAGGATTAACTTGGATTAGTCCTTCATTGAGTTTGTCTCTGGTGAGGGTGCCCTGCACAGCCAGATGCAAACAGTTTAGGCAGACAGGAAGGCTGGGGATGGTGAGGTGACCTGCTCTGGTGCTTGACCCTGCACCCCTGTTTTTTACTGTATCAGATTTACAGATCAGGAGCTGGAGCACTGAGAACGAGGCTGTCTTTCACAGACTAATTTTTATTTCACTGATCTGTTATTCTGGTCCTTTGGTGAGGCTTATTCAGGGGTGTTGTGGAGCAGCTGGAAAAGAAACTAATGTGTTATGGATTATCCGACACGTCCAGCTCCATCTTTCATTCCCAAGGAACAAAAGTCATTCCACAAGTACAGAAACTTCTTTTAATTAATCATCAGAGGTAAAGAAGCCTCCACCTCCTGCCGAGGAGCTAAGTTGTCAAAGCAAACCAGGGCTGGTTGATCTGCTCTCTCTGGTTCTGATGGTTCTGTTCTGGTACAGATCTATGGGTGTGGAATCAGAGTCAAATCCCTTTCCCGTTGATTCGAAGCGGAGACTGGAACCAGGAACTTGCAGAAGAAAACCTTTATCACTGCATTTCACAGTAATGTGGGGTGTGGATTTGTCTGTCTCTAAGCAGAACTATCTGTCTTTTCTACTTTTCTGTTACTTCCATTTTTACTTTATTGCAGAATACTCACATAGCTCACATCAGAATGTATAAAATGGCTTTTAAGATAGACATGAGGAATCAGGAAGCCTGACTCCATTCTTGGCTAGATTTATAATGTTAGTCTTTCCACTTGTGTTTAAAAATAAATCTGAAAAAAACCCCAAAACCCCAAGCCCTAACAAAGTGCAAGAGTGTTGTCTCAGCCAAACACCGTATTGGAGCCTGTTTGGGAGGCTATCCCAAATCCTTGCTGCATATGGGGCCCATGGCTGAGGGGTAAAGGCTTTAAGCTGAAAGAGAATAGGTTGAAGCTAAATGTCATGCAGAAATTCTTCCTTGTGAGGGTCATGAGGCTGTGGGACACATTTCCCAGAGAAGCTGTGGATGTCCCTTCCCTGGAAGTGTTCAAGGCCATGCTGGATGGGGCTCTGGTTTAGTGGAAGATGTCTGCCCATGGCAGGTGGGCTGGAACTAAATGGTCTTTAATTCCCTTCTAACTAAAACCACTCTGTGATGATTTCAATCAAATACAGGCAGGAGAGGGTGAGTCACATGGAGTTCTGGTGGCCTGTATGTCCTTCATGAATTTAACTAAGCTACTGTTCTTCTGTGGTTAAGATATTAAAATCTAATGTGACTCCAGGAAAGGCTAAGGAAGAAAAAATAATGCAGATTCTCAAACAGAATAAATCCAAGGTAAAAACTGATAGCTTTGCCTTAGGAATAAAGTAAGTGAAAGCTGGTTTAAAATAGCATTTTAGAGGTTGTTTCATTTCTCAAACATCTTTGGTAAATTAAAAAAGTATTATTAGCACGTGGGTCTGTTATGATGTGCCATTAGTGAGATGTGTGTTCACCTCTCAGTAACTACTGTATCTGTTATATTTATTAATAAAAACTCATCCACACAGTCAGGGCTTGTTAAATCTGACCAGGACAGCTTAGGATGCATTGGGCACTAAGGGAAGATCTGGCTAGACAAAAGGGCAGTTCTCACTGCAGTTTGTACTCTGCCCTCAGTAAGAATTTGGCAACACCTGAAGTCTCAGAGGGTGAGTGCAGGTGTATCAGAGGGCACTGGAGATCAGCTCTGCATCTGAAAGCTGCATTGACGGGATGTGAGAAATTTCAAAATGCAAGCCAGATCCTCTAGGAGCTGCAATGCTGTTTGTAAGAGAATGTTATTAAATCATCTGTTTTCACTAGAGTGAGCATGTAGAAGTGGATTGCAAATGCAGATCTATTTGATTGCTTGTCATTGCTCTTTAGCAGTGGTTTATTTCAAAATGCACTGCACAAGCCTCTGCCGGTGGATTTAATCTTCAGACACACCATTGATTTAAATATTTTCTCCCAGAAAATGGTGAGAGATCTACCTATGTAGCAATAGGAAAAAAACAATCCTCCTTCCTTCTTATACCCTCATACACAACACTCATGCAGCCAGAGGTGCAATAATCCCTATTTAGCTGCCAGAGCTGCGGAGAGAGTAGTGGTGGCCCCAGGCAGAGATTAAGGGGCAAGTACAGGGAATGTCTCCTTGTGTTATCTAACACAGCTTTGTGGGGGCTCTGTGGAGCCCTAAGTATTTGTTATCTGACCCTTCCCTTTGCTGGAGCTGGCTTTAAATCCCGAATCAATAAAAGGAAGTTGTACCATGGCTTTGAATGAGTAATGCAGCAGTTTTGCAGCCCAGTGTAGCTATTGAAAGGCAGCAGTTTATGATTCAGGGGACATCAGACTCTCACACTGCTCTCACAGGCCTGGGTACGTGCACAGCTGAAGTTCACAGAAGTTTACTACATCTGCATGACGAGCTGAATGTGGGGAAGGTTATTATTCTGCTGATTTATCCGCGGCTCTGGAGGAATGGGTGTGTCCCTTTTGGGATGTTAAAGGCACTGGGAGCCTCGTTGTGTTGTGCAACCTGCACACTGTGTATGGAAAAGCTTTTTACAACACTCAGTCCAAGAACACAGAGTGAGCAGAGATGATCTCTCCAGGCAGCTTTCTTGTCCTGAGCACTCCTGAGCTTTATTGCAGTTCTAATCTGAGATGTGAAGATGAAGATGTGGGTTACAGTCACAGTTACAGACACTCCATTTCCTGGAAAAGTTTAGGCAGAGGGAAAATCACAGCATCATGCAACACCGTGGGTAAGCAGGATATGAAGTGACTGCCCCAAAGTTATAGTAGTGGCAGAGCATAAAATTAAAACACTGAGGTAGAACTAAGGAGATTTTCACGAGAGCAAGATGAAAATTTTGGACTAGATTAGCAGTCAGAAAGAGATGTGGACTTGTCAAAATTTCAGTGTTTCCTCGGAGCACATCAGCTACATTGAAATTAATGTTAGAAAAGATCCAAAAGACCAGGATGAATTTTTTGTTATTTCATCCTGAGTAAGAAACTGTCCCAGGGGCCAAGATTTAATCTAGGAACTGTAGAGTGCAAATTCACATTTTTGCTTTTCTCATTCAGCCTGAGAGCTCGAATCTGTGTTTCTCTCATCCCAAACAGTTGGGGATTTTGGCCTTTCACTGTTCCCAGGCACTGGCTTCATCAGAATTCCTTGTTAAATGGACATGGAAGTATCATTGGAGTCATTAGAGTTAAAGAGGGTGAAAATCCCTACTTTAAAATTTTAAATCCTCTAAATACATAAATGGATGAGTTGAATTGTGTGTGCTGCTTTAACTATGAGAAAAATATTTATGTTTTGGTGGTTAAAAGCCATCTGTAACTTAGGATAAATAAGTCATGGCCAATTTATTAGACTTGCCTTTTTTATGTGACACAATTGTCTTTTAGATTTTCTGTCCTCTCTCAGGTGTGCTGATCCTGGCATTGCTGTTATATATTGCTATTAATGGCAAAAATACATAACAACACTTCACACACAGCATGAGAAGACAGCAGTGTGAAACCAGAAAAACACATCAAGCCAAGAAGTGTGTCAGGTATTTCCCCAGCCCTTTGTTGTTGTTCTGTATTTTCCTGTCTGTTGTTGTGTTTTGGTTTTGGTTTTTAAGCACTGAGTGTGCCAGGACTTGAGTTTATCTGCTGAGCCCATTCCTGATACAGCACCCAATAGACTGGGTGGTGATTTATGTGGGGAAAATACCTAAGATAATGATAGATCACTGAATCCCACCATCTGTGACTTATCTTGTATCTCTAGAAATGTACAGACTGTGGCCTTCCCTAATGACTAAAGCACGAGAATCTCTTTTCCAGAGATGACATGCAGCTATTTCACTCAAAAACAACCACAAAAAATACATTTAGATTACATGCAAAACAGAAAGCTTTAAGTTGTCAGGCAACCTCATCCTCCAGAACTGACCTAAAGGAGTCTGTGGAAGGTTTTGCTGCACATGTCCAGTTAACCAGATGATCAGCAGCCATGTATAAAGGGGGAGAAATTGCACCACCAGCTTTCTGGGGCTTTTTGCTGTCTGAAAAAATACAGAAATATTTTTGTTGCAGCAGAAGTAAATGAAAATCCAGGAATCTGAGAATACTGTTTTAATAATGTTCCCTTACTCACAGGGGCTTGAAAAGCCGAAGTTTTCTGGGCAGGTGCCAGATGCAGGTAATGAGAGGTTGTTTAGCACTTGGGAATTGTACAAAGCAAATGCTAAACACCAGTTACATTCAGCTGTCCAAGTCACAAGACTGCCTAGAGAACTGCTGGTGATAAATGTTCACAATTATGGTATAGAAACACCATCAGGAATTTAGGGTGGAACCAGGCAGGGCCACCCCGGAGTAATTACATGGACTCAAGGAGAGGAGAAAATTCCTTGAGAGAGAAGTTTTGAAACAGACACATTTGACCAGAGAAATACTTTCATATGAGGCTGCAGGAGGGTAAATTTACCAATTCCAGCTTGGAAAGTGTGCTGGATCATTCACAGAGCCACTGCATCAGAGGGCAAAATGTGCTGCTTCTGACTGGAAACCAAAGCCATTTCTCACTGATGTGTTTGCTCTGCAGGCACTTTGCTGAAGTCACTTAAGCATCTGCAAGAAGTTTAGTGGTGCATGAGATGAGGAAAGGTTCAATATGTATGAATAGGTCCAACTGTGTTTCCAAGCCAGATTTTTTCCATGCACAACAGCATCAAAATTTGGGTAGCAGCCAGAATGTTACACTAAATTCTTTTATTTGTCCTCCTTACTGCTTTATTAGCAATTCCAGGATAATCTGTTGTTTCAGACTAATTTTACTCTCGTTTTGCAGGATTAGTGATAGAACCATTGTAACAATCAGCCAAGGACACTGAAACACTTGAGGTCTGATCTCCATTTGCACCTGGGGAGTGGATGTTCCATGTCTGTACAGAAACTGCACAGGCTGTAGATAAAATACAGCAACATCTGAACAGAAGGCATCCCTTATCTTCATGAGTTCCCTTAATTAGCTCGGCATAGAATTAAACTGCCTTCCCTGCAGAATAAAAGTTTCTGCTCATTTATTCTTTGTTTTCTGAACACTGCCAAGGTCTTACCATTTATATAAATGTGGAGTTTCTTTCCCCAAAGAGTCTTGAAGTGTTTAAGCTTAATGCAGGATGAGAGACAGGTCATTGACTTAAAAGAATATTCCTGGGGAGAGGGAAGAACTTTTCTAGGCTGTGACAACTCAAACTCTGTAGAGTATTTTGAAAGAAAGCAGAAAAGCTGAGGAAGGAGGTGAGGGATGATTACAGAGAGGTGTGAATGAAGGAATCACAATTAGAAGAGAAGGGGGAGCAAGGTGATAGATGAAGCCACAGAAACAAGGTGCAGGAGCTGAATCTGATCTGGTAAGTCAGACACAAATTTATCTCCTTGCCAGGACAGTAAATTGGATGCTGCCATGTTGGTGCATCAGAGCAGCTCTAAATCCTCACAGGCAGGATTACACTGGAGAAGAAGTGACCAAAGCAAGGGCCGCTGCTGAGGGTGGAAAACCACAGGACCTGCAGAGGAAAAGACAGAACTTGTGTTCAAATGGTCATATTCATGTTAGCAATTCAGTTACTTATCTCTTGTGAAGTCACCTTAGAGCCACCTGTAAGTCTCTTGAATATGATTGACAATTACTGTGACTATTTGCTTTTCCTTCTTGGGGATTGTGAAATTTTAATCAAAATTACCCCAGTATAATAAGTTTGAAAAAGTTGAATTCCTAATGGCTTTTTCCCTCAACACTTTTACAATCTGATCAATCTTTAATAATGAGACTGAGCTGAAAAAAATCCAAACTATTTTCTACTCAGACAATGCAATTTCATCAGAAATGAATCATCTTAAGTGAATACATTGATTTAGATTAAATTTGATGGGAAAATATCAAAATGAATAATTTTACCTTATTTCTTTCAGGCAATGTTGAAATATTTTGTATTGGCATTTTATTCATTTAATTTCAACTCCTATGATATTTACATTATTTTGATATTCTTATACTATTGCATATAAGAGTTTCAGTGATCCAAACCCTGTATGTTTGTTATTTGCACTGAAAATAAATGTCAAAATGTTGGAATTTCCCATGGGATCAGAATTCCACTTTCTATTTACAATAAAATGTGTGAAGAAATACAGTACTCCAGAGTAAGTCTGACCTTAGTGCTTCTCAGCTCTGGAATGCCAGGCAATCTGATATATGGATCAGGATTGTGTAATAAGATTTCTGAATGATTTATGCCAATCACATTTTCATTATTTTCTCACCAATACTAGCAGTGGTAATTCTTTGTACACTAATGCATCTTTTCCATCCATCTAGACACAACTTATGTGAATTAAACTGCCAAGAGTCTCCTCAGAGCATGGCTTCCAGCTTTAGGGACTGTTCAGGTATTTCATCCTTTTTTTGCTGAATTAGGTCCAATTTATGGACTGCTGGTCAATTTATGATTCCAATCCCCAGTATTATCACTGATACTTATTTTACAAAATGTTCTTCACTTTTGATGAGTTTCAATCCATGCGGAGATAATGGCAACAATCCTCCTGTGCTTGCTCATAAAATTGATCTGAACGTGATCAATGAGATGGTGAAACTTTCTTTAAAACACCAGAAGGACACTTTAAAAGATTAAAAGGGGATTTTTTTTTTAATTAAGCACATAACCAATCTTCATGTAAGGTAAGATGGCTTCAGCTTGTGCTGAGGAGATAATTAGTATATCAGGTGAAAGTTCACCTCTACCAATGGTGTTCCTGAAGGTAAGGGAAACTGAATTCATTCTAAGTTTGTTCATCTGAAAGATACCTGTATAAAAATTGATTGATTTGATACTTTCCTGAAACAAATACAATTGCCATTTCTGTGCACTGCATAAACTATTTAATCAGCTTGTCTACTGCAGAAAACCTTATACAAACCCTATGCAGAACCCACTCTGAACTTTAATATATAGGTAAATTTCTTGATTTAAAAGTTTGAATTTGGCTGTCTTAATTTGGGTCAGATCACCCTGTACTAAAGATGTAGGGTTTGACCTCTTAATAAGGTATCTCCTCTCAAAACACTGACAAAGAGCTCAGATAAATAAGGTATCTCCTCTCAAAACACTGACAAAGAGCTCAGATAACAGTATTGATAACTCTGCTGTGTCATTAGCCCCACTGGAGTCTCTTCTGCACCTGTTCTCCTCCTCATAGGAAATACTTGGGAGCTCAGTGCAGTAAATGGAAGGAGGTTTACACAAAAGAGAGGTGGTAACCAGAGTTCCTTAATAGGCTTTATTGAACTCTCTAAACCTAAAGCAACACACAGAGTAAATTACTTTCTTATCAACTGAATCTGCTGGTGATCTGAAAAACAGGATTTTTCTTTTTAGTTTCTCAAATGCAAACTTGGGATGCATTTGCTGATGCCTGCTGAAAATTTCCACAGGCCCTTGTGCAATCCTACTCCACCAGAAATACTGCATGGAACCTGTTTGTAGAAATCCTGAGGGGCAAATGCTGATCAAAACCTCTGAAATTCTGTCAGAAACAATGCAAAATATCACCATAAATTATATCAGCATAAAATGTTTTGCTGTTTCTGTCATCTAATAAGTCCAATCTAAAAATCTTAGATGTATCTGGTTTTCTCTAATTCTCACCCTGTCTGGGTCAGCTGGTCTCCCTTCCAACACAGAAATATTGCCCTGGAAAAAAGGGTTTCTGGCCTCTTCTAGACTCAGATTTTGGCCTCTACTTTCTGTTTATTTCAGAGCTATTCCACTGATCAGGGACACAAAAGGAATTCCTTTAACTTGAACAACTCCAACAACTCTTTGAACAAACCTCTCTCCTTCTTGGCTCTTTCCTGCTGAGTTTTTGCTGGGCTGAGCTGGTTCATGCTCATGGTTGGGTGAGTCCACTCTGCCTTAGAGAATATCTGAGCTGTGAAATCCTGCTCCTGAAAAATATATTTGCTGGATTATAAACACATTACCTTAGATTTTGTGCTATCTGACAGAGTGATCTCATGGTAACAACATTGCAGGAATGTGGGTTAGTAAAGATTTTGTGTTGTCAGCTTTTAATATTATCTTCAGTGGTTTTTGGAGAAAATTATGGTAATATATGTCGCTACATTTCAGATTTAATACTCAAGAACATTTTCAAGAAAATAATACAAAAAAAAAGACACCACCTCTCTAAAAAAAAACCCCCCTGCCTCTAAATTCAGGCCATGCCCTTTGTTTCATGTGGAGCACAATTTTACAGCCTACACCAGCACATTTCCTTGTCCCTGGTTATTTGCCAAGCTAAACCATCCATTACACATCTACAGACAATCCACGTTTGACCTGGGGTTTCCAGATACCCCTTTGGGTCCATAAAGTGGGAATTAGCCTATTGTTTCAGTGTTGTTTTCTTTGTCAAGAAGAGTTTAAACCCCATCCTCTGCTGGCAAATTTCCCTCCTAATTGCAGCGAAGTGGTGCTGCCGATGTCATTGTGGAGTGGCTGATAGTGGCAGTGTTTTGAATGACAAGGCACAGAAGAAAAGCCCCTGCTCTCTGGAACCTGCTGTAGGAACAGATAAATGTATGTTAAGCATATAATTAGTGAGGCAGATCTTGCAAAGGAATCATTCGTGGCCTTTATAGAAAGGATCTGTCTTGCAGGGCTGTTTGAATAAAAGGCAAGGGGGTGGGAGATGCACTTTATAAAGGCAAAACCAGAGCTGAGGTTGGACTGGCAAGCCCAAGGAGGGGAACAGATGAATTCTGAGAAATTCTGGGGCAGAGCATGAGGATAAATGAAATAAAAGATACATAAACACAGGCAGGGCAGGGACATAAAGGTCTGGGGTTTGTGAAGAGGGGAGAATGATGTGGATATGAGTGCTGCTGGGTAGAGAGTGAGGGGGAAAATTGCAGCTGTGGGATGAGGTTTGCTGGAGAAGTTGTCAAAAATCAGAATAGCCAAAGGACAGATAAATGTTTTAGCCACAAATTTCTGATGGAAGTTCATGTACTCTAAAAAGCCCCTCAACTGTGGTGGAGAAAAAACAAAGGAGGTCTGTGCTGAGGGCAGTGTAGATTTGCCTCAAGGATGATTCCACAGTCCTGAGAGTGCACTGAGACAGGGAACCTCAATGACAGGATAAATGCTTTATTTTTCTCCTGCAAGCTGTCAGAAGTAATTACACTTAATTTATAGTTTTCATTTGAAGATAAATTCAGTAGTTCTCAAAAGACACTCCTATGTCCAAAAGCACATTCCAAAAGCTCCTACCCCTCCGGTAGAAGTAATTGTTCTATTTTGTAACTTATAAAAACATGTTTGGCCTCCTCTCATATCTGCCTTTGGTACACAAGCTCAGCAGATGCAGACATTCCTGTGCTGTTTGTTCCAGCAAGGTGAATTATGATTATAACACCAGGGATGAGTATCTGACGTTGACAAGATTTTTCTGCAAGTCACCATGAGGTAACAAGAAGTGTCTGCTTTAATGATCTCCGCTGTTTAAATTTTTATTGTATTCAGCTGGATTTTTTTTTCATAGCCTTTGATTAAAGTTCAGAGGGAAGACGAATTTAAAAGTCTTCAGGTTTGTTAGATGTGCTACAGCTTGCCAGTCACCCTGCCAAAATTTTCCACTGTGTACTTCTTATAGTTCTGCATGGTCTAAATTTAATTGACTGCAGATGAGAAGGATTATTACAGATCTGTCATTGCAGCCACTCTTCATATGTTTCACTAGCTGGAATGAGCAGTCACTGGGTTTGTTTCTGACCTAATTCATAATGATGTAAAGCAGCAGTGATTTCACAGAAGAGGAAACAGATTTAGCTGGAGAGAAGGGCAGAACTGGGCTCAGTGCTGCTCCAGTAGTGCTCATTTACAGGTGAGTGGAAGAGTAAAGTCCATTGTTAAAACACTAAATTTCAATTTTGTGAGAACAGAGGTACATTATATAAGCTGTTCAGTTGATATAACAATGTCATTCATCATTTTATCTCACTGACTCTATTAAGAAAATACAAAAAAAGACAATAATTTGGGCTTTCCAGCCTAGCCCCTCGTTAGGATACTAAAGAGTATCACTAGGAGCAAAGCTCTAAAGATCAAAGAATGGACAAAGATGTATTTAACATGCCAGCTTATAAGAACCAGTAATGTTATTTTGATGTATTGAAACATTATCATTCCAGCCTCATTTTAGTAAGTTAATATAAACTAATTTATATGTGGATGTCTGGATTTGTCTGCTCATTGATTTATCAAGTATATTTGTTTATTAAATCCCCCTTGCTGAGAACAAACAATTACTACTTCAGGTAATTGATTTAAAACATGGGGGAGACCACTGCCAGCTGATCCTGTGCCAAGAGTTATAGTACAAATTAATACAGACCAGAAGTCTACGTGCCTTGTACTTGCTCCACCAGATCAATATGTGAAGTAAGACTGTGGCATCCACCAGGATTGTTAACAGGATCTTTAACAGGATCTTGTCTGGAATACAAATGTCCAGCACATTGCTGGTGGGATCCTTTTTTATTTCCTGCATATAATTTGTATTAACAGCTGACTTAGGGAGAACAGAAGGCACTGTGATCTTAGTGGGAACACACAGGGAGAAGTTGAGGCTGTGATTCTGCCTCTATTAAAATTGATTGTCATGTGATGGATTTGGTCTCTCTCTAATCTGGGACAATCTCAGAAATTCCTGAGGGTCTTCAGATGAAATGCAAATGTGATGTTGAAATGGGAAGCCTTGTGTGCACAGCTTAGCAGTGTTTTTAGGCATGTAAGATAGGAAGAGACAGGAGGTAAGATGGACTGAGACACCTTAAAACAAAGCCCTCATCACAGCAGAAATGTCCAGCTTCCTGTCAACACCAGCAGTTAAAAAACTCAGAAGCTTTTCAAACAATTGCTTGGGCTGGAGTCAGGAGCTGTGACATCTGTGCTGTCAATTAAAGCTCCGTGAGTCACTGGAGAAGGAGGAGAACAAACACTTGTTAACAGGGTATTGAATATGAATAATCGTCCTCTGCCCTCACAAACTGAAAGTGGTGGGTAGTGATTTACGGCTGAGGAAGCAAGGCAGTCGTGGCATGACATGGAATATTGCTTTTCCAAATCAGATTTTCAATATTATTGTATAAGTATTATTAAATTAATCACTGAAAGTAAAGGGTCAAATCAAGGTTTGGAGTTTTCTTCCTTAATTACTTGGTTTCTTCCCTAGTTACATCAATAGCTTTTACCTGACTGAGGATAGCAAAAAGTTTAATTGTATTTATAGGGCTGTTTCATCCAGAATAATGCAACATCTCCACTTTATCTCAGAATTTGGGCTTATTTGCATAGTCTGTACATCATATCTTCCTGCTGGGTTATTTCTCCTACTTGGACTATTTCCATTTGACAGAGAAAATCTACACTAGCTTTGCAAATTGGGGTTTTCAAAACTTAGTCCAAATTCAGAAGACAAGACTCAGACTTGTCTTTTGATGGAATTTGTACCTTGGGACTCTTTGGACTTTCTGAAGGACAGGCCAATTCTCAAATATTTCAGCAATAAAGATTTTCAGTTTACTGTAGATTTTTTTGGCCTTTAAAAATGTGTTTTCTACCATTTCTTGTATTAATGATTTGTTGTTTTTTCACAAGAGTGCTCGCAGACGGCAAAGTTTAACTAATAAACATGCAAATGTGTTCACAGGAAGGTTTGTGCCAGAAATTTTTATGGGTCGCTGTTCTGCTCCTGATTGAGTAAATCATGGTGGCTGCTCTAACTTTCTTCCTCTTTCCAAATTTGGTTAGGAAAGGGCTGGGTGAGAGGAAGGTTGTCAGTCCAACATCTACAGCTGGAAACATTAAGACAAAAGTTCCTCTGACTTTTCCCCGACCAGAAATCTACATAACACGAATTTTGTTGACAATTTTAAATAGCTGGTTGACAGAAATTTGACTCACGAGTTATTAATATGCAAGTAATTTGGGATTTTTTTTTAGAAAAATGTTGCAGTGGCAAAATAATATTTGGGAGGGGTTTTGAGCAAGGAAGTTTTTTTCAGTTCTTTTAATTGAAAGAAATTAGGGAGCAAGGTGTGTAGCAGTGAAGCTTTATGGAAATGTGCTTCTCCATTTCAGGCTCAGAGATCTTAGATGCTTCTCACTTCTCTCAGTGGTGTCCTTTAGTTTCTTTCATTGTCTCTTTATTCTCCTCCCTCTTGGTCTTTGAAAGACATAATACCCTCAGACCAGAACATTTTACATGTAAAATAGTCCCACTCACTTGTAGACTTCGAGTAATAAGAAAAAGAATTTCAAAAAGGCATTCAAAGAAGAAGGATTTGATTTGTGTTACTTTCTTCTGCTCACCTTCCACTGGCAGTGCTCAGCATTGATTTGAAAGGCTAAAGGTGTGGATTGTGTAAGGCAGTGCCAGCCCCAGTGTCACCTCCCCTGTCCTCAGCCACCAGCTCCCACTTCCCTTCATGTTACGTGTCCTATGTCACCTGTGTGGGCGTTGCTTTCCGAGCCTAAATCTGGCTCATGGGCTGGGGCAAAACCCTCCCTCATTTGTCCTGCTATGAAGACTGAGAGCTTAAGTTCAGTTCTTATGCTTCTGTCATGCCAGAGACAGAAATAAAGCATATTTCAAAGTTAGTCAGCTGTGAGAATATTAAGATTAGTTATTTCAACCCATGTGATAACCTCTACTACAAACACAGACTTTCCCTCCCTCAAAATAAAATGAGTATTAAAATCTGTATTGCCAAGCATGAAATTATCCTTGAATGTCAGATCTGTGTCCCTAAAGTTTTAAAGAAATTTGGGTCAAATTCAACATGACAAATCTAAGTGCCATTGGGAAGATCTAGCTAGATTTTATACTTTTGTAAAGCATCTTTTATTTCTGAAAAGGCACATGGCTACTATTGCTTTTCCCAGCAGTTGTGTTTACAGCAAAAAAATATTCAATTTGTGTGTGTGATATGGAAACTATGAAGAAACCAAAATATTTAAGATCTATTTAGACTGCAAATCAGGCCAAATAGAAAGATATCATTGCTGTGACTGACCTACAGAGAACTTGCTGATAAAGAAAAAATGGTGTGCTGATGCTTATTCTGTCAAATGCTAAAGCACAAATGGAAAAGAAGGCTGAAACCCCTTTTGGTAAATACACAGCTAAACGCCTCCAGCCCCACCTCAAGCATCCACTTTTGCTGCCTTGTGATTTGGTAGTGCTGTCTATAGATCCAGCTTGCTCAGAGATTTTTCATTTAAGTGCCAGTTGCTGTGGTAACAGCATGAGGAGCAGATCAGATGGATGCCAGGACCAGATGGGTTTCTCTAAGAACTCCACACACATGGACAGTTGGTGGTGACCCAATTCCAAAAGGTTACCCACACAGGTTTGTACTGCAGCTGACTTGGCGTTGCCTTCTCCAGGGGTCTGGACCTTGTCTCTGAACCCCAGGGATTCTCTTGAATTTACAGCCGTGGGCTTTCATCAGAAGTTCATGGATTTCCCACAGAGGAAATGCTGGTGGATTAATAGAAGTGATAGAGTTTCATACCCTGATGTTTATGCTGCCTTCTCATTGTCAAGGGCTGGGCTGAGCCCAGTCTTGAGCTCTGTCAAAATGTTGAGTAATTATTACATGATAATCACACACTGCAGTTTCTCCCAGGCTTAATCTGATTTCTGCACTGTAGTTGCTTACATCCCACCTAAATTCCACCCACGTGTAGTTTAACCAATATAACTGATTAGATTCAATTTTCCGTGGTCAGAGCTGTGTCACACATAGGGTGTATCAGCAAATATTTGACCTTTGCTGAGGTCTTCTTGGTTGGTTCTTTTGCATTTAAATCTGACTTACTTGGTTCTTATGGAAAGTTCAGTTGAAATCATAGTAATGGTCTGGTGTTTACTACTTGGTAAAACCCCAAGTTCCCCTTCCTGTTTTGGAAGGTTGGGGGTTCTGTTTGTTTTTTGTTTTCCTGAGAAATGTGTGAAGGGAGTGTGCATGGCGTGGTTTAGACACAATTACGTGGGCTGGGCCAGTCAGCGTTCCAGCTTTATCTGGAAAGGGGATGGAAGGCAACTCCTTAAACAATGCTCATTTTCCTTCCTCTCCTACCTCCAAAATATGTTCTGACATGTTGATTTGTTTAATCTTGATCCAATCTCAAGTACATTGAGGGCTTTTAGAGAAGTAATGCTACATCCCAGATTTAGGGGAATTAGGGAATCCTCCCAAAACAAGGTCCTGCTTGTTCTGTATGGATGATATGTGTCCCTTGCCTCCCTGGCCTGGCTATGTTGGCAGACTCTCAGCAGTGCAGCTGGGTAGATAAGAAGGTGTGGATTCTGACTTCAAAGATGTTAAAATCTACTTTCAAAAAATACTTTTGATATTTGATAGAAATGCAGTAGAAGAATTGAGAAAAGTTCTGTTTTCTGCTTAAAATTGCTGCAGGTTCAGTACTTTGGGGTTCTGTGTTAGACTGTGCCATGTAGATACCCATTTGTCCTCTGATCTTCAAGCCTCTTGCTTCATGACCTCACCAGAAAGTGTCCAGCCCATGCAAATGGCAGGTGACTTTGGACTCCTGACATTTTTTTGCCCCTAGTCAGCAAGCACAGTTCTAAAAACGTCTGTCAGGATGCTGGGAGCGAGGCTCCACATCAATCAGATTCCATCAGCTTTGCCAGCCACTTAAAGCAGTGAGATCTGAGAATATGCTGCCTAAATTTACATAGAACACATTCTTTCTTCCTGCCCCTTGGTCACATGTTTGAGATTGTGCTGCAGCTGGAGACACACCACTGGCACCAGGGAACACGCTGTGCCTCTGGCAGGTGCTCCAGGCAGTTTATGGAGGGCAGCCTCCCAGTTTCTCTGGTCACAGCTCAGCAGATTAGTCTGCCTGTGGTGCTGAAATGAACCACAGACTGCTGGTCCTCACAGGCTGTGCTCATGCACACAGAGAAGCCTCAAAGTGATTAATTTCTGCATTTTCAGCTCTGTGCTTTGAACATAGAGATGAAGAGAAAATACTTGGCAATAGAAACCCAGAGAGGAGCAGATCAAAAGAAACAGAAGAGCTCAGAAAAATCTGTGGTAGCACATGGGGAGACTGGAGCATTTCTGGGACAAGGCCACTGAGTAAGGAGGGAGAATAATCCATTTATATACTTCTGGCTTTGGACCAGAATGCAGCAGTCTGGGAGGTGCATCACTCTAAGTGCTAAAATGTCCACACCTTCTGCTGGAAATGGCAAGAGTTCAGCTCAAGTTTAGGATTTCCAGAGAGCCAGAGCCCAGCCTGTGATGCCTTAGGCAGGCTTTTGCTGGCTCAGGATGTCCCGCACTGGTGTTTGTCAGCAGGCTCAGCTGGCTGGGCATGTGTTTAAGTCCCCATGGTAAAATGCTGCCTCATCTCAACTGAGATGGGCTCTGCTTTTCTAAGGTTAATTTGGTTGTTGACTGCTGAAGTCTCTCAGTATCTCACAAATGGAACAAACTTACCAGGTGATGGATTCTTCCTGTGGCAACGTGGCAAAAAATTATTCCCCAGAGAAGAATCCACACGCAGAGTCTGCATCACTTCAAGCTCTATTCATGACCTATTTTGGGGAGCTGATGGGTCTCAGGTCTCCTGAGCCTCATCTAGCCTGGGTTGAGTTGTATTCACAGGCAATTACTAAATCAGCTTTAAGATTGTTTCATAGATGGTCTTGATTCCTTTATCTTCCAGTGCAAGCTGTTCAATAATGCTCTAGGATATTTAGGAGAATTTGCTGTCTGAGAGCCTTCCTGATAACACTCCAGTGCTGCTTCCTCACTGCTTTTGAAGATATCTTAGAAGCTTTTAAAAATGATCTTTAGATCTTGCTGTGCAGTTAATGCTTTAAGTTTCTCAAGGGTATGTACAGGTGTTTCTGGGATATTGGTAACTGCTAGAAAATGGGAATGTGTAAAAAACTCTTAACCTCATGGATCTTCCCTTTCCTTGAGCTATTTTTTTTTGTCTGTTTCCATCACCTGCAGAATATACTGCACTGTTCCATCAAAGAGCAGGATGGATCAGATGTATCCCTTGAAGAAATTTGGGATAACCTGAATTTACACAAGATCCAAGCCTAGCTTTTTGAATCCCTTAATTTTGGCCATTTCACAGTGTCCTGTGAATTGGAAGAAATGCTTAAATACATAAATATGCATGGTTAATTTTGTGTAAAAGGCAGAGAAGTAGAGTTCATAATTTAGATCCAAATCCAAGCTGGAAAAAATCCCCCTAATTCTTATATATATTTATATGTTTTGTTGGGTTACTTCTATTTAGAAAAAAAGAATTGTTTTTACCTCTCTGAAGTGCTTGCTGTCCATAGATAATAGCATTGAGCTATTCAGTGTGGAGAAACAAGAATAAATCACACTCCTTTGACTCCTGCATTGAATGAGCTGCTGAAGAATGAAAAAAACAGCATCATTTGGAGAAAAAATAAAGCAGGAATGGGGCAGGGTTCCTAGTGGGGAGCCTTGACTTGGAACCCTGCAGACATATTCATATGTAGGTAGATGAGGTTTTAAACTTAATAATGTCCAGTTTTACTATGTCCATAAAATTTTACTCTTTTTATATCCTTACCACGTCCATCCATCTTTGAAAACCCATCTTTAAACACCAAAAGGGAAAAAAGCTGCTGTTCCTGGAGTGGCTGCCATTGATTCCCACCTGGAAGGTTTCTTGATGAGAATGTAACATCTGAACAGCCATAATGAGCCAGACCAGAGATCCACAGAGCCCAATACAAAGGAAATTAAAAGAACAGGAGAACATCCCATGGCAGCCCTCCAGTACATCTTCACAACATCCAGTGCACTGTAGTATTGCTGCTACTCGAGCTTTAACTGGGACATCTCATGGATTTTTCTGTCTTGGGTTTGTCTGATTGATTTTTGAACCTGTAAAAAATTTAGTTGAACTTGCACTGCTGTGAAAAACGAGGAATAGAATTCTGAATGAGCTGCTGCATTCAGAAACATAAGAATCAGTTCAGAGTGAAGAAGAACTGATCCCAGCAGCTAAGCCTGCCACCATGTGCTAAATATACTTCAGAACAATCCTTTGTGGCAGATCTCTGGAGGTGCATTGTAGGGAGTGAAAGGAAGGAAGAAAGGAACCTTTTGTAAAATCCAGAGCCAGGGCACAAGTTCTGCAAGAACTGCTATTATTCTGGCCAAAACCTGGAAAATTTCCCATCCTGCTTTAGTAAAGAGTTACTTCCAAAGCAGAGATTGCTGCCCATTGAAAAACAGTAAATCTTTCATAACAAAAATGCACACAAAATGCTTCCCTCAAATGAGACTGTGCAAACAAACTGGCTTTTGAATAGGGGGTTTCTTTATGTGATGCAGGTTGGGTTTCTGAAAAGAATTTCATTACAAAGACTAGACACAGTAGCAGTTGCTTATTTCTCCCCCATTCTCCTTCCAGCTCTTTCCCTGGTACTCTGCTGCTTCTACATTCCACTCACCAAACATACAAAACCAAATTTGTGTGATTTTTTGTGGAAGTTCTCTGCTTGTTTCTGTACTTTTTATAGGTTTTCCATTTTTTAAAAAGAATCCATATTTGAAGCTGTTAATTGAAGTTTTAATTTTGATGAAGATATTAAAGAGACATTTTTGTGGAAACAAACACCTTTTGATCAATTATATCTTTGAGGTTTCACTTACTTGTCACAGCCTCCATTTTTTTTCCCAAGAATTACAGGAGGAAAACCTTACATGTACTTTTATAGTACCAGATACAAATAACCAAGATCTAGAAAAATAAAACATTCAGAATACTTTTTCAGAAGGATGCTGTGGGTGAAAGCAGTACTCAGGATGAAATATGCATCTCTCCTGGTAGGCAGGTGGCTTGAAAGCCTGGAGATTTACCTCTGCATTTTCAGTCTGGAATATTTTTTTTTCCTTGTTCTGATGTAAAAAGGCCCAACACAACATAATCATTGAACTATTTAGTACAGATGATGATCTTTCTTGTGTACCATTTATGTCTCACCTAAACTTCATATTCGAATTTTACTCACTGGCAGAGAAAATATTTGTTCCAGTGAGATTTCTGCTGCCATGAACTGGTTTTTGGTATGTGCAGCATAGAGGTCAAGGTGTGTGGGCTGGATTCTTATGTTTCTGGGTGCAGGTGGGGGTGGGTTTCAGAGGCATCTAAGGGGGTTTTTTTATAACCATCTTTCCTGTAGGAATGTTGATTTTTAAACACCCTGAAATTCCCCATTGCCACAGCACAGCCTCATCAGTGCTTTATCAGAAACCCTCGTGTTCCTGGACTCAGCTCCCAGCAGCAAAGTCAGCTCGGGGATTACCTTTTCCTTACCCAAAGGAAAGATTGTGACACACAGTTTGAATAATCACCGGGGCCAAGGGTTGCAGGTGACAGGGATTGGGAAACTCCTCGGTTTGGAATCTCCCCGCGCTCTCCCTTGCTCACGGGGCTGAGGAACAGGTTTGCACGAACCCGCTGCCATGGCTGTGCAGAGGGCAGCGGTGCCGCCGGGGGTCCCCCTGCCCTGCACCCACCGGGGCAGAAGGCAGAGGAGCTCAGCAATCATTTGTGCCTCGGCAGCCTCCTCCGCGGGCTCCTTCCCGAGCCCCGGGCGGGAGCTGGGCGCCACAGGTGGGAATAACCGGGATTCTCCCGGGCTTCCGCTGATATTTCCCTGCTCCGGGTGACATCTACTGGCAGAACGATCTCTGTGTGTTCGCAGGAGGGAGCTGGAAAATAATACATCAAGTTTAATACGTGCACCTAAATCCAACGCAGAATTTATTAGCGTAAACGTTTCTGTGTTTGTTTGGGCTATTCTGTGAGCAAAAGGAGGCAGATTTGTGGCAGGAAGGCAGGGTTCTTGGCAATATTGAAATGAGAGCAGAATAAATCACTGCTGAGGGTTTTATAGGCAGCACTTCAGCTGAGCTATGAATAAGTGGGATTATGCTGTCGCTGCCTCCAAGGCTTTTCTGTGCTTTTGTTTAGTTTGCTTGTGCTGCTCTCCCTACACAAAGAAGCTGTTGGTAGGAAGTGCCACACTATCAGAGGATACTGAAAGCCAGGTTCACTATGGGAATCCGAGATGGGACCTTTTTGTTTATAATCAATGTTTTCTGGCCCTGGCATGTCACAGGCTGTTGGTTTAGGAAACAAGTACAAAGCAAGCTTTCCTTTTTTCTAGTGGTTTGTCTTATATGCTTTTTTTAGATTACTGACACTGAAAATTAATCCCCTGTTAGAGACACCTTCAGAATACATCAAGCAAAGAACAAGAAGTTAGAAGTCAAGAAAGAGCCAAAACAGATTTTTTTTTTTCTCTTTTAAAGCCCTTTTTGTAGACAGAAGATTCTATTTGGAAAATTCACAGAGTTAATAAAAACCTAGAAATCAGGATTTAAAGATGATATCCCTGTCCACATTATTAGAGTAAATGTGCTTACCTTGGTCCATGAATTCAGAAGTCAAATGACCTGTAACTGCAATGGTTTCATTTTGGGGGGTTGGATTCTTTTCACTTTCCTTCAGCTGATTTGGCTTTAGCCAGGGTTAAGTCCTCTGCTTGTCCATTTCTCATCTTTCCCGTGTAAACTTCTTTGAGGTAGTTTATGGCACAGTCAGTGTTTGTGAGATTTTTGAAGAAGAGAAAGCATTTTTCTGCTGATATCAAAGTACTTGATTGAAGACTTTGCAATGAGCAGACATAAAAAACCAGCACAGATCTGGATTTTTGAGAATTCTGAAGATGTAAAGACGTCTTAGATTCTGCTTGGTCTCTTTTATAACAATGAGTAATTTAGATATGATTTTATAAATGTGTACTCTAGAGCTATATTCCTGGCTGTTAAGCCGGATGTTGCTGCACTCACAATGTCACTTCATTACACAATAAATGCTTAAATTTAATCTTTTAATTAAAGTTTAGAAGATTATTTTAGGGATGTTTACTAAACCAGGAAGCACTGGTCCCAGAAAGACACAAGTGCCAAACCAAGTAGGAGTTTCCCCAGTGAGGCAGACACCAGACACTTGCTGCTGTAACTGTAGGTGTTTTCCCCAGCAGTGTTCTCTGTTTGCTCTTGTGCAGCATGTGAGAAAGGCCCTGATGCCCTCTGACTACATTTGGACAATGAAAGAATGTTATTGCTGAAGAAAACTCATAAATTACAATGAAACAGAGAAACTCACCTTAAACTGCTCCTTTCTTTGGATGTATCTCTTGAAAAGAAGTCACATTGGAAAGGGCTTTGAAAGCTTTAATTTTACAGTTCTTGAAAAAAAAATAGTGTTTGTGCATATTTAGGGAGTTTTTTGTGTGTTATGGGTTTGGGTTTTTTTAATGTTAAAAGCAAGTCCTACAGATTTCCTGAAATTGTCCACACTGAGAAAGTAGAGAAAAGAGGAAATGCCTGAGAAATACTTGTGATAGGAAGAAGGTTCCTGTGATCCAGATGGACTATTCTATCCTAGAATAGGTCCTTTCCACAACTGTTACTCGCTCAGTATAACTCAAAGGGAATGGCACATCAGCCACTGTGCTGGGACTCTAATGACCCATAGCAGGATAAATTATGCTGTGTGCTCACACAATTGTTGCCTTGAAATATGTTTCTTTTTCTGTGAGTGCAGGCTGGGATCACAGAATGGTTAGAGGCATCAAGACTGTCTGTGAGCACATTTAGCTATTCCTGCAGGCAAGGTCAGCTGTCTTTGTCAAATTTACACACAAATTAATAGAGTTAAGAATTCATTTCCTCATTGCAATTTGTAAGAAAATTAATGAATCATCTCTTGGTAGGTGTTTGAAATGGGAACAACAAAACATTTGTAATTAACTCTCTACAGAGCCTGTCTACACTGAAGGTCCTAAAATCTAAGAAAGTTGTAGACCTGGGAAGATGGGCACTGACTGATGGTGTGTGATGGGAAAGTCTGAATATTTGCTTGTGTATTGCATCACTTGAGTTCCTTGTCCTCTTTCCCTGCCACAAGTATTTACCCTGCCCTTCCTTTCTTTCATTTCTATGGGTAATTCCTTGCCACCTCCTTCCACTTTCTGTCACTTCCTCTACAGAGCTCTTTCCCAATGTCACCTCATGCTGAGAAGATCAGGTACCCCACATCAGAATTTGAGCTTCCTTTCCACTTGTGACACTGTCTGATGACAGCGTCACACTGAGGTGTCTTGAAAACCAGCTTATAAATAAAATGTAAAAATAAATAGTGCTGCAAATTTGTTAAATTTTGGAATAACAAATATTTTCCAGCCGTAGAGATCTGTGCAGAGGATGCTGTTGTGTGGAGATACATAT
>JACBWW010000009.1:7671596-7702174 GCA_020086605.1 Lanius collurio
ACATAACATTTACTATCTATTTGTATATTAAAATTTTATATAAATAAATATTCTCTATTTTTTAAATATTTATATGCATAAATATATATTCTCTTTAGCCACTTTTTACTTCCCCACCCAAGAAAGGTCAGTATTTTGTAAAGTCACAGCAGCTGACATGCCGTAGCTGAGGTCCCGATTTTTCCAGAGGCTCTGGCAGCTGGATCCCCGCAGTGCTGTCCAGCAGCCGGGAGGTGGGGCACGGGCTTTGCTGGTTCCTCTTGGCGACGGTAGCAGGACCTACGTTGAACACCGATCTTAAGGTTTGTAAGGTTCAGAGGAGATATGGAAGCAACAGATTGCAGATGAAAACTGCTTAAGTGAAAGAGTAGAAAGTGAGAATTTTTAATATCACTCTCAAAACTGAAGCTGGTTGGCCATGAGGTCTCTTGGCACTGCTGAAAAGGTTGGCAAATCCAGGTGGCAGAGATAAGGAACAGGAAAAAATAGAAGAGTAGGGAATTGAACTAAGGGAAATATCATGTAGCTCTATTTGCCACTGTTTCTAAAACTGTTTGGGGCACTAATTAACTGAGAACACTGACTGTATAAATTTCAGCCTAAAATAGGTCTATTTCCTACATTCACAGCAAGGACGAGGCAAATTCCAATGTAAAAGTTGGGCTTGAATGTAAGGCAAAACTTGCTCATTTGCATTTAGGTAAATTTAGATCAAACCCACAGAAGTCCTCTAGCAGAGTTGCTATGAGATTATTCTGCTGTAATTGTGAGCAGAGACACAATTCTCAATTCCAGTCTCTGGACAAGCTGTGAAAAACTCAGACTGAGCTTCATCACATACAGGAGTCACAGCAGTACTTGGCAGCTTGCAGGAGCCTTTAGTTCTAGGTTGATAAGCACATAATTGTGATTCAATTAAACTCAGAACAACACTGCAACAATACCCACAAAGAATTTTTTCTTTCCCTGAGCTGTTTCCAGCTTTGGTGCAGTCAGTGCACATCCCTGTCTAGGATCACATAGTAAAAGGTGCATTCAGATGTTTGGAAAATTCCACGACTGTCCAGAAACAGCTGCTCTGAGACAGCTTTGCTATTTATTTATTGAGCACATTTATCCACTCTGAATGGACTGAAAGTGCTTATTTTGTAGTTTATAGAGTTGCATCCTCTGGATGTACTCCTCAAAATACTCTGCAGGTAAAGGTGTGTGTTAACACACATAGTTAGTGCCACGTCCTAAATAACAATGGACTTGGGCTCTTCCCCAGAGTAAGAACTCGATCGCCACCTGGCTACAACCTTCTCTCTGGGAGCTGTAAAGAGCCATAAGGTCCCCTTTGAATCTCCTTTTCTCCAGGATAAACAATCTCAATTCCCTCAGCTGCTCCTAAGGAGACCTGTGCTCCAGCCCCTTCCCCAGCTCCACTGCCCTTCTCTGGACACTCTCCAGCATCTCAGTGTCTTTTGTGTAGTGAGGGGCCCAAAACTGAACCCAGGACTTGAGCTGTGGCCTCAACAGTGCCCAGTACAGTGGAACAGTCACTGCCCTGCTCCTGCTGGCCACACTATTGCTGATACAGTCAGGATGCCACTGGGCTTCTTGGCCACCTGGCCACTCCTGGCTCGTGTTCAGCCATCCTCAACCAGCACTCCCAGGTCCTTTGCCACCAGGCAGCTTTCCAGCCACTCTTTCCCAAGCCTGTAGTGCTACATGGGGTTAATACATAAATATATTGCACAACTCATAACCTGCTGGTAATTTACACAACACTTTTGCTTGCCATAATTAGGTCCTTTTAAAAATTACTCATGCCCTAGAAACCATCATCTCCCTTCACTCCTCTCATATTTCTGGTGAAGAAGAGAATGAACATCCCATGTGCAGTTGTCTGTGCCATGGCACTAGTCCTGACATTGCTGCTGGTGCTATCAAAGCAGGTCAGTCTCCCTCAGCTCTGAGAGCCTAATCTTTGGGAAGACTGAGTAAAAGCACTCCTCTAAGTCAGGTAAGGTGCTTCCTCCTCAGTGCACTGATAATTATAATTGCTACCATCTTCCTTCTTTGTGAGGAGTATGAATCCAGTTGGGGATCTGGCGAGCCATCTCTGACAATATCAGATGTTCTCAGAACTCTTAATCGAAGGCAGCCCATGAAAGCACCCTGGGGAGTGCTTTATTCTCTGTGTTTAAAAGGACATGAAAGTATAATAGTTCTCTTTATATGGGTACAAAGCAGCCAATTGATCTTGTCAGTTTAATAAATAATACAATTGCTTCCATCAGACACTGTTAATAGACTCCTGTCTGGACTAATGTTGTACAGAATTGTACAAGTACAGAAATGTTATCTTCCTCAGTCTGCCTTGGATTAACCATCTCCCCCTTTATCACCTAGAGTCAAAGCTTCCAGCAGTAGTTCCTGAAGGGCATCAGGTCTCCTGATCTTCATCTCTTTCTTCATTTTAATGTCAGTTCTTGGAAGAGATGAGCCAATTTCCTGATGCATCTGTTGTCTGACTGGTTCCTAACATTTGTATGGATTCAAAGAAGCTTGAGAATGTAAAATATGCAGTGAGTTTAGGTATTTTCTTTTTGTTTATTTTTAAACCATTTACTGTCTATGGGGTCCCAAGATGCAAAATTTGGATCTTGATCTTCAAACACTGCAAAGGTGCAGGGAGGCTTGGATGCAGCCTCACACCTGGGGCATTATGAACACAAGGACCAGGCATCAGCAAAATTGAAACAAGGCTTTGGTTCAAGATCACAGCTCAGGGGTTTGGGATGTTTCTTGTTCAGTGTCAGCATAACCAACTCATGCCCTTCTGTAGATACCCCACTCAGCATTTTAAGCAGGCCCTGAGTTTTGCATGATCAGCACAGCTTTTTAGGTGAGCTTTAGATGGGATACACTCAGCAGTGTTCACCAAGAAAGTGCTGGTAGCATTAGTAGAGGTAGCTTTAAAACTTCTCATTGTCTTTGACTTTAAATCTTTTACCCACGTATTTTTTTTTTCTCTGCCATAACACAAAGTGGCTCTGGGTTTTGTAGCTGAGGGATCTGATAAATAGGGAAAAAGAGAAGGTATTTGTCAGAGAGAATAGGTTTTCAGGGGTTTCAGGATGTTTTGCTTTGAAGACAGTTAATTTTACAGCAGTTATGGAAGTCACATTTTTACATCTTTCTGCCAAATACATACCTAAATATCTGTTTAGATACTCATAGAAGGTTTGTAAACATAAAACTCTAAAAATATAGGTATGGTTCATATATATATGTACATGTGTATATGTATGACTCTGGTGTTTGCTGTCAGAGTCCCCACAGGCGTTTTCCTCAGATGATGATGATGTTTTCCCCTCACATCTCCCTTAGAGTACCAAAAGAGATACTGTGGTGAGTAAAACAATGGCTGATCCCCCTCTGTGTGTTTGTAAGAAAAATAGTTCCGGTTTTAATGCTGGAATCAGGTGTTTAATTTCTAATAACATTTTGTTTCTCTACAATAACCTGGGTGAATAACGCAGTGACCAATGGGTAAAAAGAACTGCTGTTGACCAGGTATTTAAACTCCCTCTGCCTCGGTTTTCCCTGCTGTGGAAGGCAGGTAGAAGCAGTGCCAGAACTCAGAGGGGCATTAGGAGGATAAAGATATGATTTACATTGAGCTGTTCAGGTATTTCAGGTGCTGGAGCAATATATGAAGGCAAGGGATTTGCAGCTAAGCAGAAAGATATTTTGGTTGAGCAATGAGGTCCTCCAGCATGAGGAGAAGTCAACAGACCTGAGATTCTTATGGATCAGTGAGAAAAGTAATTTCTGGGAATTGAATGCTTCATCCCAAAATTCTTATTCCTGGATTCTTGTGGGATCAAGTCCCTGCTTCCATCAGTATTGCTTTTGAATTTTAGCACTGTTTGCAGAGAAAACACGCTGCTGCCCTCCTACTTAAAGATGAATTCACATGCTTTTTACTTTAAATTCAAAGCCTAATCAAAATTTAGATTCCTTGGCTAATTTTAGATGTAACTTCAGAAAAAAAGAAAAGCAGTTCTTCAAATAATAAAATGCTCATGTTGAAAATTATTTTTTTTATTCCCACATCCATTTTGAACTGAGGTTACTGTGTTTGAAGGGTGAGGCCAAATAACGCTTCTAAAGTCAAAATCAGTATTTGAAAGGGAGCTCTGTGCCCTCCTTTGAGTGCTATTGATGCTTTCAGCTGGGGCGTGAAAGACCTAGAACTCTGATCTCTGGTTTTGGCAAGTCAAGTCATTCAATTCAATTTCAGAACTGTGCAGCTGTGAAGCTTTACAGTTTTTGATGTTTAAAAAGGTAGGGATTATTTCTGTTCTCTGTGATTTCTGAGAACTGCTGCTTCTGTTAGCAAACCCAGGAAGAAACCTGTCTGTCTGATGTGCATGGACTGTAAACTGATACCTGGCAAACACCTGAGCAGATATTACACATCTGGCTGGCATCTCTGAGATCAAAGCGCTCCCTGAAGCTCTGCTGCCCTTTGAACAGCATTTAATTTGCCATGAGACCACATTTTAGGACCTGGGACTGAGCTTTGCCTCCTTGGGTCACTGGATGAATCCAGTTTATGTCTGCAGGAAACTGGTCAGTGTTCTCAGCCTCCTCTCTAGTGGAGAGAGGGCGGTGTGCTCTGATTCCCTCACCTGCTGCGTTTGCAGTCCCTGCTCTCCCTTGTGGGGTTTCTGCAGTTGGCTGAAGCACATTAGCAAGGACTGTTGGGGGGGCATACCCCTGCTGTCCTCTGCAGAGATTTTTCAGGCAGGTTTGGTTGGCCTTCCCGAGCTTACAAGGCTTGTGCCAAACCCCTCAGAACCCCATTCCCTGGGGAGCAGAGCAGAACTTAGGAGGGACAGCTGCAGCAGGTCCAAGGTCAAACGATGAATCTGTGGCAGGGAAGCATCGCATGGTGATGATTCCTGCTGCTCATCCTGCTCAGGCCCAACTTCCCCATACATGGTGCCATCCCCTGATGGGGACCCCCAGACCCATTTGTCAGAGCCCCAGCACTCTGGTGTGGCCCTGTGGGAGGCCAGTGCTGCCCCTTCTACCCCCCATGACCCCTTGGCTCAGCCCCACAGCCCTCATTAAAGCCAGCAGCCCCCACTGACCCAGACAGGGGTATGGTGACAGTGATAATGGATGGGTGGCTGCTTCCCCAATCATGATCAACTTGTTCTGCCCCTCAGGGACCCTCTGCTGGCCCCCACTTTAGGGCATGGCCTCTGGTTCCATCCCATACCATTTAGGGGGTCCCACAGACTTCTGCTTGTCTGTGCCAGTGATTGTGGCTCTCTGTCTGGGATGCTCTAAAGGGTTAAAACCTGCTTTTGTGCAGAAACTTTATTTTGTGCAATCCATGTCTTTACTCTTTGGTAGATGAGGAGGCAGGGAAGTGTAGGGGGAGCGCCTTTCATCTGGGATAGGGCAGAGCATTGGCCCTGTTGTTTCCACTCTTGCCTAGAGAAAAAGGATCTGGCCCTGTAGAGAGGGGCACATCAGGTGTTCTGAGTGGGAAAAATAGGGTGTTTGCACTCTACCCCCACATGATGGACTCACCAGCTAACGTGAGTGTGGCATGTGCACTGTGAGAGAGCAGCTCTCTGTGGCTGGTGACAAGGACACTGTGCTGAGGGTATCTGTTGGCTATATGGTGCAAAAAGGGTCCTTCATAGGTAGATCTGGGATCCAGGTCTCTTCCATGATGATTTCCCAGCTGGAACAGATGTTGGATGGATGCAAGGCAGGGAGGTGGGGGTGGTCAGAGCACCCTGAGCTGGTGGTGGGTGTCAGGATGCTGACAGCACTTCCTCACTCCACTGGTGAGCAGGTGAGAGGGAGGAGTGTGGGACATGGGCAGATATGCACTGGGGAAGGGAGACATCAAAGTCATCCCACAGGATGTTTCTTTGGAGCAGAGGACTCTCCCAGGGCTCAGCTCATCTGTGTGGCACTCCTGCTGTCTGCAGCCAAGTCCAAAGGCACCGAGATACCGGTGCCTTGCAAGATTAAGCTCTTTAATTCCAATCTCTTCAGCAACAAAGCGTGTTGTTTTATCTAATGCTTGTCCCTGTCTGTTTTAGGCTGTGGTGCCTGCTGAGAAAAGGTATGCATAATGAAATGATTAAATCATGCGTTTTCAAATAATCAAAGTCATGCTGTTTCAGCTATGCAGAAATCCTGTTCCTCTTATGAGATGCCTAGCCAGATTCAGAATTTATTTTGGATTTTATATTTCTTAGAAGAACTCTGAATGAAAAAGAGAATCTGTTTAAGGCCAGTTCTGTGTTCCTGTATGCCCAGGGCCAGAGATGATGACATTCATATTCTTCTAGTGTCGCTGCAGAGAGAAAATAACTTTGCAGTCTGATTTTATGCTCTAAAGAAAATCATTCACACTGTGACAGCACTTCAAAATATTTCAATCCTTATTCTGTATATGCTGCTGGCTATGACTGCAGTGCAGAATAAAAATGCTTCACTGAATCAGTACTTATGGGAAAGGGTAAAGTTTCCAAATCACTCCTTTCCATCTTAATTTTGTAACTAATCTCTCATCCCTGCTGTATCTCCAGTTTGAGATGTCTCCCCCGTAACTCTGCACAGCTCCCAGCTTTGGCATCCCTGACACAGTTGGTTGCTCAACACTGCTTGAATATTGTACATGGTAAGGTCAGATGGTGCTGTGTGGGCTGCTGAGTACGGAATCACCTCCTGGCTGCGGGCAATCTCCCCAGAGAAATGTGCCCTGGAGTGGGTAGTGAAGGAATTAAATCAAAAAGACATTTACAGTCCAAGTCTGGTGTGTCCTACCCATCCACCAAGGTAAGGTACTTTTAAAAAAGATGCTGTTCAGGGTTTTTTACCTAAAATGAAGCTTTGTATGCTTTTTTGAGTGATGACCACATGTTCCTATGTCATATTCTTTGGGGTCACTTAGAGGAGCTCGTGAGAAAGCAGCTGAAAACTAACAGGACAGTTGTGATCAAGGAGGACATTGATCTGCCAAGGTCACAGAAGTGACTGAACTGATGGACATTAATAGACTTGTTTTAATGAAAAAATTTTATTTACAGGGGAGGTGGCACCGCACATATAAAGCAGCTGCACTATAAGACTCACTTATAGGCTAATTTTTGCAGATCCTAAATAGAGCCTCAGGGAAAAGAGCAGTGAACCAGCCCCTCCCCTCCCTCAGCGTGCTGCATTTATGAAATTGAGTAACAACAGAAGTCTCTCTAAGAAGGCAGAGATATTTAATTCAAAAGCAAAATATCAGATAAACACTTCAAACAGAGAAATAGTATTTTTGGGGGCCAAGGAGAAGAGTTTAATTTTGACAAAAGAAGTTACAAGAACTCATCTGCTTTACCATAATGAAAAATTTGCCACCAACAGTTTTGTTTTTATTACAGAGGTGTTGTTCCAAAAGACTCCAGATCCACATGTACAATTCTCCATCTGAAAATTGAAACATCTCAAACTAAATTATACCTGCAATTTCAGACAGCCCCAGTGAAAGAGCAAGTGAGTTATGCCTGCACTGCTGGGCATGCCACCCTTCCTCTGCAGCTCAGATGTTGGGGACAACATGGTGATAAGACAGAAGGCATTACTCCAGCAGAAAATGTTCATCAGGGACAATGGACATGCCAGAGTAGCTATGTGCAGACAGCAGATGGAGATGGAAGAAAAGGAAATAATCAAATTGTGCATTAAGACAGAGCTTGCTTAGATGTCTGTTTACATTTGCACTTATCTTGTGAGAAGAATTTGCTATTTTCATCTAGATATAGATTTCCTCAGATGACAATTTTTTTTAAAAAGGGCAGAACTCCCAGCTTAGCAGCAGTGCAGAACAAACTCAGCATTTGAAAAGCAAAGAGCAATTTCTTCTCCCTGAAAAAAACAAAGCTGTATGGTTATGCTGGTTGCCTTCAGATTTAAAATGCTGCTGCAGAACCTGACACTTTTCTCTTTTGCTCTGCCTGTGGTGCTCTTTGGGACAGGACATGAAGCTGTGATGGAGAAACCCACCTGCACAGAAGAGTCTGGCAGCTGTTCACAGACCTTCATGTGGAGCTTAAAGCTTTTCCCAACTAGGAGCTCATGCCAAGAGTGTCCATGTTCAACCTTTCCTTTGCAGAGTTCTGCCTCATCCTCTCGCCTGCTTTACATCCTGCTTGAACCTAAAACTTCAACCAGCAGACAAGAGAAGAGCTGTGTGTGGGTTTTAGAGTCTTCAGTGCAATCTATTTGAAAAATGTCTGTTACTAAATGGTGTAAAGCCTTTAGCAGCCAAGAGTAGAAAAACTTTTTGTCAAAAACAAATGATACCAGACCGTATTGATTTTTCTTGTCTGAGCAATTCCCAGATCAAATGTGCTCTTTCTACAAGTCAAGGGGTGATATTTCTAACTGCAGTCACTCCAAACTCGAAGAACTACACCCCAAGTTTTTCTTTCTGTGCTCCATCATTGCTGTAAATAAAAACTTTACAGTGAAGACTCACCTTACATTTTGTTGTTGATCCATAAAGCTTTTTAAACAAGGAAAAAAAGCTTCCCAGCTCCTTAAACTGGACATGGCTATGAAGAACAATTGCACATAAAAGACACAGTTGTGTGCAGCTTTTTTTGCTCCCAAGCATCCCAAGTTCTCTGATGCAGCCTGCCCCCTGCTCCCACTGTTTGACCTACAGGCTCAGCTTCCAGAGGACAGGAGTGCATGGAGTCTGTACTCTTCTCACCAAGTTTGTTCTGCTTGAATCCAACAGTAGCAACTTGTGCACACAACAGGGACAAGAAAGAGCAGAGTGAAGCAAGAGATGAAAACAGTTTTGGCATCTGATGAGATTGGTATCTCTGTTCCTTGTGGCATCTAGATTTAACTCCCCTCCTCCTCCTCCTCCTTGAGGTTTGCCAAGGAGATTCTGCTTCTGCCAAGGGATCAGTGATGCTGATGTTTGAGATCTGCTGGCAGAGCTGACAGCAGCAATATCTTCAGCCCTGCACAGAGGTACTGGTTGAGAGCAGACCTGCAGTGAGCCACACATAAACCTGCAGTAGTCCTGCCCCAAGTAACAGCCAAGATGATGGATATTAGGAAATTAATAAATCAACATTTATTTATGAGTGGATGCTGGGAGAATCCTTCAAATCTATTTCACTAACAACAACAATAAAATTGGCATTTCAAAAAACAGAAAATATGTCAAATACCAAAGGGACATCCTATTGAGGGAGAGGAAATCAAGTTGATTTGACTCCAGAAACAAAACCTGAATACTTTGAATATTTCTCTCAGTACAACTCATAAAATGCCTTATTTTTCCAAACAAAAACCACACTTCCACTATTTTTATTTTTTTAAATAAGTATCAGTCCAATATATTTGTCATGAAGGTGTAGTGAAAGGTGCTGGTTTTCATTCTTGGACTCTCCTGAGGAGACAAACTTATCAACAAAGAGGTGATGGTGACCAGACACAGACAAGCACAGATCTCATGACTTCTAACACATTATTTGAACCTGTGTCAGAGCCCAGCCCACTTTTCTGTCTGACCTTAACCTCAAGCCCTTGTCCCAAAGTGGTGGCACAGAGCTCTGTGGTCCCCAGGCTGCCATCAACAGCCGAGTTGTAGATCAACCTAAAGTGTCCAGGCCCCAGCATAGAATCATCCTGAAGCCCTTCACTTGGAATGAAACCCCTTTTGAGCAATCCCTCTGTAAAAAGTAGATTTAACTGCTCTGTGGGCTTTTTTGCTGCATGGCACAGGCTTTTTTTGTCCCCTCAAGGTTCCTTCCTTCCAGATCTCCCAGCCTTTCTGCACATGCACCTCTCCTTTGATCTCCTTCCTTCCCAGCAGGAACTGGCAGGGCTTGCATCCTTTTTTTCCTGATTATTGTCAGTATGAGAGATGTCCTAAATACCAGGTTAAATCTGAATACCAGACATTTTACATCTGCAGGAGAAAGGGCACTGCAAGGTTATTTCCCATCTCCATTAAGTGTGTGGTGCCCTTTGCATTCAAACAGAGCACTCGATCTTTCTTAGACAATTTATCTCTCTCATTCTTTTCTCTTACAGTCTCCCACAGCAAGGTCCCCATGCTTATCTAATAAACATGGACATTATGACATCCTCTCACAATAATTCTAAATATCATACAGGAAACATCGCCTAATAAATGATACAATTACCGTGAAGAAGGAAACCAGCACGCCTGAAAATCCACTGTGAGTTGCTCTTTATCTTGTAGAAATTGTTTCCATTTCTTTTCTTGAGTGTGTTTTTTTTTGTCCTGCTTTGCTTTTCAAGCTCTTCTTTTGCCTCAATGCTTGTGATCACGTGCAAGAAATGTATATCTCCAGGCACAGAAATATAAAGTGCAGTCATTCTGAACTGGCACGGGAATGCAGGTCCACCCAGTTAATTTTTTCCTATTGTACTGGGTGGAGTGGCTCTGCAGAACCACTCATATACACACCCTTTCTTTTTTGGTATTGTTAATTATTTTAAACTGCTCTTCAGGTTGGTAGCATAGCTTATTACTGTGGAAAATGGGCAGTTTCTCTCCTTCTGTGGTGACTTGTAAGTTATAAAAAGCTTTTTAGCTTGATTTATTCTGAATTCTGCCATGTCTTGCTGATTTATCTATTATGCTCTAAAATAAGGCCAATTAGGCCCAGCAGTTAAGCCAGACAAAGAGAAGGATACGAATTTCCCTACCCAAAAGGTACTTTTGAAACAAAAAGACAGTGCTTTAAGCCAGTAAATGGTATCTTTTTCTTTGAACTAAGGACAGCACCATAGGATTATCACTGACTGTTGTCATGGGCACCTCACATTATTACTCCACTTCGCTTTGTTACCACATTCACTCAAAGCAGCGACTCATAAAGGAGAAGGCAGCGCTGTCAAGTGCTCCAAGGATGGGATTGCTGAACGCTGTGTTTTAATAATCTGACTTGTTCACATGAGCCGAGCCAGCCCCAGCCAATGCGGGAGCGGGAGCTGTTGTTGGCCAACCAAAACACAGCTGTTGTAGCTCATTTTGAAGTCTACCAGCCTTACTGCTGTCCCCTTTCAGAGATTAAGCTTAATTTTCTGTACATGAGGCTTATGTCACTTTATTCAAGAAGGGTTTCACTGACAGCCTTGGTGTTTTTTTCCTCTGTGCCTCATCCTTTGTGGTTCTGGCAGGGCAAAAGATTTAATAGAAACATACCCAGGCAAAAAGCAAAACAGTGTGAATGCCATGTGTTTCTGCCTCACAGCCAGCCCACGGCTATGCAAAGGCCCAGGGAAACACCAAGCTTTTGGGAAAAGTGTGAGCTGTATTTTGGAATGTTCTCCATACTGGGGGAAGCTGACCCTCTAGTGTGGCTTAAGCCAGTGGGCACATGCCCAAAACAGAAGCTGTGTTTTAAGTGTAGCTTTATTTCCTTTTTTTTTTTTTAAGCTTTCCCTGAAACCCAAGTGAAATTAAAGTGTGGGAGGGGAGGCAGTTGTCTAATCTGTACGGATCAAAATTTCATAAAATCCTAAGTGAGTAGCAGCAAAACAAAGCAGCTGAGCCTCCCCAGCCCGCCGGCCTCTCCCCACGGCCTCATCTGTGCTGTGCAAAAGCCAAATCGGAGCTATAAGTAACTCTGCTCCACTGCCAAGGATGCATCACATTGGTTTCATCCAGAAGGGCTTCTGCACCAAAGATAGCTTCAGACATGTGGGTTACATTTCAGGTCTGCTTTTAGAAGAGGGATGTTCCCAGGGAAGCTGAATGATGGTCTTCATGTCTATGATTGTTGTAAAAGCCTAGATTTGAGCTCTTTTTAGTGCCTGGTGTCACAGCGCTCCTCTAATGACCACTGGTTGTTGCCACAGTTGAATAAGTTTCCCAGATTAACCAGCAAAAAGAGAAACCCTCCACCCTTGGTTCTTTTTCATTTTATAATTATCTGCTGTTTCTCTACACTTGCTCTTTTATCCCTACGTTTTGCTCCTGCCTGGATGTGCCCAGTGCCTTGCAATTAAAACGAAGCTGCTCTATATAGTTCACAATCTAAGATCACATGCTGCCAACCCTTGCTCATTAGAGCAATCCCACTGGAGAGAATAAGGCTGTTTCACACCAGGCCTGCTTGCTTGGTGAAGTTTAGTAGGTTCTGACCTTAAGTTACGTATTTTAAAACATCAGCAAAATGTTCTCTGACTCACTGCTAATAATATAGCTGCTAATGGGATGAATCTTTACAAAATACATCCAAATATTTTTATATAATAATCAGAAAACTTTCATTCCCAAAGGGAAGGAATAGTTGCACTTTCCACATCACTTGTGTTTTGGCCTGGAGGTGTCCTACATGCTGTGCCAAAAAGTAATAATTAGAGGGACACAGTCAACATAAAACTAAGTTTATTGAAATTCCTAACCTGTGCTCCTTGGCAATGCAGTAGGGAGTTCAGAGTGAAGAGTTTTTTAATATAAGTTTGTTTTGCACCACTCAGGCTCTTTGTTCTTTCCGCAGTGCTCGGTTTTAAGTATAAAATCTGTTTTTTCTGGTTTCGTTTCTAGTTTGTGTTCGATCACTCAGTGTTTCTGTGCTGTATGTGTTCTGAATTTAAAAGACATCTGCTTCACTTCAGCTGGATCCCCTACTGTCAGTCTTTGCTTCCTCCTGTTATGTGCATGTTAAAATATCACTGGCATGAATATGCAAGGAAACTAAATGCAAAGCCAGCACCACAAATACTTGCTGATCCTTTTAAAGTGTCCAAGCTTCTCATGAGGTCTTTGATGCAGAGGCTGTTAAGCAAGACAAAGATTTTGACTGCTCTCTTTGCAAGCAACAAGAGTGAGCATCTGCAATTTCTTTATGAAAGCAACCACTGGTGAGAATTACAAATCAATACAATGCAATGTGCTTGGTGTATTTTATTTTAATGAAACCCTGCTTCACACAGCGTTTGGAGTTTCTCAGCTGCCTTGTTCATCCCTGTCATCCAGGCAGGGTGATAAAGGAGTGAGCCACCTCCTCCCCAGCTGGGGTCATGTGGCAGATGCTACAAACGACCTCACAAATTCCACTGATTTTTTTGGGGGGGAGTTTCCCCTGATTGGATGACATTGCAAGTAATTCACTGTAAACCACAATTCGCTTGGTTGCCAAGTGTTTGCAAGTGAAATTGCAAGAGATTCAAATGAAAAGAAAAAAAGAAGGATAAAAATGCATAAAGCTGAGTCTGCAGCGGGCATGACCATCTTGCCAGTGTCAGAAGCAGCTGGGCCAAGCAGACATATCCCAGCCAGATGTTGGCACCCCTCCCTGCTGAGAGAGCCCTGGATGGAGAGTGGGGAGTCAACTCCCACCCCTGGTTTTCAGTGCAGGGGGCTCTGCCCCCCGTGCCAGGCTCGAGGCCTCACTCATGCAGCCCCACGGCTTCTGGCCAGGAGCCACCTTCATCTGGCCAGCAAAAAACTGAGCCAGAGGAATCTATATCCATCTGTACCCATGGCCCATTCCTGCTCAGGGTGCAGTTGGAGGTTAAAGCTAAACCAATCTTGCTTCTGGGAACAGTGCTCTGAGCAAGGCCTGTCTCATCCAGAAGATTTGATATCCTCAAGCAAAAAAGGAAAAAAAACCCAAGCATCTTTACTTCAAAGCCTTGCCATTCCCCCATTTACAGGAGTCAGAACAAAAGGGTCTGGTGGTCTCAAAGGGACAATCACAGCCCAAAGACTGTGCAACAGTCTGCTCTGCCAGTGACTCCATGTAACCTGTCCAGAGAGGGGAAAAAACCTGAAAACCAAAATGCTAGCAGAAGGTGTAACGAATAGACTTGAGAAATCCATAGGCTGCCCCTCAGGATTGCTCAAGATGCAATGGAGGATCTGGATACGATACAGATCTTTGCCAGGAAGAGCCAGCCCTTCCTCTGCAGCAGCATCAGCAGTGAGATGACCCAAGCAAGAACAGTGCACATTTCCAAAGATCCAAGAGAGCACTGGGAAATAAATACTATAAATATTTGGGTTGTGTGAATTCTGAGACAGGTCAAAAGCCAACAGAAAGATGAGAGAGGCTCCTGGAAGAGCAGCACTGCTGGAGAGAAACCCCCTTCCTCCCAGGGACGGGGGGCTTTGTTGTCGCTGTGCTGCTCCTCTTTGGAACTTCATTTAATTCCAGTCTCTTTCAGCCTCGATTTGTAATCCTTCAGGATAACCAGTTGTTGGTTTTTTTTACTTCAAGGGCTCACTAGCCACTTGGCTCCTTTCCAGCAGATGCTCCCCATGCACAGCCAGGGCTGTGTGCTCCTCTGTACTGCAGCTTTTATTTATATATTCCCTCCCTCGAATGCAATGAAGAGGGGCTTGTCTGCACAGCACCGTGCAGGGGTGAGAGGGGGAGCCTGCAAAGCCCACAGGGTTCAAGGGTGAATTTAGACAGAATTACAGCCACGTGCAGGGGCTGCTCCCGGGAGCACGTGGGGCCTTTGTGGATGTGAGCAGACTTGGCAGCTCCTGTGGCACCGGCACAGCTGCTGGGGGCTCGGCCCCTCTGGATGCACAAGGCACTCCCTGGGACAGGCTCCTGCTGCTCCTGGGGGCCAGGCCACTGCAGAGCACACTCTGCTCTTGGCTGCTCTTGAAAGAGCAGCACAACCCCTCTGCAGACAGAGGTTGTCTTTGGACTGGGAATGACATTATTCCTTCTGTCCTTTCGTGGCATCCTGAGGGGGTTCAGATAGAAACACCCAGACTGAACAGCCTGGCCTTGATCTGCACTCAGCTTGGCCCCATGCTGCAGTTTGCATCCTGGACAAAGTGTGGCTTTTGGGCTTCCTGTGCTCCTGCTGTGGGGAGAAAGCTCAGTGTACCCCTTCAAAATGCTCCAGCTCTCCTGGTGAAGGGTGGCCCCCAGGGAGAAATGCCTCATTTGCTGAAATTCAGCCAGTTTCTCAGCCACATTGCACCTGGGATATCCAAATCCTATCCAGAGAGGTTGGCCCGTGTGCTGCAGCAGGGAACTAAATCCCTGTGGGAGCGTGTTTGGACTGAATTGTGCATGTGCACAAGGGAGAACCTGCTGAAATGATGAAAACCCAGGCTGTGTCCCATGCTGGTGTTTGGCTGCACTGATAATATAACAATTCCTGGGGCAAGCTGGAGCAAAGTGACAGGTTTACCCTTTACTCTGAAAGTGAACTGAAGGTGAACTTACACTCTGAATGTGTAAGGAAAAGAACTTGAAAGGAACAAAGAAAACACTGGATTAGTACTTAAAGGTGTCTTGCTGGAGATAAGTTGGCAGGAGTGAAGCTGACTTAACATTAACACCCAGAACAAATAGCAGGCTGTAAGTTAACCTTGAGGGATCATTAACTTCTGTCTCCTTTCAACCTATGGAAAATTATTTTCTTCCCATTCTCTTGTTTTTTGGCCCCTTTGAATGTGATCAAATGCAACTCAGCTTTTCAGTTCAGTGAAACCTTTTAATCCTGCCTGCGCATGAAACACTTCATACCATAGTGTGGCACTTGACAGTAAATTAAATAAACTCTTTTTTATACTCCTGAACTGTGAGAGACCCTCAATAAATAAAACAAATCTTCAAATGAAAAGAGTTTAGTAGAAGGATGAATGTTTTCCATTCCCCTCAGAGACACGGAGATCAGTGTTACCCCTACGTGCCTGTGTACCTGTGTAAGTTCAGTCAGACACCTGACTTCTGTGTGCTTCTGTCTCTTCTTTTCCTTCAGAGCAAAACCTGCTGTCTTCTGAAAACATCCCAAGGACAACAAGTGCAGCATGCTTGGCTGCTCCAGGCATTCTTGCAGCCCTACCCATGTGCATTGTGCTGCAGGAGGTCTCCTCACCCTCTCCAGGCTCTTCTGCAGGTCAGCAGAAGAGCCAGAAAACCCCTTCAGGCCCATGATACACACTGGGGATGAGCGTTCAGTATCAGCCAAGAGCCACCTGGTTTTGTGTAAGGCCTGGTGATTAACACACACACCTGAGAAATCCATGGGCTGCCCTCAGGATTGTTCAAGGTGGAAGATGACCTGGATACCATGCTGGTCTCTGCCAGGAGATCCAGCCTTTCCTCCACAGCAGCAGTGAGGAGGTGACCCTCCTCAGTGGGTCAGAAAGCACAGTGCACACTTTCAAGTATCCAAGAGAGCATCTGGAAATAAATACTGAAGTTGTTTATGTTGTGTGACTGGTCAGCCAAGTCAAAACCCAAGGGGAAGCACTCTGCAGTGCGCCCAATGTAGCTGAGAGTCACAGGCTCTGTAATCCAGGGATTAATGACCTCCAGAGGAACATCCCCTGCTGATGTTTTACTGCCGACTGGTTTCAGCTGCACATCCTTGGATGTGGCTCCTCAGAGCCGGCTGGGATTGATGGCAGGCACGAGGAACCAGGACATTGATGGGAATTTGGTACAGCATCATTGCTGATGATGGGAGAGGGTCCTGGCCTAGCAGCACTGCTGGAGAGAAACCCCCTTCCTCCCAGGGACTGGGGGCTTTGTCATCGCTGTGCTGCTCCTCTTTGGAACTTCATTTAATTCCAATCTCTTTCAGCCTCGATTTGTAATCTTTCAGGATAACCAGTTCTTTTTTTTTTACTTCAAGGGCTCACTAGCCACTTGGCTCCTTTCCAGCAGATGCTCCCCATGCACAGCCAGGGCTGTGTGCTCCTCTGTACTGCAGCTTTTATTTATATATTCCCTCCCTCGAATGCAATGAAGAGGGGCTTGTCTGCACAGCACCGTGCAGGGGTGAGAGGGGGAGCCTGCAAAGCCCACAGGGTTCAAGGGTGAATTTAGACAGAATTACAGCCACGTGCAGGGGCTGCTCCCGGGAGCACGTGGGGCCTTTGTGGATGTGAGCAGACTTGGCAGCTCCTGTGGCACCGGCACAGCTGCTGGGGGCTCAGCCCCTCCGGATGCACAAGGCACTCCCTGGGACAGGCTCCTGCTGCTCCTGGGGGCCAGGCCACTGCAGAGCACACTCTGCTCTTGGCTGCTCTTGTACCATGTGTTTGAAACCTTTATTCTTCCTGCAGCAGGTGGCCACTAACAGGGTGCAGGACAGGCAAGGATCACCTGGCAACACTTCACTCTCTCAAGAAGTGATATCTGCTCTTGCTCAGATACCTTCAGCATCGAGCACACGGCTTGCTGCACCACCAGCCTTCAAAGCGGTAGGACAGGGAGGATGGTGTGTAATAAACCTGGATGTCCCTCAGAGAAAGCCCTTTAGATGTGCATTAGAAGGGACTAACTTTTGGAGTAAACTACTATGAATCATGTCACCCCAGTTCTGTTTTGCTCTGCCATTGACTTGTTCTTCCATCACAGGCAAGTCACTTCATCTTTATTTAAGGACTGTAGGAACATCAATCCAGGAGAAGTCTGTTCCATGCTTTTCTGGTAATGGCTCTGTTCACTTTCTACTTTGTCCATGTTCAGTTGATCTGGAGATATGCCTTTAAAGTTTGGAAGAGTGTAGTATGGATTAGAAGTCTTTGTTAAAGAGCTGAACATACAACGGATGGTTTTAAATCGTAGTGAAGGCATAATTGGTTAAAGAGGGATTTAAATGGAAAGGAACCCATGGTTGGTAGGGCATAGAGATCCATGTTCTCACCCCATCAGCACACAAAAGTGATTATGGGGTTCCTACATAGCTTTCAAGATTCATTGTATGCTTGGCTGCCCACTTTTTGCCATAAAGAGCTATAATGCCCCATGGCATTAACTTGTCTGGAAACACAGCCTCTTCTGAACAAAGTAATTTATAGTGGCACCACAAAACCCGTGTTGCAGCTTGCCATGAATCACTGAGTATCCCCTTTTCACAGCAGAAGTGTGGGGGGAAACTGCTGACACCCTTGGGCCTGTGGACTTTCCTTCTGCCTGTGCCAGCTTTGGGAAGGTCTGCAGAGTGTGTGAGCAGAGCTCTGCATTCCCCAGCTGCTTCCCATTGGTTTTACACCGGACACATGCAGGGTGGTAAACGGGGAACAGAGCTTGTCTTTGGGTGTGGCTTTGGAGGACTACTTGATGAGACACTTGTGCTCTTTTGTACATATTTTTTATGTGCTTTAGCACAAATCTGATCCCAAAGGGCATTGCCCAGTAAACATTCGCCCCAGTGAGAGTTTGGGGTTCTTTGTGGTTGAAGTTATTTTAACAATTCACTTGTCTTGCTTAGGTAATAGCAAAAATATACCCCCAGAATCTGGTTGAATAATTAAAATTGGTAGACCCAGGATGCTGTCATTATACTCATCTCTTCTTATGCAACTATCAATCCAGCTCATAGACTGTGCACCCACTGTGTGCTCCTTCTGTACCTCTCACCATCACCTCCTTCTTCATCCTCACTCTCCTACATAGCTCAATCCCTATCTTTATATAAACTATGCCCACACTTTCACCCCCGAATTGTGGAGAAGACACAACATCAGTGTACCGGGGTCCAGCAGTGTCACCTGTTGTTCCTGGTCTCTGTGTTGGAATGGATAATAAAATGCTGCTCATTTCATCTTTATTAGCTTTCCAAAAAGCCTCGGAAAACAGGATGTCTGTCTGAGAGGATCTCAAAATTCACAGGCTCAGTTAACTGCATGGACTAGAAACCACTTGGAAGGCTTTTTTTTTTTTTTTTTGACCTGTGAAAATTTAAATTCAGCAACCACTGTTTTCTCTGCAAGAGAGAGTGAAATTATCACCTCTTAACTCTAAGGAAAAAGCTGCTTTCCCTGATTTCCTTACAATGCTTTAGGTGTTAATGATTAATAGTGTCAGCCTTCATTTCTGTCTTTGCAGTACTGAATTTTATGCATATGGCAAGTGATGCAGATACACCACCTATTGCTAAAATGGACCAGCACTTCTAGCAACAATAATTCATTTCAGCTGCTCATAGTTTTGCCACATTGCAACTATTTGGGTTTAAACGTCCTAAGCAGAGAGTGTCTGCTTCATGCTGATTAATTTGCTTTAAATATCAGCAAAAATGTTTCAGCTGTTCTTTGGCCAAGGTTAAAGAGATGTAATACTGGACATTGTTCTTACTACTTTGGTTATGGTGGAGGTTATCCCTTTCATAAAAGAAATTCTAGCACCCACATGTGTTGTACTCTAAGCTTGTCATTTCTTGGATGTGCTTTCTGGTGTCAGACAGGGTTGTCCTGAGAGTCTCTATGAAACAAATGGTAAAATCACAGCCCATTTCATTGCCTCCTGTTACAGTCTGTCTCCTGGAAATCTTACTTCCCCTGCTCCTGTCCTCAATTACACCATCCAAGCCAAGTAGCTTTCTGCTGTGCCCTCTTTCAGTCAAATACACTTGGGGTTTCACATCTCCTCCAGTCTGTGTGGCCAAGCTGGTCCTTACAAATCTGTCCCATGTGCTCAGGTGTACCTTTTTGCCCTCTCTGAAGTCAGCAAATGGGCTGATTTTAGTTGGTTGTATGAGTCTGGACATTTTGAACATTTCCTACTTGATAAAACCTCTCTGCACTTTGTGCATCTGGAAAGGGTATAGACACTGAACTCCTGGGAAATGCTTGTGTTATGTGAGTTTCTTCTGGCTTCTTCAGATTGTTGATTGATTTTACAGCCAATATTTTTATGGGCAGGGGGGTGGAAGAGGTTTTTTGGACAAGAACAAAACCAGATACTTGAAGCTAGTTAAGGAAAGATTCCCCTCCCTCCCACCCTCAACTTAGTTAATATGATGTTTACTTAATATCACTTAATATGATTTAAAGTTGGCAAGAAAGACTTGCTGCAGGAAAACAGAAATATTCACATCTGTCACTGTAACTAATGGGGACTTTCTCTGAGCACAGCCCAGAAAGTCAGGTGCATTTGTTTTCATTGCTGTTGGATCTCTCACCAAAAGCATTTGGTTCCCCAGCAGGATTTCCTGCTCTGGCTTCCATGAGATTAATTGTTTCAAAAGCTGGAGTGGATGGAAAGTTGTGATAGCTAAGTCCATATAGAGCTAGCATTAATGCTCCATGCAGGAAAAGCTGATATTTTCAGCAATGCCATGTGTTTCTGTGCAGTCTAATATTTCATTCAGCTGCTATATATTTTTATTTTATTTAGTCATTATTTAACACATTAAGGAAGGAGATGAAGAGGTTTCATGCTGTTGTTGATTGATACCTTTTCCTTTATAGTCTTCTCAGAACAATTTTTAAAATTTCATTGAACCACCAGAAATATCAACATGCAGTCACAGATCAGACTTCTTCAAACCCAGGGCAGGTGTTTGAGGCACTGCAATCAAAATGAGGAGATCGTGCTTTGTGTCATTCACTGCTACTCTCAACCGTGGTCACAAAGAGTGGGATTTAGGATTAAGTTTCTCTCTGCAGTAGAGAATGATTGCAGAATACATTTGAGAGACTTCAGCTGAGAATGGTTTTCTTTTCTTGGCTTCTGCACTGTTCAATGAAGATTTCATTGGAAAACCAGTTAAAGTATATCTCTTCTTCAGCTGAAGCTGTAGCAACCACATAACTATAAATTCCTGTGTAGTCAGACAGTGGCTCAAAGATCCATGGAGTCATGCCCACTTTGTCAAGCTCTGGACATCCTGAGAGGAGACTCTGGAAAGTTAGCATTTGCCTTGACTGCATGCTTGGCTGGTTTAACACCACGAGTCTCTGCTGGGCTCTGCAGGAACAGTTTGGCTGGCTACAAACCAATGACCAGAGAAAGTACAGCTAAGGGAGCGGAATGGGAGAGGACAGTAGTCATGGTTTAACCAGCAGGCAGTAAAACACCACACAGCTGCTTGACAGACTCTCAGACACACACAAATGACTGGGGAGAGAACTGGGAACAAAAAGTACAGGACAGCAGTAAAGTCATATACACTGCACTGCAGTGTGGATGATAATTGACAGAATAGCAGACCTTTATAGCATTTTTTCCCCCTAATTCCTAACCTTTTCCTAGCATGGAGCCAGAGTTCATATTCTGGGCCAGCCCTATTTCTAGATCATGTTTAACCATGATTCCCTCTCACTGATTGTCTTACAGCTCAGTTTCAGCTGCTTTGCCAGGCAGCACAAAGTTTTTCCACATGGTCTATGGACATCATTAAAACGTGACATGAACTCAGTGCTTTCAGCCCAGAGGGATTTGACCCCCCTTCAGCAGAGGGCTGAGGCAAAGCAGCAGCCCCTGGCTCTCCCCAGTCTCATGGTGCAAAGAGGAGCTCTGCACAGGGAGCTTTTAGCCTGCACACTCCACGCAAGCTTGGATGAGAGCTATGTTGCAGTACAGTGCAGATTCATAGTTCACTCAGAGCATGCCCCTCTCTGCCACCCCTGCAATTTGAGCGGCAGGTTTGTATTTCCTCACTAATTATTAGGTATTCCTTGTCTTGTTTTGCTCAAACCAGGAGGTTGGGGGTGGCTGTAGTCCCCCATCCCATTTGGGAGAGCCCTCTGGAAGACTGCAGGACAGAATTGTCAGCCAGGGGCATCTCAGGGCATAAGCCACAGAGAGACTGACTGAGGCACTTTGTTAAGCTCCTTCACTCCATTAGCTCCAGGATGCCAAATGGAAATAAAACAGAGCAAGCTTCAGTGCAGTTCTCATTGCTTCAGGTTTTAAACATCACAACACACGCCTGAGCTACCTTGTACTGCATCCAGCTGGTGCTTTCTGGACATGCCCTCATTGAAAGAGATAATCGTGTTTTGTTTAAATTAATTTCTGAAGTTTAAAAGCCCATTTATATCTGTGCAGTTCACTGAATTGAACCTCTGCACAGTAGCATATTCAGTTTCTGCTGTAACCTGCTACCACTGCTTTTAGCTGTAGCTGTAACCGCAGAAGTAGCAGCCAAAAAAAACAAAACCACCAACACTCTACTTGCTTCATTTTTTCTGGTTTTTTTTTTTTTTTTTCCCAATGACACTGGCTGCACTGTTCATTGGAAAGAGGGTTTGGGCAAGGCATATGACTGTGCTGTCTTCCTCAGCTGAGAGAGGAACTGGAATTCTCTCTGGCTTTGCTGAAATCACAGTGTTGCTGAGAATGTCTACAGAAACGAAGTAGCCTTTTCTCTTGCCCTCTCACTGATGGCAAACTTCAGAGAAGGTCAGGCTCATGGGTGTTTCTGTGGATTATTTTCATGATGCTGAAAAGGATAGAGCCTGTCTCACTGCAACCTGCTGGAAATACAGCAACCTCTTTAATAGCTGCCATCAATATATAGATTTGGTAGCAGTCAGACCGTTCTTCAGCATCGTGAGCAGTACTAACACAACAAGCCAAGTGCTCTGAGAGGAGGTCTGGCTGTGCCCTGAGCAGTGCAGAGCACCAGTAACTCACCCACACTATCTGTGCTTGAATGCTGGTGCCTCCACCAGGGTGGCCCACAGCAGGGGACAGGCTGCACCTGAGAGTGTTTGGAAACTAAGAGTGGGGCTCACAGGCTTGAGTTTCTGGGAGCTCATGGTGCAGAAGCTCATGAATCATCCCTCCATGGCCAATCTCTGCAAGAAGAGGCCAAGGCACTACCTGCAAACCTTTGATCTGAGTGGTTTGACCTGCAGTCTGCAAGGCTACTTGGGCTGTTTCTCCTGAATTAATTGTGGTAGTAATAAAGGCTCCAGCTGCAAATCCAGTGCCCTGCTCCCTTCTGTCTATGGGCACTGGGCTGAAGTGCTTGTTTGAGAGATCTCTTTAGGAAAGACTGAAGCCAGCTGGCTTGGCTTTCTTTGCAGTGGCTCAGAGACTTGGAATGGGCTCTCTTCACTCCATACTAAGCTGATTTGGTACCTCTCCAGGACTAAACTTCCTGCAAAAAACACCTCTGGATATAGTTTCTGGTGGAGGCAAACACCATGCCTCCTTGATAGACCTCCTAGACATTATGGGTTGGTGGCTGTCTGATTTTAGCAGTGCTGGAATTTTCTAATGCAGATGTAATTCAATTAAGGCCCACAGAGGATTGAAGAAAAGACTTTATTATTTTTAGTCTAAATAAAAATAGTGTCTCAGGCTTCCTAGAATAGTGAAAACACAGAGTATCAGGAACAAGAGCTGGACTAAGAATATTTATATGCCTTTTCAGCCAGGGTTTCCATGAAACAGAAGCTGTTTGAATTGGATTTCACCAGCCCTGTCATGTTCAGACATATAAAATTACTTCTCTATGCTTAAAATTGCAGTAACAAACCTGAGTTGGACTTTGTGGCAGTACAGGGTACAGACTCACTAATGGTATTTGGTTGATGATGATGATTATTTTAACTGCACCTCCTTCAGTAAACAAGAAGCTCTGTTTTTAGTCATGAGGGAATGTTTCAGCAGTACTAAAGGGATTTGGGAACCTACAACCTCATCTAGACATGGTCAGTGAGGACAGTACCTAAGATACACAGGTTTCTTTGGAAATGTCATTCCATACTGTTATCTTTGTTCATTTTCCTCTCTCCCCAGGGCCAGGCTGCTTCGTTGTAGAAAGATTCAGCAATGTCAGTATTTCAGGATGGTCTGGTTGTGCTCTCATGGGGTGCTTGTTATGGGAGGGGAGAAAGGACAGACCTGCTCAAGCTTCCCTGATGTGAGAGAGACAAGAGCAAAGGGGACACAGGGTTTTAAGGAAAAAGAGAAGCTTCTCAACATGTTCATTCTGTGGTTAAGGAGACTTCTACAGTACTGTTCTGACCACTGATGACAAGTCACACTGTTGTTATTTACAGTGTGGGTATTTCTCCCTCCCTTTGGAGCCATTTCAGATGGATGTGTGTATTGTAGCAGCAATGTGAGTGCTCCAGGGAAGAGAGCTCACTCCAGCAATGCCCCACAGGGCTGGGAAGATGCTTCCCTTGGCCACAAGCATTTGTCCCCCCAAAACACCCCCTCACTCCACTCTCAGGGACAAATATGCCTTTGCTCAGACCAGAGGAGTTATAGAGTGCAACACCCCAGGTCACAATCTTGTGCTCAATGATGCTGTGCCAAGAAAGGGACTCTCCAGACGAGGTACTGAAACTGAGGTCTCTCTCATGCTGTTTCTTGGCTGTGGCTGGTTGGATGCAGAAGATCTCAAGACCATATTATTTGGTCCTAGGATTCTGGTCATGAGCAGTCAGTGTAAATAAACAGAAGTCCAGGAAACAGGACTTTCCAGAGAGATTTCTGAGCAGTCTTTGCTACCTGCTCTGTGCCTAAGACACCAGGCTTGTCTGTGCTGCTGAGTTATGTGCTTTTAATAAAGCCCAGTTTAGAATAATCTACCTTTTGTGAAGGTATAAAAGCATGCTGTTAACAAATTTCTTTCTGACGTGGTCCCTCAGCTGGGATAAAAATGAATACAGTCTCTGAACAAACGCTCAGAGTAGCCAAAGATCTGGCCTTTTCATTACAGGCTCCTATCAAACAATCCTGGGTTGCAATTCCATCACAAAGGCACTGTTTCTGTGTGGGTAAGCACTGCCTTTTGCTTCCATATCAGCAGCTTCAGCCAAATGGTTGAAAACACAGTGCTCAAATTGCCCTGAAGTATGGAGAGGTTTCTCAGTGGCATGTCCAAGGTCCTCTTTTCCCATCTTGGGAATATTTAGAATGCAAACTGTGCCTCCAAGGAGAGAATTTCTTGTCCTGACATGCTGGAACTGTGGTAGCGAGGTCAGCATGTGGTGAAGGTTTTGCACCTATCTCACCTGGCTCTGCTGGGGAGGTCCAAGAGTGCCTGAATGCAGACAGAGGCTTAACAGAGCTGCCAACATTGGATTCCCAAACACCTTAACCAGGCCATGGTGAATTTCTGTGAGGTTTAGGGCTACCCAGTAATGCAGACCCTGCAGTGTTTTCCCCCCAGATGTAGAGTAGTCAAATGAAACATTTCTTTGGGGAAGACTAGCCATGACCTGTTTTTAACCCCAAATTTGGGCAGTAGTGCAGCTCTCATAATCGCCCAGGGATTTAAATACTGCTGTGTTGCACTGTGAGGTGATGCAGCAAGGCATAGGATCAGTCAGGCTTTTCCATTGGTTCAAAAATTACAGGCTTGGGCCTTTGAGAGACCACTCTGCCCTGAGGGATTTGGGTAAATAACTATAGGAATATTTGTATTTTTTTCCCCAAGACAGGATTTGGTGTTGTGGGGATATGCAGGGCAAGGTATGAATAAGAAAAAAGGTATTTTTATTAAATAGTGAATACTCAGTGGTGACAAGTACTGAGAAACCTGCAAGAGGAGGTAATTTGGGTCCTATAAAAAGTCTGACAATGTACCTGGTCTGAGTTAGGTGTTTGTGAGCCAGGCAAAATTCTATAGGTCTCATTTCAGGAGTTTTTACCCTTCTCTTCAGAACCCTTGTGATATTGCAGACACAGTTCTTCCTTGGAGGGCACAACATCTTAAGGAAGGAGAGGGAAAAATTCCCACCTCCAGAGGAAACTTGAAATGCATGAGGTTTTATTTGTGCATGAAATGCTCTAATTCCTCTTTCCCAGCCACCATAACCAGGCTGTAAGAATGAGCACTGAGCATGAGAGACCCTGCTCTGTGCAAAGCCTCGTGCACAGGAGATCTGTGTGACACAGCAGAAAAATTCCTTCCCTCCATCTCCTCCCTCTGAGCTGTGCTCCCTTGCAAGCCAGAGAAGCTGTGTATTGAGCTGCTCTGCTCTGCTCCATGATGGGCACAAGCCTGGGGAGGTTTTGCTGCAGAGATTTACTGGTCCCCTTGGGATATGAGGTCCTTGGCTGGTTCCCATCTCAGCCATCATCTTCTCTTTGTACAACCCTGACCACAGCTGGTACAGAAGTGCAGGGCAGAGCCAACCAGTTGCTTTGGGCAGCAGGGAGAAAAACTGTGGCTTTCTGTTCAGAGTGGGCAAGAAACAGCAGAGCAAGAGGCAAATCCTGACCGTGCTCCTCATGGGAGGCTTGGCAGGTTTGCTGCTCTTGCTGTTGAAAGAACTGCACAACTCCCATCGTCATGCAAAGGTCAATTGGCTTTCCAGTGTGTATCTGTAAATCACATCCCTTTCTCAGGCGAGCCTCTCAATCAGACATCAGCAGAGAGCAAGCTCCCAGGTCCCAGTATAAAAACTAATGAAATATAAATGCCTGGTACAAAAGACAATACAGTCCCCAGTTGCCACCACTGAATAAAAAGGTTGATGGGAGTTTCCATCCTACCAACAGCATTTCCAGTAGATGCAGGCAGAGCATTGTCCTTAGAGCCTGTAATTTGGTTTGCTTCCATTACCACCAGTGCTTTTAGAAGAAAACAGCTGCTGGGTTTTGTTTTATTTTATTTCATTTTTAAATTGTGACAGAAAGAAAGTTAAATGTATGTTTCCTTGAAATACATTTTGACAGAGACCAGCATGTCAAAATGAGAAAAGACAGCCCAGTTTTTAGTTCCTTGGTCTTTAGGAAGATTTCCGAGATCAGGAGATAATTGTAAAAGGAACCCTGGGAAGTCATTAGTTTTTTCTTTTTTAGGTGGTGAGAGGGTAACAGAAAGGTTGACAAGCTGTGGAATTAGCCAGGTTACAATATTGACTACTCAAAAGCAGATGCTAGGTGTACTATTCTAACCATTAGTACTTTTCTTCTGATCAGGCATAAGAACCTGATTAAATTTAGGCAATGTAGACTCTCATACCCACTAAATCAGTGGGATTCCTCAGGATGTGGAATGTCCTTGGGATTGGCTCCTGGTGTTTCCCTGCCCTGTCCGAGACCAAGGAGATTTCTCAAGACATCAGTGCTATTTTATATGAATAAGTGGCAAAATCTGGCCTTAGATTTTAAAAAGATACACAAAACATCTTGTTATATTAAACAACAATCCTCCAGTTACCTCTCCAGAGGTATTTAGTGTCATTTTTACCTTCTATCCAATCTGTGTCTTTTATATAGTGACCTTGCCAATATTTAGTTCGGCACTCAATGGTGAAAAGCCCATCCCAGCATGGTTCTCTGCTGCTGTGAAGTAAGGCTCTTGCATATCAGTGTAAAGTGAGCATAAACACAAGTGCATTGTTGAAATAATGTTTGAAAAGTCACATTCTGCAGGTGCTGAGGGCTACAGGAGATGATGGAAAATCAATGCCCTGCTTGAGAAAGCAACTATTCCTGCTCAGCTGCAGTGACCTTTCCTTTTAATACAAAAAAAGTGACAGAACCTGGCACTCTGCTTATCTTTCAGGGAAATGTCATGGGTCTCAGTTTTGAAAAGAATGGTTCATATAAGGTGTTAGGAAAATTTTTTCAGGGTTTGTAAACTTGGAAAGGATTGCTTGGCAAGATCTTAGGTGTCCATCTTGGGGAAACTTCCAGAACAAGCTCAAGCAGGGGATGGGCTGGGGCTTTGCAAGGTCCCTCTCAGCCAGCACATTACAGTGATGCCATAAAATTTAAAACACAGCATTGAATATCAGGATACACTGGGTCCTGTGGAAATCCCAGAAGCAGGGTGATGTCTAATGCAGTTCTCAGAACTCTGGAGCACCTCCCAGCTGCTGGTCTCTGAGGAAAGCCTGTGCTGCACCAGTGTCATTCCCTTCATCTCTGCCCAAGCCTTGACTCGGTGACACCCGGGGCAGTGGCAGCAGAGTCAGTGCACCAGGGCCACCAGCAGATGGGAGTGTCACCGGCAGGAGGCCAGGGAAAACTGCTTCTGCGGCTCCAGAACTGAACAACTGGGTGCAAAGTCAAAATATCCCCCGGAAAGGCTCTTTTTCACAGTGGCTGGACAGCCAGGCCTCGGGGAGGAGTACAACAGATTCTTCAGTTTCCAGCAGAAACTCGATGCTGTTTAATTTCTATTCAACATGGTCATCAGACCAAAGCTCAGGGTTAATCTCACTCAGTGGCACCAAGGTCCTGGGAAAAAGCAAAGCATGTGGGAGAAACCTGCTGAGAAGACAGTAATGAGCACTACTAATGAGCAGGGAGGGAATCAAGCATGCACTGCATCAAAGGCACAGCATCATTCTGCAGGCAAACAGCACTTCCTCTTCACCTAGAAGTCAGCTGCAGTTCAGACCTTGGCAGTAACAAATAATTTCCCTCCGCAGCATGTTTTTAGTACCTTTTGATCATTATTTTTGGTTATCAGTATTGTTTTAAGAGTCATAAACAGCTCCAGCCATGGTCTGAACCCCACAGTGGGAGGCACTGTGCAGACAGGGAGCAGGGTGGCCATTCCAGGAAGAGTTCACAGGCTGTCAGGGAAGGAGCCATTGCCATTCCACAGCAAATACTCATTTCTCAGTTCTTCCAATTAACCTGGCAAAGCAACAGATTAAGGTGCCAGGGATCAGTGCTTGCCACATTCATTTCACACGTGCTGCTGAGCAGTTGTATTTTCATGTGTGCTCTGTGCATCTGCTGTTCTCCAGCCACCAGTGGTGCCTGGGGAGGGAGAAAAGGGCTTCTCCAAAGCAGACTAAATCTGATTATTCCATTAGTAGTAGGCTTGGGATCATAATCTGAGACTCTGACAGTTTAATCTCGTGCCCTTCTACATATCTGGGGTGACCTTTCTTCTCAAGCAAGCACTGGTCACTGTTGTCTGCCTTAATGGGCTGGGGTTGCTCTTTTCTGAATGGTGGGGTTGCAGGGGAAGGGGGATGGTACAAGAGAGCAGCATGTGTGACCAGCAAGGCCTGTCACACCACAGGAACAGGCAACAGCCAAGGCCTGACCTCCCAGCAGCTGGTGCCATCGCCAGCAGTCAGCTCTTACCATAATGTACCTCTTCCTCCTGGAAAATGTGTTTGTCCCTCTAAATGGGATTTGTCCTTTGAAAAAGGGTGCATTTTCAGCTGAGCCCACATAGGAATCCTATGAAATCCTCATGATGTGCTTCTGCTTTTAGCCCTGTGGATCTGAACAGCACATTCACCTCGCTGCTGGAGGACCAGCCTCACATATGCAATGTGCTCACAGATGGCCCTGGCCCTGCCCCCGGGGGTGAAATACAGACAGCAGGCAGCAGGACTCAGCAGGTCAGTGCCTGAGTTTCTACTGGGATGTTTTACTGTATCTTCTTCAAAGCGAATTTCCAACTATGGGTGAAGTTTGGTCATTTCTACTGTTTTTATTCCTCCTGCTGAACCCACGGGAGCTGGGCTAAAGTGATGATTATTTTCCTTAGCTCCTCTGGGGGCATTAGGCTAGATCTTCTGGTGTTTCAGTACTGGCAGATGCAAATAATGAAAAATTCGCGAACAGTCTTGAGTACACCTTCCAGCTCCTGGGAAGCTACTCCAAAGGGGTTCCCACTGCCCAGGCTGGATATGCCTTCAGCCTCAAGGACAGCAGTACCAGACATCCCTTATGCTGCCCCTGAGGTCTCTCAGCCCATCTTTGCACATGAGGCAGACCCCAAATCTTTCCACACACATCAAGAGGCCAAAATTACTGCACCATTTGCAACAGAGAGCAAGCTGCATCTGCAGAGCCATTGCAAGCCAGCAGTGTTGCCCAGCACTTTATCCTGCTCCCCAATGGTTGGGGTCACAGTCCTTCCCTGCATGTATCAAACAGGGCTCTGATGCCAAGGTTATCTTTCCAGGTGGTTAATGCACACATTGGTGTGCCCTTGCAAGAAGCTCTCAGTTGGGGTCTCATTTCTATTGCCCCTCTCTAGACCATCCAACAAGGACTTGAAAGAGCTGTTTAATTCCATGGTCATAGCCCAATGCAGCCTGCAAGATGCTGCATATGTTCTTATTTCATTCCAGCTTCCCACACTACAATGAGATTTTCCTCCTGGTTTCTTCTGCCCTAAATGAGGGCAGAATGAAGCCCAGCATGTACATACACCCAGGCTTTCTTTGTCATTCCCAGTGGCTTCTCCTTGAGCTGTCCTCTTTTTCTTAAAACTAAGTGTTCTGGGGCTGAAGAGAAGCAGTGAATGAGTGTTGTCAGTGGAATCCAGCTCTCAGCCTGGCTAATTTGGCAGGTGGCCTTTGAGTAGAGATCTCAAGTGTTTTACAGAGCTGGGTGAAGAGCATGGCTGCTATTTCAAAACTGGGGCAACAGAAGCTCCGGGCTGGTTCTGCCTGTGATTACAGAGCCTGGGGAATAGAGGATGCAGTAAGAGAACTTTGCGCTCTCACTTTCCAAAAGCATGCCCAGAGTAGTAGAAAATTACGTCCTCTTTCTACAGAAATTTATTGCTTGAGGTGGAATTAGTCAGAAGCATTACTGCTTTCAGTAAAAGTCTGCAGGGCCGGGGGTAGCCAAAAGAATACTTTTTAAAAAAAGAGGCCGTGTGTATTCTAAGGTCACGAAACTTTGTGATGCTTCCAAAGTACTGACCGTGCAGAGGAAAGTCACCAGGAAGCTCCCGACCCTGCCAGCACATCAGCGACTCCCTTTTCCCCTCGAGGAGTGCTAAAGCCGTGACGGGAGCTGGGCAGGGAAGTGCGCACTCCCGAGCGCTGGCAGGGCGCGGACACGGCACCGGGCGAGGAAACCCCCCCGGCCCCGCGGCGGGGCTGGCCGGGCCGAGCCGCC
>JACBWW010000009.1:7707168-7769037 GCA_020086605.1 Lanius collurio
CCGCGGCCGAGGATGCGGCGGAGCCGGGCGCCGCGGCTGGCGCTGGCCGCCGGCCTCGGCTCGGTCTTACTCGTCCTCTTCTACTTCCAGAGCAGCCTCAGCCCAGGTGAGTCCGCGGGCGCCGCGCTCTCGGAGGGTCCCCCGGCGGGAGCGGGCGGAGCGGGGCACGGCGGGCAGCCCCTTCCTTGCTCCTGGAGCCCCTCGCGTGTCCGCCGGTCCCCGAGCTGAAGTTGGGTCCGCCGGTGAACTCGCCGGGAGTTGCACATCCCTCGGCTGAGCCCATTGAACTTCGCCGCTGCGCTCGCCCGCGGCGTGCGCGGCGTTCCCGTGCCGTGCCGCAGCGGGACCCGCGTCCCTTTGCTGAAGCCTTCTCTCGGGTGGCTGTCCCGTTCGGTGGCCCTGTGGGGCATGAAACGGTGGTCAGCTCTGTGCGGTCCTGGAACTGTGCACAGCTTCGTGCAGCCCTCCCGAGGCTGTGCCGGGGTCGGGACGGGAAAGGGGAGCTGCTGTGTCCCGCAAGTGCCGGTTTACACCCGCGGTCACTAAAATTCCTGGGGAATCTGTTTGAATGGCTCAAGGGACTTCACTAGTGTGTGCTTTTAGAAATTTCTTTCAAGTTGGGAAACAATTCTGAACTAAAATCTAAACCGTTTTGTGTTGCGGGGGTAATTTATTTCCCTGCCTTTTTCTGCTCCTTTGGGGAAATTAGTTCCTCTTTCCTAAGAAACGTTATTGGGTAATTCCTGCCGTTTTAACAATGTACTAATGTTTTCTGAGTACAGCGGCAATCCATCAATGGGGCCTTTAGAGCTACATCTTAAAATTCAGAAGACTGACTTGACTGAAACGCTAATGGAATTGTATCAGTATGTACTAAATGAAATGTGATTTTCCTTTTATAGGGGCTGCTCCATCACTTTAATATGTTTTGTTCCCAAAAATAAAAAAGGTATAACTTGTTGGCTAAGTAAGATTGAAAAGGAGTTGGGTTTCAGTGAGCTTTTGTTATTTCTAGATGAGCATGTGAAGTTTGTCAGATGAATTCAGAAATCCCAGAAGACCATAATCAGTATTTTATTCCTTGGTAACTTTTTCTTTTTTTAAGGAAATTATTTATGCATCCTATTTTAGCATTGGGGCTGCTCAGTTAAAAGTGGAGCGTTGAATCAGCTTTAATCTCCAGGGGTGCTAATGAAGAGATGATTGTTTCACACTGGATACGCTTTCTAGCATCTGACTGGAAAAAGTGTCTCTTTTCAGGGCTCTGGTTTTAAAAAAACAGATTCTGCTGGTCTGAGTCTGCAGAACTTTCTGTGCTTAGTTGACTTTAATTCCTTACCTGATCTCAACACGGTTTCACACAGAGTTCCCATGAGGTCAGAGCAAACCAGGTGATGGTAGTGGTGGTGGTGTCTCACGACAGGTTGGGGGGAATTTGGGTCTGGAATGTTACCTTGAGAAGCGCTGGCCAGCTGAAGCTTTGGGAAATGCAACGCCCTGCAAATGTATTCTTTCACGTGGAGCAAGTGTGGTTTCTGAAAGTTCCCATAGATGGTGATAGGTTTGAGGTAGGGATCTCCAACTAGTGCAACCAAGTAATGTTTGTCACTCAATGGGAACACATTTGTGAGGATGGTGGACACTCTCTGCAGATTTGCCCCTTTAGGTTCAAAAAAGAGGTGAGTTAATTCATGTTCTCTAACATTGGCTTATTTTCTAGCCACACAGTTCTCTCTCTGGGTCCAGCCTTCATTTTTATGCCATTTCTTTCCCTTATTATTTTTATAGTTTACAGTTTTTCCTTTCCTCTTCAGATCAGTGAGAAACTCACACAAGCAGAGGAAAGGTCATTACCATATACAGAAAAGAAACAAGCTAAAGATTGCTTCATTTTTTATCCCAAAGGAAAACAAACTGAGGCCAATTACTTGAATTTTAGAAGTTACAAGTTACAATAACAGGTAAACAATTTGCAAACGAAAATGTCATCTTTAAAGTGATGGCTGCCTGGGGGTTATTTGGAGTTCTAGTTGTCTGGTGTCATTTGGTTTTTATACAATAATGAAGAAAAATGCTAGGAAAAAAAAGCAGCAATGCTAGGAGTTTCCCTCAGGAGCAGTCAGATCCCTTCTCTGTCGTTAGCATGATTGAGCAGGTTGCCTTCCCTGGGCCACCCACAGTCCATTACATGGAACATGCTGAATTATTCCTTTGCTAATGGCACATAGAGACCAAACCTTCCTGAGACCAGGACACAGAATAGAAGATGGGAAGAAAGATGATATAACCAGAAACCTTTAAGCTTGAGAGTGCTAAGAGCTCACTCAGCTCAGGGAGCAGGAATTAACTGCTCTTTTTGCATTGCCCACTTATAACTCCATCCGGACAGTTGTATGCCAGAGTGGTTTGCACTGAGCTCCATGGCTGTGCTGGAATAAGGCTTTCTTGTTCTGCCTCAGGAACACCCACACACCAGCCTGGGCTGAAATAACTCTGCTCTAAATGCCTCTGAGTTGGTTATTTTGGTGGTGGGCTGAATTTGTTTGTACTGAAGTCAGTGGCAGAATTCCCCATTGTACCTCCAGGAGGCAGGAATGGGTTTGGTGTGTTTGCCAGAGGGGTGGGACAGGTCTTGGTGCTCCACATGGATATGGGCTTGAGTGTGCCCTGACTTCGTGGCCCTGGTTGTTTTCTGTTGCCTTTCCTTCCTGCTGGCTGTACCAGTGAGCAGACATGGGGGCTGTAGTCCCAGCTCTCCCCTGGCCCTGGGGTGCAGCTGTGCCATGGACTGTCCCGTGCTCGCTTTAGGTCGGTGGTGTCCTGGCTGTCCTGTTGGCCATCAGCTGTCCCGCTCCAGGCTCACAGATTCGTGGCCAAGGGCAGGATGTAAGCATTGCAGGAAGGTGTTGAAGTGGTGCTGAGCACACTGGCCACTGGACCTTCCACGCCCTGCCACAGTGGGTAGTTCAGGGGTTTACCTGGAGCAGTCACCTTGCAACCCCTCCTGCACCTGGGCTGGTGGTAGGGGCAGGTGCACTCATCTCCCAGGCAAACCTCATGCCATCTCAGCTGGCCTCAGGGAGTGATGAGGGCCATCAAGAGGCCTTGGCTTTACTGGGGCCACCCCACAGCCATCCTGGAGATCCTGTCTGGCCTCAGCACGATTGTCATCCATCTTCCGAGCTGATGTTCCTCTGCTGTTCCCTGCAGGAATAGCGCACCGTTAGCTGTGCTGACTTGTGCACACTGTACATTTTCTGACTAGAGGTGAGAATACACAGCAGGGCTCCCAGGCTGGTGTTTCATCTCACTGTGCTGGCAGCACATCTAGGCTGGCACAGCAGGAGATACTGGAGGCTGCCATTCCTTGTCTACATCAGAGCTTTGGTCACTGCTGTTCTCAGGGGGACCACACTGATTTTAGCAACAGTGGGGGAGGTGGGATGGCTCTGGTAGTACAGATGTGGGATAGAGGGAAGCGGGAACATGTGAAGGAGGTCGAGGGAGGTGAGTGGCAGGTCCTAAGGCCCTGTGTTCATCTGGTCTGAGGTTTGAGCAGGCCAGGGCTGTGGGCCCCCCCAATGGTATGTCTTTGGGGCAGCCGTGAGTAGGCAAATTGCACTGACATCCAGAGAGCTGGCAGATTTTCTCGAATAAGAAAGAAGAAAAAGCTCTCAGTCTCAAAGTACTGCTGTGTTTCTGCTCTGGTTCTGTCTGTCTGCAGCATCCAGCTGTTGTCTCTTAGGTCTTTTTAGAAGCACTTGCTCAGCGCTGGGTTCTGCACTCCCTGTGTTGTTTCACAACCTGCCGTCAGCACAAGCTGTCGGACCTCATGGGGCTTTGCAGGTGAGACATACTCAGCCTTTGGTCTGACTCTTTCACAAGGAGAGATACCAGAAGTGCCAAGGTTGTGATACTGTTTCAGAAAGCTTTCTGAGTGAGAAAGCAACAAGAGCCCTCTCTCCTTCCTTATCTTCTCCTGTATCAACTAGCTGGATCTCCTCGGGGCACTGATAGAGGAAAGCCTTCTCCAGCCACTCCTGGAGTGGAGGTACCCCTTCACCAGCCTGAGAGAGAAGGGTTGGGGTGTTGCAGGAGGATGAGCAGCAATGCCGGAAGCCACATCAACACAGATACCACAGGTAGGAAGCTGCCTCACCATTCATATGTGTTTCTTAGCCCTCTGATGTGCCAAGGTGGATATGGAAGACAGCACTGCCGCCACTCTGCCAATTCTCAGGTGGTTTCAGTTGCCCAGCCCAACATTCCCCAGCATCAGCAGGTCTTGGAGAAACTCTTGCTTCTCATTGTTCCAGATTTATTGATCTCAGTCAGCTCCATCTCTGTGCCTAAAGATTGGTCCCTTCAGGGGGATACAAATTATTATAGAGATTATAGAGTTGATCAGTGATTTGACCTGCAGAGCCCTAGTCCCTGAACCTACAAGTGCACCTAGACCTGGCGTGAATGGAGATAAATACACACTTAAATATTAGCAGACCTTTGCAAACCAGGGATTTTTTTTTTTTTTTCAGAACAGGAAAGAGCTTATTTTAGGCCTCAGTTCCTTCCCATTGTTTAAAGGTATTTGGAGGCTGAAATTCAGCCGCTGCCTTGGGACGTGCGCAGCCAGCGAATGCTCCGAGCCTGGGTCCTGCCTGCAGCTGGCTGACACATGTCCTCAGCCTTCCAGATAAGGAAGGCCATGCTGCTCTTACCCTGGCTAAGGCTGCGAGCACAGGCTGCGATGAAAAATCTAAGACACCCTCAGATGGTGTTGGTTTTCTTTTCTTTGTTTTGGTCACGGGGCAGTTTTGCCCAGCTCATTTTCCCAGTCACAGTGTCGTGATGCCCAGGTTGCAGCCCCTTCCTTTTGAGGAGCCAGTACTCAAAGTAGCATTTGTCAGCCAAGATGTTGGCAAACACAGGCTGGAAGCCTTTAGATTTGCTGTGTTTGGAAAAGACATGAAATGCTCCATCCGTGACCTGTCAGGGTAGAAAAATCCACCCAGTCTGGTGCTGAGAGCAGGACAGTAATGAAGCCCATCTGCTCCCGAGGGCCAGGCTTTTCATGAGGAATGCTTTCTCTTGTCCTTCTTGGCTTTGTATGATTTCCTGAGAATCTCTGATACGTGCAAGAGGTTTTGGAGGGGAAAGGAGTGGGCTTAGCACGCCCAGAGTTAACTCTGTCCCTGCAGGAGAAATCCATGTCCTGGTGGCTCTGCTGGCTGGATCCAGCCTCTCCTGGCCTCACATTCCTTTGGCATCTCATCCTGGCTGTTTCTGTCTGGCAGCACAATGCACCTGCATTTCATACCCACTCACAAAACTACAGTGTCCTGCAAAAAGTACTCCACAAAAGCATCACCAGTAGGACTTTTGCCTGTGTTGGTTCAGGTCAGTGGGGTCCGAGGCTGGGAGATGAGTGCTCATGCAGTGGCCAGGCTCTCCTAGGGGTGTTGGTATTTGTTATGTGCTTGATTTTCTTTCTTGGTCCTTGCTTCCTGCAAGCATCTGAATGGAGAGCATGACAAACCCTCCATCTTAATTCCAGTACAAACAGCTGTCTTTCCCAGGAATCGATATCAGAAGCCAAGAAACTACAAAGGCATTAGGTACTCGACTCCCAGCACTCCCCCTTGGAGCTGAATACCCAGAGAAGAGTGTAACTCCCCAAATACTTCTGAGGGGCCTAGGGGGGATGTTTCACTTTGAGGCGTAGCTGGGCAAAAGCCCAAAACTTCCCTTGTTCAAAGGCAGTTAAGGACTACTAGCAGTCTGAGCAGGGGGAAACATCTCACTGAGTAGCTCTGGTGGCCTGAAAGGCCTGGGTTTAACACCATTGTGCCTTGGTCCTGCCTGCACAGCACAGCTTGCACTGAGAGTGAAAACAGGGACAAATGGATCTGCCCTAGGAGCTGGAGATACTTTTTTCCCCCAGTAAAATTCTTCATGGAGGGAGGAGAGGGACTGGTCTCAATGGGGAGTTGAACCCCACATTCCCAGGCTCTGCTGCCCAGTTCAGACCAGTCTGCTCTCTGCTGTACTTGCGCCTGTACCCGCAGAGCTTGCAGTGCTGTAAACTGGGACACCCTGTCTCTGTCTTCTGGCTGGATCTGCAGCTGTGGGACAGGTCTGCATTCAGCCACAAGCACTCTGTAATTTCCCCACTGATTCACACAGATCTTTTAATTTTTCCCTTCTTCAAATGCAACCACCCACCTTGGCAGTAAAACCCTCACAGCCAGGCTGGATGGTGGGGGATATATGGCTAAATGCCCCCTATATATGCTGCTGCCCTATGAGGTTGTCCCCCATCCCTGATGCTTGTTTCCAGATATGGGATCCTTGCTTCTTAGCTGGCTCTTGTGGTTTATTCCAGCTATGACAGTTTTTTTCTGTTGCAGGTTTGTCATTCTAATAAATTACCCATTAAAGTCAGTTCTAGAGCTCTGATAAATAGGGTTCAACCACCAAATGTCTCTTCTTTCTCTGTTCTCCATTTCCCAATTGCCTGTGGCTTCCCCTGGGAAGGCAAAAGTTCAGTCTTAAGTCACATGGGCAAAGGTGGAAAGAAAGAATTTCTCTGTATTCCCAGGAGCTGGGTGGCCACTGCTTGTATAAACTCCTCCTGCATGTCCTTCACAGGAGATCACCCAGAGTAGGAAATAGCACTGGGCCATGGGGCTTGTTTGGTTGCTCTTGCAGTTTAATGAGCTGGGGAGCAGAGATGATGCTTCATTCGTTGTGCTGGAAGGAGAGCGTGATGCTCTGAGAGACACCCAGTGTGCAAGGGGACAGGGAAGGGAAGGGCAGCCAGAGGACACAGTGTGAGAAATGGCTCTGTGTGACTTGGATCCTGATGATACCAGCATTGGATACAAATGATCCCAGCATTGCCACTGCAAGGCTCATGCTGTCAGGAGCCCTGGTGTGCTGGCTGCTCAGCAGATGGGGGCTGCAGCAGCACCAGCCAGACTCTGCAGGAGGCAGCACGGGTGGTTCCAGCAGCCGCCAGTGCCAGTTCCCCTCTTCATGGAACTGAGCAAGCCCAGGACACCCAGCAGCCAGAGGGACCTGCAGTGACCGACATCCTGAACTGCCACCCCAGCACTTCATGGCCCACAAATTTCTGCTCCCCTCTTGCTGGGCTGAACCTGTCAGAGCTCAGAGGTGCCCCAGATGTGCTTTCAGTCTGAGCCCCTCAGACAGGGCAGCGATTGCAAAAAGCAAACACCACACACTGCCCTGTGCTCACACGCTCCCCTGCCGCTGGCACGTTGGTCTCTGCATCAGCCCCACACATTGCTGGGATTCACCCTGGGCAACTGCCTAAAATACAGATTTTCAGTCTGAAGAGCTGATGAAAGGCTGTGAGAGGGCTCCACATGGGATCAGGGCCACAGCCATGCCATCGGAGCTCCGTCTTGGACCTGATGCTGTCCTTCTGACCTGCCAGCCTGGCAGGACCTGTGGATGTGGGGACATCTTTATGGTGGCTTCTGGTGGACAGGGAGAGGGCAAGTGGGAGGGAAGCTGAGCTCTCTTCCAGCATTTCTTCTGAATGCGACTGAGCAAGTTTCACTTTTTCCCAAACCCTTTGCAGCAGACCGTATTTGGATGTCTGGGGTCTATAGGCTTTTTGAAGCCTTGTGACCCTTTCCACTTCCCACCTTTTGAAGCCTCAGAGGCAAAGATCTGCCTGAATTTTTTTTCTAGACATGGTGATTCTTGTCTCAGAGATCCTTGCACAAGTCCACTCCCTTTAGCTTGCTGGGGTGGCACTGAAGATATTTAGCTTCAGGGCATGGAGGTGTCCAGCCTTGAACCAGCCAGTGGGGAATTCCTGTTGGAGGAAGAGGCTGGCATCTCTGCCTACTCCTTTTTTCCCCATAGTGTCCCTGAGCTCTTAAAATCTGGAGGAGCTTTGCCTAAATAAATAGTTGTAAATTTATGGGCAGGCAGACTGATGGGAACTTGGCTGAGAAGGACTTGGAGTTGGTCTTTCCTGGAAGAAGAAAGCAGAGTTTCTCCTTGCTGGTTAGGAGTGCAGCGGCTCTGCCACCCTAGAGTTTGGCAGCTACATCCTCAGCTGAGGTGGCTTGTCACTGTCTAGTAGTGCAGGAAAGCCTAGCCACATAACCCACATCCTCTGGCAGCTCTGTGCTGAGAGGACAATCACCATTCGGTGTTGATAATGGTTGAGAACCTGGTTTTGAGGGTGTGTGTGTGGATTCAGTGTCTGCTGATTTTTCTGTCCCAGTTGAACATGCTGTCCCGTGCCACCTCAGGTCCTTCCCTGTGAGAGCTTCCTGACCTACAGTGGGGCTCTTCAAGCACCAGCCGCCACTGTGGACGGCCCCAGCCTGGCTCTTTTGAGTCCTGGTTGCCTCCCTGTCTGTTGGCATGTCCAGCCTTCCCTCCACCTTACTGGTGATCCCTGGTATATAGGAGCAGTGAGTGGCAAAGGCGTTTGGTGCTCCCAGCAGTGCTGCATCCCTGTTCGCTGTCACCAAACCCTTGTCACTGACCCCTCGAGGTGGTGTCACGCTGTGGGGCTGTTTTGGCAGCTGTGAGATGATGCAAACCACAGTGCCCCGGGTCTGTGTTTGGTGTTGTGCTTGGGTGAGTCTGTTACATGGCCATGTACACAAACCGTGCTGAGCATGGGTGCTGAGACCTGCTGTGCTGAAGAAGCACCTGATTCTGGTGACATCCAGCTTTTTCACAGTTGGACTTAATTTTCATAGACTCCCTCAGAGCCATATCTAACTGGACTTGAGCTGTTTTCTCCCCAAAGAGTGTCTCTGAAGGTGTTGCTGCCTCTGTAGTGGCTCGAGTCTCAGATGAGGAAGACTCTAGTCTGGGCATGGCAGATGAGCAAGTGCTGATGCCTCTACCCATGGTGCTTGTGCAAGGAGATGTGCCTCTGAATGTTTTGGATCTTTACAGCAGTGCACAGGGCCCGTAGGTCCCTTCCCATCAGCTTGTCCCCTGTGATATGGAGGGGTGCTGAGGGTGTGAGTCCTGGCCTCCAGTCACAATGTGCTCACAGCTTTTCCTTCTCCGTGTAAATGCCACTTGATTTATAGCCCTCCATCTCCTGGCTGCTTTCCCAGCCCTTTCAGGGAGGGAGCAGCAGCGGGTTTGAGCCATCCCTTGCAGTGCTCTCTCTCCCTACAAGTTTGCAGCCTCACTGTTAATGTGGAACCCAATCCAAGCCTGCTCTCTGGCCAGATGTTGCCTCACTGACCCTCGCAGGAAGATGGGTAATATCGACATGAGGTTCAAAGGTGATGTTTGTTTGGAGCTGCTGAGTGTGATATCTCTGGGGCTGCCTTGCCTGTTCCAGAGGGCTTTCTTCAAAGCAGGGACCTGAGAAATCAGCACAAACTAATTGGAGGTCAGAAGCTCCTCAGCAGTTCCCCACCCCCATTTGTACTGTGTTGCCCTTCAAGCGTGTGGCTCTGCCTGCCATGGGAGTGTCTCTGCACAGGCAGACTTCCCCGTGGCAGGAGAAGGCAGCGAGTTCAGTCCTGCACATATCTGCAGAGCCAGGCCCTTCCTTTTGGCAAGGGTGCAGGGGTAGCATATTCACAGCTGGGTCTCTTCCAAGTTCACTCCTGGCAGTATCAGGGAGATTGATTTCCCTTTAGCTTAATAGGATCAGCAGACACAGGCACTGTGAGACCCAGGCAAGGCTGACTTGATGCTGTTGGAGTTTTGCATCAGTAGCCCATAGCTGCTGCTGGGTGGGGTAGACAGAAGCCTCTCAGTTCCCATCTTCCTGAGGTCCCCATCAGAGCTTGCTCACTCCCTGTAAAAGGGAGAGAGATGTCCCCAGAGCCAGCAGCCACTCTCAGGAAGGGTTAAATCCAACAGCCACTCAGACAAGCAGCTCCCAGTGATGCTGCACCTGTTGTGCCTCAGAGCTGCTGTGGCACTGGAGATAGTTGTGTCCTCTGCTGAACGTGCTGGCTGGGGAGACAGGGCTCTTTGGTGGCCTCAGGCAGTGGTCATTAATAAATGCAGCAGAAATAGACACAAGGGGCCGTGTGGTAGGACCGTGTGTGCTGGAGATGGTTCTCAGAGATGGTTCTCCCGAGTCTCCAGCAGGCTGTAATTCTCTACTCTCCTCCTCTGTGAGCTCGTATGTCTCTTCAACTCTTTGTAAAACCTCTTATGGTGTATCTTGTGAGAGTCTCACCAGCTAATGACCTGTGCCATTTAGAAAGGCAGGACACAGCTCCTCGGCTGCCTCTGCTGGGAGCAGAGGGATGAGAGCCATGAAGCTGGGGAGGGATGGCTGCACGCAAAGTGCTGCACTGGGAAGAGTTTGTGGAGTGTGCACTTTTTCTCAGATCAGCTTGCTGAGGCTTTCATCAATCCCACATGCACAGAGCTGAGAAGATGGCTTGAAACATATTCAGCAGGCAAGCTGAGCCACCTGACATTAGAGAGACTCCTCTTTGTTGTACCTGTGCAGGTGGCCTGTGAGCAGAGGGCACAAACAGCATCTGCCCAAACCACACCTGAGTGCGGGCAGGTTTTGAGCAAGCCCAGCCTGGTCCCCTGCACGCTGGCCTGCCGTGGCCTCAGCAGCTGAGCAGGAGGCAGCAGGCTGGTGCAGATGGTCTCTTGGCTTGGCAGCTGCGTGGTGCTGTGTGAGCAGCTGTGGGCTGCCTGAGCCTGCCCGGAGATGGGGGCCTATGGACACCACATGAGCAGGATTTTAGGGAGGGGTGGATCTCTGGTGCAGCCTTGCCCAGGGAAAATCAGCCACTGTCCATCCCAGCAAGGATCCCTGCCTTGGCACTGCTGGTGCAAGCCCTTCTTCTGCAGTTCCTTTGGGCAGCAGGCTGCAAAGGAGGAGTTTATTGACAAGGAATGGAAATGCTGGCAGTTCAGGCTTGCATTATAAATGCAAGCAGCCAACTGGGGCCAGGAGAATGACAGGCATAATGGGGAAGAGAAATTGCTCTTGGAAAGCTTCTAGCTTGGCTTATAGGAGGAATTAACCATTTGGAAACAGAAGATTGCATGGTACTTGCACACAAATACTTTATTTGCTCACAGAGGCCATGTTCCTGCTGGATATTGTTAATTTTCTGCTTCCTATAAAGATCTTAATTGCAGTCATTGTGACCGCAGAGACCTAGGGACATTGCCCCAGCAAAATACATCCCTCCACCTCAAATGCCTGTGATCTTTCTATCAAACCTTCCTGGCATCTGCCTCAGGCTTGGTACCAGGTGACCAGAGCCTCCTGCTGCTGAGGAGACATGAAGGTTTAGGAAGAACCACTGAATGGGGCAGAGTGTCCAGACCAGCTGCCATTGGCTCTGTTCCTAATATGATCCCCACAGACCATGCTGGGGCATTTGGCAGGTTCCTTGAAGCAGCTGGATTCCTTCTTTCCCTTTATGCATGATTTATTGTGAGCTAATCCTATCACTGTCACAGTTTTCCATCACTTGATTAGAGTTTCCCTGGCAGATCCTTGACTCAACTTGAATAAATGGGAATAAGAAGGCCTTCCTTGAAAAACAGAGCCTAAGCCATCTCCACCTCTGGGGAGGAGAGAGCCACACAGCCAAGGCCCAGCTGTGCCAGCCCCTGTGCCAGGGTATGGCTGGTGGCACTGTGATGGTCCAAGAGGTGTCATCAGTGAGAAATGAAGAAAAATTATCTTCAGAAACATAAAGGCAATGGAAGCTGTGCAAGAAAGCAGGAGCCAAAAGAGGAAAGAGCTTTCATGAAGCTTTATAGAAAACAAGGAGATTCTTTATGTAATTTTAATATCTTCTAATGGCAATGGCAATAACTTCTTCCTAAGTAAACCTTCCAGGATCTCAAATATTAAGAGTAATGCACAAGTGGTTTTTGAAGCATGTCCAGAAGCCAGATCTCTGAATCAGTCACTTCTGGAACTGGTGGCAGCCAGTCCCTGCACTGGCTTGGGTACAGCCAGCACTCCCTAAGTAAGCATCTGGCTGAAGCCCGGACAGACCAGGGATTTCAGATTTCAGAAGTCTCTTCCAGGCTGTTAAAAGCTAAGCAGCCTTCTGTTAGGAAAAAAAAAATAGGAAAGGAAAGGCAAAAAAATAAAGTTAGAAAGATAATTATTTTCCTGCTCAATGTGTATGACATGCAGTAGAAATCTAAACTAGTGCAGGATGTTCTGACCCCGTGTCACGTCAGGAGTTTAATGTTCTTCTTGAAGCAGCTTAAAAAAACATCCCTCTGATGACACCCCCTCAAACCTCGCAGCCACCTCTGCGGCTGCTGCCTGGGCTTTGTGTACAGCACATGGAAGGCACAGAGGCAGAGCTGGCTCCAAACCCCTCAGCGCTGGATCATCCCTCAGCCTGTGCTAGCTGCAGAGTGCTGAGTGTGCACTGCAAGTATGAAGCTCTGTGGGCTGGGTTTGTCAGCCAGGCACGAGGAGCAAAACACACACAAGTCCATTGTCTCTTTTGCCAGGCAAGTGCTCCAGCAGCCTGCTGGGGAGTGCCCCTCCAAAGGGCTCTGGTGGGGGCTGCACGCAGGGTCACACTGGCTTTGCTCATCTGGGAATTCTTGCATGCCTTGGACCGCGAAAAGTCAGCTCCAAGTTTTCCAGTTCCTGCTAAACCTGTAAGAGCATTAATAGAAATGGACAGTGGAGATTATAGTGTCAGCAGTGCTGGCCGTGTTTCTTTGGAGCACTTTCAGCAGAGTTCCCTCATTTTTTAGTGGTTTGGAGAAAAACCCAAACAGCTCTGAACATTGGACTGTTGCCTCTCTCCCTCCCATCCCACATCCCACGTGGTGCTGAATGGGACACGCAGGCTGTGGTGTAGCAGGGGCTGATCTCTCCCAGTCCTGTTTCCAGCCATGAACCATGCCAAAGGCACAGCACATCCTGGGGACTGGGAATGGAGAAGTTGCCCCTTGGAGAGGCAGTTTCTGGATCCTTTCAGTGGAGGAGGCAGTGGTGATGTGAAGTAAGGTCCAGTTGTCTTGTTTCTGTAGTGATGGCAGTGGCAGCCCCATGTGTGACCTGTCAAGGCTCTCTTCAGGTGTGACTGCTGGCAAGGAACGTGGCTGGGACATGTTCAAGCTAAAAGAGAAGATGCTGAATAGTTGGTGGCAAATGGAACAGCTACGAGGAGCCTGTGGCTGGGAAGGGGGTCAGGTCAGCTGTGGGGCTGCTGCCTGTCACACCACCCCTCAGGAGGCATCTGCGCTGTTCTTGGCACAGGGGCATTGCCTGCCCCACAAAGGTTACCTCAGCTCTTGAGAGGCTGGGCTGAGGCATTTTCCAGTGAAAGACAATGTGTCTGTCTTGAACTGGATCCAGATGGAGAAACCTGAAGTCTGGTGGCACTTGGTGCCAGTGGCACCTTATGCTGCTGTCCACTGCCCTGTGTCTGCTGTCTGCAGTTTTATTGCATTTGGCATGAGTCACTGAGTGTGGAAATGGTTGTGGGGAGGTGACAGTCTTGAGCACGGGTCACTGCAACCCCAGGCTGAGGGAGCAGGGAGCATCCATCTGCTTCTCGCAGGCTGGAGACCATGTGAGTGCATCTAATGTGCCTGGGGCTTCTGGGCTGCCCCTGTGCCTGTCAGCCCTCAGATTTCTGTGTGAGAGTCCTGCACTGTGAGTAATTTGCACTGTGTGGTTGGGATAAATGCCCCGGTATCAGACAGAGAGGTGATGCAGTTCTGCTGCCTCTCCATCCCCCAGTGCAGCCTGCCAGGGGCACTCCAGTCCCATGAGCCCCATTTGCAGGGATGCTGCCTGCAGATGACTGTGCACAGATATCAGGGATCTTGGGCAGGTGTGCTTGGATTTTTGGTCCCACTTCAGTTTGCTGAGACTGTGTGTTTCCACCTCCAGACATTCACCACAACCACTGCTGCTTCTGGCAGGCCTGGCTGTTCTCTGTCTGGCTGGAATGAGAACAGGACATGTACTCACCACTCTGCATTGCTCTTCCCATCCATCACTTCCAGAGAGAATAGCTCAGAACCTTCTTCCATGCCCTGCATTGACATTTCCTGAAGGTAGCACACCCCTTATCCCTCTCTTGCCCATGGGCTGCTGCCTTCCAGCCAGCAGGCCACATCCCTGGAGGAGTGAATGACTTTTCCTGTTAAAGGTGGTGTGGTCCCTTGAGCTATCCCATGTAAAGCAATGACTCATTGTCCCCTCTTTGGAGTGTGTTTCTTGGCTGGAGGAAGGCTGTTGTCAGTGCCAGGGAGCCTGGCTGCCGTTACCACCCAGTTGTGCCACTCAGGGTTGTCTGGGAGGGACCAGCTCCAGGACCCTTGCCCTTGGCTCTGCTCTAATGTCTGAAAATGCTCCTGAAGCAAGCATGGGGAAGGTCCTGCTGCTCCCCAGGATGCTCCAGGTTGTCAGTCTGCTGTAGGGAACAGGAGGGGAGCTGGCAGGGGAAGGTCTGATGGAGAATCACTCTGGAGAAGCTGCAAGGGGGTGATTGCTGAAAATGAGGGTATTATTTTTATGAGGTGACACCTCCTTTCATCTCCTTCCCAAATGAAGCAATCTTGGACATCTTGCCCACGCACACCTCGTAATGGTAAGGTCCAGGCAGACCCACCACTGGCTTCCTCAAGTGTTTTCCTTGCTGATGAACAAGCCAGCAAGGTCCAGGGATCCCCAACACCTCCACATCTGAGTGTGTGTAGGAACTGTGTAGTTTGGGGCAGAAAATGCTGTAGAAGGGTTTGTAACAGAGGATGGTAGCTGTGGAGCCTATGCATTTGATGGAAGGAGTTTGGAAAATGCTCCTTGCCCTCTTGGCTAAGAGCTCTGTACCGCTGTGCCTCCTCAGAAATGAGCTGTGTCACCTCAGTTCAGTGCCTGTGGAGCCTCTTCTGAGAAATGTGGCTGGGGTGCTTCAGCAGCACACATAGGGTGAAAATGGGTCCTGGGGATGGGGTGCCCCATCACCCTTTGGGAGCCATCTGTGACTGCTTGGAGTTGGCCTTAAGGAGTGTTTTTCTTCCCAGAAAAACAAAAGAGTCATTTGTGCAAAAAGGGGAGATGTCTGGGGAGGAAGGTCTGCATGATAGAGACTGGTGGGAGTCTTCCACTGGCCCCACAGGAATGGGATGTATTATAGGCAGGTACTGGAGAAGAGGAAGATGATGGGCCATTGTGTAGCCTTCCTCCCTCTTCTGCACCCCACCCCTCATACTGCCCTGAGATGGTACTTCATCACTGTGGCTAAAACATGACTTCTAAGTGACCCTGGTGCCTGTGGAGATGCAAAACCACCCTCTCCCATATGCAAACATGTGCGGGTTCACCTGTCCGAGCTGATGGAGAGAAGATCTGTCATCCCCTGCTGCAGCTTGTTGTGCGTGGGCTGTTCTCTGTGTGAACCTACTCATGTGCACGTCCTGTCTTGCCCCACTCAGGTTGGCCCTGAGCTGCTTTGCTTGTGGTTTTCCCCCTAGCTTTGTGGGTAACCTCCTCCCAGTGAATCTTTATTTCCAAATGCTGGCAGGTGAGGGGAGGCAGGGGGGGTTCAATTACTTGGTTTGGCTGTTTCAAGGGAACTAGGGGGGATGGGAGAAAATGTGCAGCTCTGGGAAAAAAAAGCCTGAGCTAAGCTTTCAAGCATCTCTGTGTTGCTGGCACTCAGTTCTGTCTGACCCAGCCAAGTTCAAGTCACTTGGTTTAATTTCTGCTAAATGAAATATCATTAAGTCAGGAGCCACCAAATGGAGCCCCTTTTGCCACGAGGATAACTGGGCTGACAACATCCAGGTGCTGGCTGTGCTTCAAAATTGAGTTGTATGGCCCACAACCAAGCTACTGGAGGCAATTTCTGAGCCTGAGAGTCAGGGTGCAGTGCTGGTGACAGACACTTGTCCAGTGGTTTCAGAGGGACAGCTGAACTTCCTGGTGCCATGCCAATGCCTGAGGGTTGTGGCTGAACTGGTGACATGTAGGAATGCCCCTGAATCATGTGATGGCTTTGCAGGGCACAGGGATGTGCCTGCCTGCTGATCTGCTCAGGGAAGCAGAATCACAAAGGTCCTGCCCTTTGATACGCTACATTAGCCTGGCTGGGTTGTCTGGGAGGGACCTGCTCCAGGACCCTTGCCCTTGGCTCTGCTCTAGTGTCTGAAAATGCTCCTAAAGCAAGCATGGGGAAGGTCCTGCTGCTCCCCAGGATGCTCCAGGTTGTCAGTCTGCTGTAGGCAACAGGAGGGGAGCTGGCAGGGGAAGGTCTGATGGAGAATCATTCCTGTTCCCTAACAAGCAAGCCGAGACAGACATCTCCAGCAGACTCTGTGCTGCCTGTACCTCAGCAGGGAGACACGCAGAGCAGCCAGCACTTTCCAAGGCTTGGCCCACAGAGCCCAGGGCAGCCTGTCAGGAATAGCTTGGGTTATACATTGCTGGCTTGTTCATCAGCAAGGAAAACACTTGAGGAAGCCAGTGGTGGGTCTGCCTGTGACCACACTACATGGGGTGGTGTTAGGTGGCAGTCTGCTACCTGTGTCAGTGCAGAGCCTCTGCAAGAGGGCCTTGTCATGAGGCACAACAGGCTGAACAAGGCATAACTGGGGAGAAAAGCACCATAAGAAGAGAAGCAATTGTGGGAAGGGCCATGGGGGCATTTCCTGAGCTACAGAGGATGTTGGGCTGGAACAAGAAATGCATGTTTGTATTGTAAATATTAGTCACAGAGTTTGTGAGTCGATGCCAGCTCCCCTCCATCACTCCTCCTGCTCACCACTTGCTGGCACAGCCCCAGGATGAACAAAAGAGGTCAAGTACAGCGTTTGCTCCACAGGGATCTGTTCCCTGCCACGTGGAAGCTGTGCAAGTTGGGGGCTGTTGTGGGTTGATATCTGAGCTCTGCTCTTCTTGGGGAGCAGTGCTGACCCTGGGAGAGGCCCAGGGAAGGGACCAGAAATCGTCTCTTCTGGTTGTTCTTTGTGATCTGGTTGCTTTTTGCCATTGCCTGTGCTTGTCTGAATATTGCTGTGACATGTTTTCTCTCCCCAAAATTCTTTCTTGTGTATGTGCTCTGCTGCCAGTTACCTGCCAAAATGGGGCATGGATGCTGCCCACTTCCTCTGAGTGTTCTGGGTGCAGACACCTGGGTGAGCCCTGCCACTTACACCTCCTTACACTTGCAGCTCCCCAGCAGATGTGGTTGTGTCTGAATTCACAGAGCGGAAGGATGTGTTTAAGCAAATCAATCATGTGGCTCTATTAGATTTCTTTTCATTTCTTAAGCTTTTTAATTAAGCCTCTGTTGTCTATATCCTTGACTTTCTAGATGCAGAAAAATGAGCAGTCACAAGAATCTAAGGGGATTTGATTGCCTCTATGAAGCCAAAAATTTGATTTGCTTTTGGAGCTAAAAATTCCCATTCCCAAATCAAAACCTTTCAGTGAGGATTAAAATAGGAATGATTCCCAGAGATCCTCCCTTAGCTCTATGAACACCAACATTGCCACAGTTTTTCCCAGCCGAGTGTATGATATAAGAAAGCAAATGGTCATTTATTTGGTCATCTTGTCTGTCAAAGAGAGGTCACTGCCTTCCACAACATTAAGGCAGTAAGTGAGTCTGGCATTCTCTGTGGGATTCTGGTGTTGGTTTCTCACATTGCCATTGTTTTGAGAAGTATCTGTCTTTTAAAAGGAAACCAAAACAACAAACAACAATCAGCCTTTGTGCGTGGGCAGAAATTAAGGAAATGTTTCTCCACCAGTAGGAGCCCAAGCATAAAAGCCAGAGTTTCCTAGAAGTAAATTGCTTTCTGAATACAGCCCTGTTTGACCCTATAGCTCTGATCCTTCCTGGCAGGGCTCTTCACATGGACCCCTGAACACTGCCCAGGAGTTCAGCTAGTGCTCCCCTGTGGGATTTCTTGCCCTCCATGTTCTGGACCATCCTCATGCAGTCTGGGGGTCTATCTGCATGTCCCAGTCTTTGCTATCAAACCAGGAGGGAAAACACATCTCAGACTGCAAGAACTTTCTAGATCCATCACTGGTGCTGCCAAACTCTGTTTTATTTTTCTCCTTTTTTTTTTTTTTTTTTTTTTTTTTTTTTTTTTTCTGCTTGGATGTTAAAATCAAAACTTGGACAGATTTAGCAGCCGGTGGCTGCAGCTAGGGTTTGGCTTTGACTAGCACAGTCACAATATCTTCTCAGAAATTCTATGGCAGGATCCCTCTCTGTGTCTCTTGGGCGCATTATTTCAGTAGTGAGGAGCCTGTCTTTGTGGAGAGGCATCTTTGTGGTCAGGGGTGAGTGAGCCATCAGTGCTGTGACTGAAGCACTCACTCATGGCCCACTCAGGCAGGTCCTGGAGAGGAGTCAGCAAGGTCTGGAGGAGCTCATTGCTGTGCCCACAAAGAGATCCAGGTCCTAATTTCTGGCTCTTTCAGTGACTGATTTAAGTGCTACTCCCTGTACGCCATAGAGCTCTGGGTGTTGTTTCCCCTTCTGGTAATACAGTTATTTGTTTCCCACCGTACACTCTTCCTTCTCCCATGAATGCAGTTCAGCTGCACACATGCCATGTGTGCCAGGCAGACAGCTCCTGTCACCAGCCCTTTTTCCTTTGTTCATGTCAGAATCCATCAAAAATATCACCTTCGTTTTCAGAACTTTTTCTTTGGTGTGAGAGAAAACAAGAGGGTCTGTCCTGAGAACTGAGTCTTCCTGCAGAACAAAGCACCTCTCCCACTGACCCGCTGGCATTTGCAGGCTGTAATTTACACTGATCATTTCAGACACTGCAATTATTTTTTTCTCTTTTTTTAGGTTTTGCACAGACACAACAGGAAGCAAAGCTGGGGCTGCGAGACGGCAGCGGGGAGGCAGTGGTGGGGTCAGGATTAGCTCCTCAGGGCCTCTGGGGTGCCTGCTCATGTGCAAGTACATGTGCTGTCTCTTCACTTCCCTTGGCTGGAGACCACTGGATCTCCTCCAGGTGTTAACCCTCTCCAGTGCTTTGTATTGGAGACCACATGTAGAGTTTTTGGATCTTTGTGGCCCCAGGGTCCAGCCTGGAAAATATCTGAAAGCTTCATCCTCCAGCCCAAAATGAGTTAGGATTCCTCCTGTTGCATCTCAGCCACTGACTCTGGCTGATCTGGAGTTTCCAAACCTCTTCCTATCTGGCACCTGAGCAAGTGGGCATGAAGATGTCCTGCATGTGAAACACCTCCCATCCCTCTCTGCTGGCCTGTTCAAGGGGCAGTCGCTTCCTGGCTCAGCTCATACCCACCTCCAACCCGTGCAGCCTCCCATGGCACAGCAAGTCCTGGGGTCACCTGGTCACCTGGCAGCCCCTCTCAGCAGCTCTGGGTCTGCCTTGCTCCCAGGAGAGCAGAGCTGTCAGTGCTGCAGGTGAGGGTCACCAATGCTATGGATAATACCATATGAATAATGCTTTCTTTTGCTGTGATGGCAAATATCTCACTTGATTCGTTTCAGGGCTCCATTTGCCTTTTTTTATGACTGTCACACTAGCAGTTGACGGCCCAGAACTAATGCCTCTCGACCTTCTGCCACTTCCAGCACCAAAGTAGAAAAAACTGCTGAATTCCAACATTGTGAAATTAAATGCTATTAAATTTACACTCCCCTCATCCGGGAAGAACTTCAGGTCCCCCACTGGTCTTTCAGTCTCTCCTTACCACGGCAGCCTTTCTCAATTCTTTCTCCATCATCAGTATGTTTCTGGTTTTATGTCAACTCCTTCTCAAAGTATTAATCCCAAAGCCAGTCTGGGAGGTATTTTTCTAGAAATCTGCCCTCTGCCCAGTATTTCTCATTTAAGTGCCACTTGCTTTCTCGTTGCTTGTGATCTTTACAGTTCACCTTCCAAACTTCATCCTCTCTGACTGAAGTCCGTGTTTTGTGTGCTGTGTTGTCTCTCATGCACTGTGTGTGTCTGGGTGAGGATCTACCACATAGGCTTGATCTACAGAAACAGCTTATTTTATTTGCAGACAAGTTTGCTTGGGTATGAGCAGTGCCTGGTAAATGCTATGTTGATTTTCATTCTAAGTTGTTTATTATCCAGTTGCACCCACATCTTTTAATTGCCTTCTTTCCTTCAGACTGTTCTCTAAAGCTTTCGTAATGCTGATGTCAGCCTAGCAGGCTTGTTGCTGCCTGAATCCTGTCTTCAAGCCAAACTCTTCAATTCACACACTGAATTTGCTGTTGTGGTTGCAGAGAACCTCCCTCCTTTATTAAGAGTCTCTGCAGCCAAGACAGCATATTCTTTCACTGCTGCTTCCAGAAGTCTGGAATTGGCATGATCCAGTCTTTCCCTCACTTCACACATGTCTGGCTGTCTTTACAATCAACTAGTACACCTAAATATTCACAGCTTTAAAATCTATTCCCTTTTCCAAGGACAGCTGGCAAGACATTGAAGCCCCAGATCCTGCTTCGGTCTTGATGTCACACGAGAGAAAGTAGCTTCAGCTGTATTGGGACAGCACTGAAATCTGGGCTATAGGAGGAAAGAAGGGAGGAAGTGTGGCACCTTTTTAAGCTCCAAAAGAAAGCCTGAAAGCCCTTGTAGTGCAAGAGACTCAAAAATGTTCCTGAGCTTCCTTTCAAGCTCATCTTATTCAGTGATTTCTGGTCAATGTCTCTGCCTCAGCACGGCAGTTTTGGTCTCCTGCTCCACATCACTCCTATTCCCTTGCCTCATCATTTGAAGATTCAAAGGACAAATGTGATACTTCCTTCTGCCTGTCTCAGTGAAAAACACTTCAGATTTGGATCACAGACATGCACTGTGTTGGTACTTCTCACCCAAATAGTGATCCCACTGTTGCTAAGAGTTGGTGTTTTTTCCCCTTTAGAAAGTTGATATGCCTTGGCTAAGTGATGTCCCTACTTTCAGATGCAGTTGTGGCAATGCTACATTTCCAAGGATTACCACTGCATGTGGTGGAATCTGGGAACATTGGCAACAAACCAAAAAGTCAGGAGAAGAGCCAGGATACGAAGATCCTGGCAGCTCCTCCATGATAGAATATCTTTCTGTACTCAGGGCCATGGTACCAAAATGCAGCACAAACCATTAATTCACTCACGTGATACTCCCTCTTCAACACCATTTATTTCAGTATTTCTTGACCTTCCCAAACTTCTTGGGAGTCCCAGGGGCATTCCAGATATGGGTAAACCAATAGCACAGGAATGGGGTGCTTGGCTCACTCTCAGCATGAATGAGTGGAATAGGAGAGATGTGTAAACTCCAGCCAGTGTCTGGCAACAGGGAGGGCTAGGACAGGAGTGTGTGAGCAGTGGTGCTGCAGGTGGTGGGGCTGAGGGGTGGTGAACAGGGGGTGGCCACTTGGGGTCATGAGGCAGGGCTGTGTTGGGTGTCAAAGGCTGATCTTAGTGGGGTGGACTCCGTTAAATTGCTGTCTACAGCCTGCTGCTGGCCTGCCTACCGCTGTGATGGCCAGGTGATCCCAGGTGTTTTGGGGATGCTTTGGGCACAGACAGCCTGGACTTGTCTCTGTTCACACACCTGCAGCTGCTCTGACCCAGCCTTACAGAGAATGGACATTCCATCCCATGGGACACAGTGGATGCTGCCCTCCTCATGCACCAGTGCTTCATGGAGCTGTGCAGGGCCACAGCTGCATCTGCCCCTCTGCCGTGGGGCTTAACCCTGGCTCCAAAAGTCACCGTCCTGGCCCAGCCAGGATCCCGGCTGCCTTTCTCCTCGGGATGCTGTGTGTAGTGCGAGCAGACAGTTTCTGAGTGGGGACACTTCCTGCAGTGGAGCCTTGTAAAAACCAAAATCATGCTGCAGGGCCAGGCCTTGCTCTGGAGGCTTTGGCAGCACGCGGGGCAGGGATGGTGTCATCACTTCAGAGCGCACAGGCCGTCAGGAGGCAGCCAGTGCCGGTGTCTTCCCCTGCCAGCTCAGCACTCCCGGCCTCCTCCAGCTGCGCAGGAGCAGCCTGGCAGGGATTTTTTTTTCCTTTTTTTTTTTTCTCTCTTCCCTTTTTTTTTTTCTGGAATCCTGTACAGCAAAAGCATAGCAGGGATCCCAGGGGGTTTGCTGCTATCCAGAGAAGATGCCTTGTTCTCTGCCAGATCTTGCGCTGGGGAAGGGCTGGAGGAAATCCATTTTGCAACGTTTCTGCTGGGGCTGTTGGCAAGAGCCCCACCAGGTGCAGCAGCCACTGGCCAGGCTGGTCCCTCTGAAAAGAAGAGGACTAAAGAGGTCAGAGCGTGGCTGTGACCTGCCTGACCTCTGCTCCCTCCCCACTTTACTGCAGATCTGCCTTTTGTTGAGCCCAAAGAGCCTCCTGCCGAGCCAGCGCTCCTCCGGGGGCCATGACCTGACGCTGCAACGGGCACTGAAGCCTTTCCCTGGGACGTTTCCACGCTGCCCTGAGCAGCACCAGCACGAGCTATTTGCATTTCTAGCAGCCTTCAGTCAGCCTGAACCACCCGGGGTTTGCTTCTGTCCCGGTGAGAAAGGTTCTGGTTGATGCTTCTGATAATCTCGAAAACAAACGCCTCCACATTGTTTTTACTAAATATAGGAGCAGCGTCTGCTGCAAGGTGCTGCTGGCAGCCCTCAGCGAGGTCACAGTCCTGCATCCAACAGGAGTTTATCAGCCCCAGCCAAAGGGGAAAGGGGCTTGAGTTTAGTGCTCTCTGTTGGCAGATGTGAACTGCAGTGAGTCGAGTTTTCAAGGTCAATCTCATTCCCTGTCATTAGCAGAGAGCTGAGCCTGGAAATGTGAAACGGGGCTCCTGTGGGATGAGCATCTCAGCCCAGCACTGTACATTGGATCTTCTGCTTATCTTCCACTGGCACAGATGCCATTTCACCCTCCTGTGGGGTAACTGATATAGAGGATTGAGGAAGAAACTGTATCTTCTTGTTGAGTCACATCTTGATCAATCCAGTGCTGCAGGAAGTGTCATTTCCCACGGACGCGCAAGCGTACAGGCACTGCTGATGAAATCTTGTGAGGTCAGGCAGTCATTTCCTCCTAATTGCAGCTCCAGGAATGAATAATGCTTAGCTGAGACCCTGGTGACTTTGTGCTTTGGAGCAGTTTTCATTTAAGCAAAATACAAGCATGTGAAAATGAATACAGGATCTGGAATTTTCCTTCTGGTTATTTTGGTTATACAGATGCCATCTGGGACTTGTATAACAAATTTGGGGTTGTTTGGTGACGGTCAGTGAATGAAAAGATCCAGAGCCCCAAACTGTCATGAGAAAAGCTTCTGTTAGAAACCTTCATGTTGCCAGAAATGGCTTGTGGCAGATGCTTTTTCCAGAAACTTGGAGGACTGGAAGAGCCTCCCAGGCCACAGTTTCCTGAACCATGTGTCCTATCTTCCCCTTCAGAAAAAAACATAATTCTCAATTTTAAAACTCATGGTGTGATTCCTTCTGTGGAAGCCAACTCCAGGGCTGCACAACCCCCATGGTTACAAACCTTCTCATGGGGAAAGTGTTGTGGCATCCTCTGCCAGTGGAGAGAGTCAGAGCCAAGAAGCAGAGGGTGGGTGGGTGGTGGGAGAGCTGCTTGGAGGTGTTGCTGCAAGCAAGAGCCTGTGCCCCTGCCATGGCTGCCTCCATGGGTTGGGTTTGGGATATCCAGGCCACATGGTTCTGCCCCCCCTGTGCTGGAAACAGGTCTCTGGGGCTGAGGAATGGCAGCTGAAGCAGATGCTTCCTAGCCTGGAAGGTGGTTGCATCCCTAAATAATTAATGAACATGAGAACTTGAGCAGCTGTCACTGATTGGGTTTCTGGTGCAGCACTCAGGGCTGGCCAGATCCAGCCTTGGATTTGGTGCTGCTGCAAATGGACCTCCAAAGTGAAACAGCTGATCTGCAGGGCAGGGAGGGGCAAGGACTGTCTGAGTGGCTGTCTTCAGCTTCAAGCACCAGAGGAGACACTGCTGGTTTAGAAGGAAGGAAAAAAAAATATGAGTAGCTGGTAAGAACTTCAGTTGATTTACCAGTCAGAACAAAGCACCTGACCAGTTTTTGTGCTCCTGTCTGTGTCTCTGAGCCTGGAAGTGCAAACTCTGAGCCTGTGGGGGCTCAGCACAGAGCTCACAGTGTTGGATCTGGCCCTTCTGCCAAGCTCAGAGGACATCTCACCCGTCACAGGGCTGTGGCAATGCTGGTCAGGTCCTGTCTCCTCTGGGCCTTTCCCCTGAACATACNGGGCTGTGGCAATGCTGGTCAGGTCCTGTCTCCTCTGGGCCTTTCCCCTGAACATACAGCCTGGGGGAAGTGGCATTTCCCAAAAGCACATGAATCAAACTTTTCCCAATTGCTTTTGAAATTGGAACAAGAGCAATTACCTTTATTTATGGTCTTTTATTTGTTAAAAAATCAGTCTGGACCTTTTGACTCCTAACTGCGGGTTCTGTTAAAAAGTAAGGGGGAGGGACGAGCATTGCTTGAGCATCGCTTTCAGAGCAAAAATGGGTTTGTCTCTTCTTGGGAGATGTTGTCTTATCCCAACTTGGGCGTCTCAAGAGAAGGTGAGGGAAGCAGACCCTTCCAACCCCTCTGACTTTCCTCACTCCTTTTTCAGCCTCCGAAGATATGAGATCCACCTGGCAAAGCAAGGCTGGTCGCAGCCCTCTCCAGACCCTATATGAGAGTGACCAGGTAAGGGGACAGGGACCGAGAAGTGGTGGGGCAAAGGTCGAGTGGAGCACTGAGTGCTGACTCTGTCTGCCACCACTCTGGTGTGTGGGGCACTGTGCCATGTCCAGCCACCCCCAAGGTCCTTGCAAAGAGCTGACCCTCTGTCTGTGTCTAAAAGACAAGACCGCACTGCCTGGGGGAGTAACTTGATAAAAACTGCTTATGGCAGTTGTTGGTACTTAGACAAAGCTTTTAATTACCATAGCTGGACAAGCCTGGGAAATTTCACCATCTGAACATTTCAAAACCTACTTTGGGCCATTATAGCAGGGCAAGAGCATCATTACTGCCCTTCCTGAGCTAATAATTGACAGATGTTTCTTGTTAGGTGCTGTATATATATGCACACGCATAGGTATGTGCACATTTATATATTTACATATATATAGCTGGTCTCAGCCATGGGAGATTTATAATCCTGGGACGTCTAAGGCCTCTCCATGACCCTGAGCTGTGCCAGCTATACCTGCTGAAAAATGAGCTGCCAGGCACAGCCTGGGCGGAGAATCACACCTTTCCAGGTGGGGTTAGTGCAGGAAAGGTGTCCCGCTTGCCCTTCACATTGGGGTTTGTGATTGGAGCTGCAAAAAGTGTTTGTTTGTTCCTTTCTGCTGCATTTCCTGCAGGGCAGGCAGTTTTTCCCTTGTGCAGCCACACTTGCCTTTGCAGAGGGATCTTCACCCACAACTTCCCTGCAGGAAGTCCTGCGGGAAACCACCCTCCAACGGGTCCCATGCCACGTGCCCCAGCCACTGAACATGCCCTGCATCTCCCCATGTCCATGGGGCTGCAGCCCCCAAGAGCAGAGGGCAAACTCTGCTGCTTCCCCACTGCCCATGGGCAGTTCCCAGTGCAGCCAGGGCCAGATCTTTCCATGTGTGTTGCTCTGTGTTACTGTCTAGGTTGATGCTCTTGTGTCTGTAAGCAGCCAAAGAATGTTTACTCTCTGAAAAATGGCAAATATTGATTCCCTTGGCCATGATGCCAGCAAACCCTGACGCTGCTGGAATGTCGTGGTGTTATTTCCTTAAAAGTGATACTTAATTTCCCTGGCTTTTTAAGAGAAGGAAATGAAGAGAGCAGTTTTGCTCTGAAATAACTGCAAGACATGCATTTATTCCAGTGGGCAGCTGCTGAAAAGTAGTCACATTTATCTGTTGCCATGCCTGCAGACAGTGTCTGTCTGTCCGTCTCTCTCTCTGGTCCAATAGTTTTGAATTATGCAAGTGCAGGAAAAAATACCTGAAAAAAGTCACATTATTAAAATGCCTCTTTTTTTTAAGCCCTTGCAAAAAAGTTTTCCAATTCTAAAAGCTGATGGGGAGGCTCCAAACCAAAGAAATTTCTACTGAAAGGTTTAGCTGTATTGCAACGCCACATAAGATTGCTTCTTCAGCTGTGGTTATCACCTCCCTAGGTCCTGTATTTTCTTTGTAGCCCAGTAACCAACAGTGTCAGAGACGTATCTTGGTGGCAGTAACCACCACATCTGTTCACCTGCATTTCCTTCATTTGGGCATTCTCCTTGTTGGAAGGAGCAAGGATGGGATGCTTTCTCCCATCCCTGTCTCAGATTACTGCCCATGCAAGTTCCTAGAGAAAGTAGTCACTAAGGTGACCTGGGTGAGGTCATTTGTTTTGTGGAAATGAGATCCAAAAGGGTCCTGAGTGTGGTTCATCCCTTGCAGAAGGAGCTGTTTGCCCAGATGTTAGTGTCTCTCTGAAGATGGCAGATCTGCTGGGTCATCCACAAGATGGACAGTTTGTCTCAGTGTCCCAGCTCCTGGCAGGAGCTGTACAAGCCCTTACAACACTGCCCCTTGAAACACCTGACTGGCCCCCAGGGCAGTGAGGGAGCACCTGAAGCCTGGCAAAGGGTATCCTTAGGCATTTCCAGGCAGTGACAGATCTCAGCAGCCATGTAGGCACCAAGGCCTGTTCTTGCCCTTCCTCTGGAGGTTGCCACATCTTTGCTGTGGCACCATCTGACACTGGGAGGGCTGTCTGTACTGCCCCAAAGTGGGAGCCACTGTGATGTTGTGACATGGTGGTCACTGCATGGCATCAAAGCCACAGCCCTGCGGGGTCAGGGCTGCCCTGGGGTGGTGCTTGGTGCAGCCATTCCCAGATGAGGCTGTTGGATGTTCCCAGCAATGGCAAACACGGAACTTCCCAACTCTTGTGAGCAAAACAGGGACGGAGCGGGCAGGAGGAGGAGGGGACTTTCCCCTTTCTGACTTCCTGGAAATGGTTTCCTTCCCCAGATGTTCTAATGACATTTTGGGATTTCTGATTAAAACCATGACAGGAAAGGTCATGTTCTCAGATCTGGAGGGGGTTTTCACTTGGGTCAGGGATTAAGGGACTCTGGGCTTCTGGCAAGCCAATGCAGCAGCTGCCAGTTCTTGATGCAAGGGTCAAAAGGGTTCAAGATAAAGGACCATATGTTGATTCCTTGTCCCTGTGGCCAAAGGAATCTGTGACCAGAGCTGAGGCGTTGGACTGGCCTGTGTGGAAGAAGTCCCTCAGGAGAAGGAACCCAAAACCCTCAGGACGGGCCCCACCACCACCTACTCCCTGGCTCCTCTCCATCATACCTGCCACCCCACCTCATCTCCAGCTCCCCGCCTGGTCACCAGAGTTTGACCATCAGTGTTAGAGACCATTTCCATTTGCCTTTCCTTGGCAGGACACCCAGGTTGTTTCTATCCAGCATGTCCAAATGTGCGTGCCACGTTTCTGCCCTCGGCTGGGTGTCACAGCACGCATGTGTGTGGGTGTCAGTGTGAGGCAGCAATGCCCCTTTGCAGCAGGAGGTGGGCAGGGCCCTATGCCAGCAAACAGGCTGTGCTTTCTGTCCCTGGGGCCATGCATCCCCCTGGGCTGGTGTAAAGGAGAGCATGTTAGCCCTGTGTGTGTGTGTGTGTACGTGTGTGTGTGTGCACGTAAAAACGCTCCATTACTGACCCTCTCTGCACTGCCTGCTCTTCTCTCATCCCCTTTGATTTTTCTTCTCATCCAGCTCCTCATCACATTTTGTCCTTTCTTTTGATGCCAGCCTGTCCAAGGATTAAATGCACCAAATCAATTGTGTTCAAAGTCAGTGCTGCCTCCAAAAATCCCACATGGGTAACAGGCCAACCCAGTAAAGGGGAGGCAGTGGGGACAGTTGGGGGCCAGGTGTTGTGTGTAGGCTACAGTCAGCTTGGGCAAGCTGGTGACCATCTCTGTTGGGTTTTTTCTCCCCAGTTTGAGCAGTCGTCCCTACAGGCAGTTCACCAGCAGAGACGGGAGATGTTGAGCAACGTCTGCAGCCGTTACACCCGCAAGCGGCGTCTCCTGCAGCCGGATGACTTGCGGCACTTGGTGGTGGACGACACGCACGGGCTGCTCTACTGCTACGTGCCCAAAGTGGCCTGCACTAACTGGAAGCGGGTGATGATGGTCCTGACGGGGCAAGGCAAGTACCAGGACCCACTGGAAATCCCCGCCCACGAGGCCCATGTCCCCTCCAACCTGCGCACCCTCTCCGAGTACAGCGTTCCCGAGATCAACTACCGCCTGCGCAGCTACCTCAAGTTCGTCTTCGTGCGGGAGCCCTTTGAGCGCCTGGTCTCAGCCTATCGCAACAAGTTCACCCTCAGCTACAACACGGCCTTCCACAAGCGCTACGGGACCAAGATCATCCGGCGGCACCGGCAGGAGCCCAGCGACAGGGCCCTGGAGCGCGGGGACGACGTGCGCTTCGAGGAGTTCGTGTACTACCTGCTGGACCCGCGGACGCAGCAGGAGGAGCCCTTCAACGAGCACTGGGAGCGGGTGCACTCGCTCTGCCACCCCTGCATCATCCACTACGACGTGGTGGGCAAGTACGAGACCTTGGCCGAAGATGCCAACTACATCCTGCAGCTGGTGGGGGCCGACACGAGCGTCAAGTTCCCAGCTTCGTCCAAGACCACCAGGACGACAGATGACATGACGGCCCAGTTCTTCCAGGACATTAGCCCCTTCTACCAAAGGAGACTCTTTAATTTATACAAAATGGACTACTTGCTCTTCAATTACTCCATCCCCTCGTACCTCCGCATCCGATGAGGCAGGGGCTGGGGGGAAGAGGTGAGGGAGAGCTGGATAACTCTCATCTTGCCACAATTCCTCCCTCCTGCCTTGTGTTCTTCTCTTGGTTGACTTCTTCCTGTGCCCTTTTATTAGGGTCTGCTCCACCTCCTGATGCCTTGTTCATGCACGGTATGGAGGAAGAGCACTTCTCAAAACACTGGGGCTGGAGCTTTTCCTTCCCTTTCCCTCCCAGCCTTCAGTATCTACAGGGAATGGTAGTGGGACTGGACACTGCTTGCCTTGGTTGGGGACTTCCTTTTAACTAAGAGACTCCTCTGTAGATCCAAGTCTTGGGAAGGCTCCTTTTTTGGGCAGGATCCCTTCAGGTCTTTCTCCTCCTTACTGGCCTGTTTGGGGGCAGACATGGAGTCTCAGGGGTCAAAGTGGAGTGTATCAGAGATTTGCATAGAACCAGAAATAAAGCAATAATTTAATGTAACTTTTTCCTTTTATTTAAAATTGCTCTCGCCTTTTCTTTTTGTCTTGTTCTCCTCTGTCCTCATCCCACTTCTCACACCGCCCACTACTGAGGGGGGTGTAACCCACAGAGATGTGTTACTCTGACCACATATTTATCCCTGGAGGGACTTTTTGTTCCTCTCCTTCCACATGCTCTCAGTTGGGGTGCAAAATACTCCAGAGACAGAGAGGAAAGGCTTGCAGCAGGTCCACGGTGCTTTCTCCTGAACTACCACAGCAGAGCACTTCATTGCCTGTGTGTGGATATCTCTGGATTTCCGGTCAAATCCATTTAATCCGAGCCCTACACATCCCATGTTTTTGAAAGCAGATGATAACAGTTGTAAAGCCATGTGTACAGCATGGGTGCAGGTGTCTGCTCTGATGAAATCACATCATCCACAGCATCCTGCCCATGGCCCCTCTGGGCAGGCAGGGCCCTGCTGGCAGCGCTGGTTTCTCTCCCCCTGACAGCACAGGCTCCTCCTGTGTGCAGCCCCTTTATAAAAGTTACGAAGTGTTTTGGGGAGCACTGGGCTGGGGTGTGGGAGGTTGCTGTGGTAATGGAGAGGTAATGTTGGACTGGGAGGCCAGGTCTCTGTGTGTGTTTCCCTCTGTGTGTGAGAGAAAAAAAATGAGAATAAAAATGGGGAGAGAGACACCTAGAGGGAAACAGTCCTTTGCCTGGCTGCCTTTAGATAATCATTCCTTGAAGGAAAAATGGGGAGGAGGGGTGAAACACAAAAGAAAATGACAAACCAAGCCCTAGGATTTTAAATTAAAATCAGTCCATATTTCAGTCTTTCCTTTTCTCTGGCTTTGGCTTGCTGGCCGCCTTTGTAAATAAGCACGCTGGTAATAGATGCTGTGGAGTGTGTCTGCTGGCTCGGCTGCAAACACTTGGCTTACTAGTGCAATACAATGGGAGGGTTTATAAAACCACAGTGCTCTCAGGCTCTGCAAAAAAATGATGTTTCCATCTAACAACTTTCAGCTGTTGTATCTTAACCTTTCTCCTCTCTGCCTCTGACTGGCATCTATATGTTGACACTCCCTCCTTGCTTGCTCTGTGTGGAGATTGGGTTTAGCAAAGCAATGAAAAAGAAAAGTAAATGAAGCTGCAGGTGATCCTGGCAGTGACTGATTCTCCCAATCTGGACTGGAGATCTAGCAGAAATGGCCTTTCTCATGCTATCTTAGAATCTCCCTGTCTAGCTGAAATGCAAAGCACAGAAACAAATGTGATGCAACAAATTTCATCTGCAGCGTTCAGGCTTGGAGTGCATTCCTCCTGCTTTCTCAGGAGTCTTGTGTTCCCTGCTTAGAGCTGCCTCTGCTTAGAAAAATCATTGTTCAAATCACTGCAGGATCTTTTCATTGCTTGTTGTCATGAATCATAATTCGGGGTCAGATGCAGGGTCATAAAGAGATGGATTCTTGGATGGTTGGTTGTTTGTTTTTCTCCTAAATACTGTTCCCTGCAGGTACCTCTAAAGCACTGATGGCACAGTGAGTGGCAAGGACAGATATACTCGCTCCCAGCTGTGCTGTCTGTGGGTGTTTAGAAAATATCTGGCTGGCTGGGAGCCGCTTTGGGCTTTCTTTGGTGTGAAAGTGAGGGAAAAACAACCTCAGGGCTTTGTTCTTCAGCCACGTGGTTTCTACTCTTTCCTGCAATGGTGACAATGGGGAGATGGTCCCAGTTGTGAGTGGCTGTTTGATTGGCAGCCTGTCTGTCCCTGGCATCCCCTGGCATCTGACCTGACCCACTGACCCAGTCAACAGCCCAGCCACACACAAATGGAGCAAATGCAGCCCTCCAGCCTTGGCCTGGGCTGCTAAAGGCAGTACCCTGTAAAGGTGTCTTTTGGGTCACATAGGACCTTCAGAAATAACCACATTTCTACAAAATCCCAACAGCCAGCATCCACAATCCACCCCACTTAGGTCATACCCTTGGCTTCCTCTCTGCCTACATTCAAAGCTTTCCAAAGCAAAACCTAACCTTGCAAACAGAAAAAAGGCACTTTGTATTTCTGAAGCGAACATCTTCAGCCTGGGCCGGAGCTTTCCGGGCCAGGAATTGCTCTGCCCGTGCCAAAGCCGAATTAATGGGACCAGGATGCTCCGGGGCCGGCTCTGGAGTCGGGATGCTGCAGGGTCGGGATGCTGCGGGACGGGGATCAGGATGCTGCAGGGTCCGGATGCTGCAGGGTCGGGATGCTGTGGGATGGGGGTCGGGATGCTGCGGGGCCGGGATGCTGCGGGACGGGGATCAGGATGCTGCAGGGTCAGGATGCTGTGGGGTCGGGATGCTGCGGGGCCGAGATGCTGCAGGAATGGGGTCAGGATGCTGTGGGGTCAGGATGCTGTGGGGTCAGGATGCTGTGGGGCCGGGATGCTGTGGAACCGAGGCCGGCGCTGGGCAGCCGCGGCCCTCGCCGCAAGCACAGCCCGACCCTTCCCGGTCCGACGGAAAGTGCTGGAGGACGGAGCTCGGAGGACCCCGTGTGACCGCTGATCCCAACTACAGGCGGTGTAATTCCCTGTACGGGCGCTGGGAACAATTTCTCTGAGGGCTCCTGATTGGTTGCGGCTTTTAAAACTGTTTCACTACGTCCCTTTTTCTTTTTAAGGAAAAATATCAAGGAGGCCTGGGCCACCTCAAAAGTGTAACTGGATTTGGTTTTCTCCTCTGCTTGGAAGTGGGAATGCGGCAGTGCCCGATGTGCAGCAAGGGCATGAACTACAAGGAGATGCCCCGGGGTCTGCCCCCAGGAGCAGGGCAGGGCATCATCCCCTCGGCCCTGCCCGAGCACTCCTCCGTGAGCAGGGAATGTGACCAGGAGAAGGTGCCAGTCCTGGCCTCGCTGAAGAGAGGACCGTGGTAGTAATGTCCCCCAGCCTCCTGCAACGTTCCCATCCTGGCCTCAGGCTGCAGAGCTTGGGACAAGCAACTCTAAGTGAGTCACGTTGGTCCTGGAGTTTGGCCCAAGGCTTGGGAGCTACTGGGAAGCTCTCAGAGCACCAGGGATACAAAAAAGCAAGAACAGCCTCACTTTGATATGTTCACGTGCACAAATATACAATGAAAATAATGATTATATTATAATGTATAATAGAATTACTGCTGGGTCAATCTACATATTCTATATCGAGCAATTACATTTGTATATGGTTATAATACTTAATAGACATTTGGCTTATGCATGTGTACCTGTGTGTGTCTGTACACCACCCTTTAATTATATAAATACTCACACACCCCCCAGCATAAAAGAGAGAGTACCTTCCCTTGCTGCACTGTTGAGCTTTGACACAGTCCAGTGTGGGTCAGCAGTTAATGAAGAGCCAGCCCCTTCCTCCCTGTGCCTCCAACAGCTCCAGCCTTCAGAGTGTGGTGGGCACTCTGCCTGTGCTGTGGGTTTTCCATGCTGTGGAGCTGCTGTCCCCATCCCTCATGGCCCATGTGAAACTGTTGAGTTTCTCCTTCCAGTAGAACAAAATGGAGCTTCAGCAATCAGGAGGTTTCCTTCTAGAGCTTGCTGTGCACCACAGATTGGGTTGTTTACCAGCTGGAGGATTAAATAAACTTTCATTGAAGGAAAAAAAAAAAGGTGTTCAAGTATGTCTTGGAAGCAGTGTCTCCCTTGAAGGAGGCTTTTCAGACTTACTGTATTTGCTGGCTGGCATTTTGCTTGTCCTTAGTAAGGAAGCTCCATCCCACGGAGAGTTTCTGGAAAATTACGGTGTTAGGATTAAGGAAGTACGTGGAAGCAGTGGGGGGGAGAAAAATAAATGGTTTGACTTTGACTGTCCCTGAAAACAAGCCCCTGTTCCCATCTGCTTCTACAGATGGTGACAGCCCCTTCTTTGCCTGCAAAGAGAAACCCTTATGCACCCAGGAATGGGGGAACCCCTGACCGACCTTCCTCCCTTGTTCAGCTGGGATCTCCCCAAGGTCCCAGCAGCAGCCCCAGCACCTCAACACATGTGGTGGTGCAGGGCAGGCACCCACCCTCTCCCAAACTCCAGTGCTCTTCCTCAGTCCCCATCCCACAGCACTGACATGAACCTGAGATTTAGTTTAGTGGGGGACAAGCAGTGGCTGATGTCAGGAGCAAGCCTACCTGCACTGCTAATACACTGGGAAATTAAACCATTGGACATTAGGAAAAATTATATTGTTTCACTGCCCACTACTAGAGTCTAGATCAGCTGGCTGATGGCTGCACAGGGCTCAAAAATAGCCAATCTCTTTCTCTGCCAACACTCCACGTTTTCCTTTATCCCCTCTAAAGATTACAACAGGATAAGCCTTCCACTAGCATCTCACAGCATTGGATGGGTTTCTCAGGCCAGGGCCAGCACTGAGCCCAAAGGGGCAGTCCAGCAGCCAAGGACTAAAGAGCAGTAAAAAGAGAACTTCTTTCAGTTCTCTTCTCCCACCTCCTCCTTTTTTAAGGCTATTGCTTATTTGGGAGCCATGATGAGGACTAAATACAAATAAAAGCCACTGTTGGCTGGAGCTGAGGTGCTGATGACTTTGGCAGGCTGGGTCCAGCTCAGTGAAAATCTGGGCACAGTACTGACACAGATAGCAGAAGAGAAGCCAGGCCCACTGCTGGGTTAGATTGAAGACAGAAATCACTATGAAATGTCCCCACCCTGTCTGGGCTCTACTACCCACACAAGTCTGCTCTGAAACTAAAATCTGTGGAAGAAAAGGGAGGAAAACAACCCCCTCCCCAAATATTCTCCCTGACAAAATCCCTCCAACAACAATACCACAGGGAGCATAAAACCAGGTAGGACCTGCTGTGATGTACTGAAAGTTCTTAAAAGCTGAGGAGCCTGCAAGTATTTAAGCATCAATTTTCTGCTTTTAAGGGGAGGGAAGGGGGAGGATGCCTGGACAACTCATGGGCTTCTGGCCCTGCTGGGGCAATTGGTACCAGGGGACAGAGCAGAGCTGCCCACTCCCTGGAAAGACTGAGGGTGCTTTCTTAGATGAGCAAGTTCAGATGGAGTTACAGGAATGCTGATCCAAGCTGTGCTCCGGGGGTTACATACAAGCTTTGTTAGCAAAGGCCCTTTCTCATTTGCACAGAGAAGAAAAAAGGAGGAAAGAGAAAGAGTAAACAGGCTGAGCAGCCAAATAACTAGCCTCTAACTGCCCTAAAAAAAAAAAAAAAAGGAAAAAATCCCCTTTTATTGAAACCATTTCCTTTGGTTATATCATTTCTCTTGAGGCTGGAAGCAATTTTAAGTCTTAAGTGCATTCCCTGAACTAAGTGCATGGGCATGAGGCTGATGCTTGGCTGCCCACCAAGGGATGCCCTGGAGAGCAGCACATCTTGCTGTGCCCTCTGCCATCTCCTCACATCACCTCTGAGCCTCAGTGCCTTCTGCAAGGGGGCAACCCCGAGCCCAGCATGGACAAGGCGCAGCACAGGTCACCTTGGTGCAGCTGCGTCCCACAAGTAGGACACAGGTGGCATCCATTACGTGTTCCCATCCATGTTCTCTGTCAACACTGACAAGCAGAGTTCTACCCAGAAATCCCCCAATGAAGGGACATACCAGTGCCAGGGCCTTGCTGCAGGCACACAGCAGAGAAGCAGCTGGCACTGGGCACTGGGATTTGATGCTGGAGGAGTGTGACTCGGGTCCCTTGTAGTCTGCATCGGCCACCTGCTCCAGTCTAGGTCTTCTGCAGGACTGGAGGAAGCAGGGGCAAATCTGTATTAGTAAGAGAAAAGCAGAAAGAGTTTCACATGTTCAGGATCCTTTTGAGGGCTGGGGTGTCCCCAGCAGCTTGGCTTTAGCACCAGCCTTACCTGATTCACAAGATTAGCAAAAGCACCAAGCTCCAGATAGGACTCCTCTGAGGTGGTGGGGACAATGCAGCAAGGAGGAGGAAACATGGTGCTGAGGCAGGAGGAGTTTTTTTGCCAGGACTGCTCAAGCCAGTGCTGAATTGGAGCTAATAAAGGATTACAACGTAAAGCACTGAGCTTGAGTTATTAAAATATATATGTATCCTCTGATGCAGCCCCTCCAACTGGCAGTCAGATGCTTTGCTTTCCCTCCTGGCCCCCAGCAGCTGCAGCTGCTGCAATTCTCTCCCACGGGCGCTCTGGCCAAGCAGAGCCGACAGCACAGAGGCTGCAGGGGAAGATAAAGCAGCGAGACTCCAGCCAGGGCAGCGTGTGCCTCACATCCTGAATCCTCCCTGCCCGGGAGGTGCCGTGCACAGCCTCTCCAGCTCGGCAGCGTGGGGCAATTTGTCCTTCATGACTAAAAAAGGAAGAGGAAGCTTGGAGAAAGCGGAGACAACAGCTTGGTTCTTTCTCAGGGAGTGCTTTTCCCCATGCCTAGCAGCCCAGAGCTGAACAGCTTTTGCTCTTAGGGGCCTTCAGCCATGTGTCAAACCCATGCAGGGGCTTCAGCTTTACAGCAGCTCTGGGACACCAGAGCAGAAATGGGAGCAAAGAAACACCCAAGGCCAGCAAGCACCCAACACAGCTCAGATTTAAGTGTTTTAGAGCTGGCAGATCCTTGAATGAGGCATCTGTCTGCCAGCAGACTGGGGGACTTGACCTCCCCTTTTCCCTTCTCCAACAAGGAGACAAATAATTAATAAAGGTAAAGCCTAGTGACATTTTTCAAAGGTTTGATCCATGTCCTTGGCTCCTGACTCTTCAGCATCTTATCTGGAAGACTATTGCTTCAATTTCAGTGAGAATTGGCTGCTTTCAGCCCCACAAGCCTCCCTGACATGTCCCTGGTAGCACCAGATTGCCACCCTGGAGCAAGGACTTGAGGAGCCTTGTGCCTGATCATCACCCAGACCAACACAGGCAGCTTCTAGACTCATCCCAAAGCAATTGTTAATGAGTGGATGGTGGCTGTGGGAGAGGGAATGGGCTTTAGTTCTAACTTGAAACATGTGGGTGGCAAAAAGTTCTTGGTTAGGAAACACTGATTTTCCTGAAGCCCTATTAAAATGGTGTTGTCCAATGCTGAATGGATGAGAAAGAAGCAACAAGCTCTACCTGACATGTTAGAACTAGAAACAGGCAGAGTCATGGCAACAAAAAAGCAACCCACAAATCCACAGCATTACTTTTTTTTACCCACTTTATTTATGTGTGTGTTTTTATAAACATTTTAACTACTGGACATTTCATAAACCGTAAAAACAAACCTTCCTGCCCCCAAAATGCAATCTAACCAGCTTTTTGGTCAGACACCAGCAATGCTGCCAGGGCAGGTAGGTGGTATCCCTAGATAACCTCCCACTGGGCATGAGCCAGCAGCTCACTGCCTCAGATCCTGAGCCTCTGAGCGATGGAGAGGAAACAAGTTTAAAGACCTGGTTGCTCTCCAGCTCCAGGGATTCAGCAGGAGGAAAGTGGGCTGAATCAAGATTTTCCCTTGATGGAAAGTCAGAGTCCAGTGGAGGGGCTGCAACATCCACTTGCAGGATCAGACGCAGTGACCTCGTCAGGCTTTGGAGCAGCCTTGGGGCCACACCAGTGCTGGGGACTGAAACCACGGCCCAAATGCTCCTTCCTTCCAGTGGCCCAAATGCTCCCTGTTGCCTTGTCTTCCAGGTGTGGGTGTGAGCAGCAGGTGCTTCTTAAAACCATCTCGCTCACTTGCAAGGGCACGAGTTTGTGGGTGCTGATTCCTCGGGGCAGGTGAGCCTGGCTTTAAGGCACCATGGGGAGGGCAGGTGGGGTGGCAGGGTGGCAGGGGAGGCCCAACCCAGCCAGGTGACCCAGGGTGGATTGCCAGGAACCCCGTGGTCCTGAGGAAAGCACCGTATCACACGAGTGACAAGAGCAGCACATGGACTCTCAGTTTCCCAGGTTCATGTCTGTGCCGTGGATGAGCCACACCAGGCGGAAACAGATGGCCAGGAATCCAGTGCCCAGGAGATCACCCAGGGCAGTGAGGTAGGGGATGGAGAAATTATCTGGGTCCAGAGCCTTCCTCCACATGAGGCGCACGATCAGGTCGGCCACGTAGAGCAGGATCCCCACCTGAGAGAGGCAAGACAGGCCCTGCTGTGAGGCAGGGGAACGCACAGAAACCCTCAGCTCAAAGCCAAAGTGGCCATGGCCAGGGTACCAGGGCTAACAGGGATCACTGAGCACCTTCCCCACAGAGCTGGTGTGGAGATCCTGCTCCAACTGCTCACCAGCACTGCCTGCCCAAACCAGAGCCTGGCTGCACCAAAAGCAGCTCCCAAAAGTGCAGCTCCCACCTCCTGTGCCTTGAATGGGAGAGCTCCCACTCGCTCCACCAAAGGGTTCCTGACAATATGCAGGCAGCCCCAAAGGACAAGTTCATAGCCAGACTTTCTTCTCTTCAACATTCTTTTTTCCATTAGAAATTCAGGTCACGTCTACTTTGTTTTTCCTAAAAGTCTCAGTGGACAAGTGGAGTTTGAGGCAGTTTTTACATCAAAGCTATCCCAAGCAGAACTGACATGTTAGAAAAATAAAATAATTTCTTCTTTTTTATCTCAACATTTTAAAAATCTTTGCTGTGATTTCTTTTAATTCTTATTTCATTCCCAATTCTGATAAACAGATGGAGGAAAAAATACTTTGGTTAAAGACTTAAACAAAGACTGTCTCATTAATTGAATTAAGAAGGGAGAGAGAATTTGTACCCCACATCTGTGGTCCCTCCATGGGAGGCCATAGCACATCAGGAACCTAAGCCTGAGGCAGCATTTCCAAAGGTGAAAACTGCAAGCTGGTTTGGGAGAAAGGGAGGAAGAGAGATGGGGGAAGCAAATTAAATAACAGAATCACAGAAACTAAAGCTGGCTGGAAACTTGAAAGTTTTACCAAGATCATTTGTCTTCCCCAATTCAGGATCAAATACATCCACATCCTTCCTGATGGAAAATTTGTTTAACTTGTGCTAAACAACCCTCAGAGATGGAGATGCCACACCCTAAGCAATCAGCCCCGTGGCTTTTTTTCCCTGCTTTTGTTTTTCCCAAGGCCTAACATGAATCTGCCTTTTTCCATTTCAAATCCATGATTTAATGTTTTCTCCCCTGGTGACCATACAGCAAATGTTATTCTGTCCCTCCTTACAGAAATCTGCTAGTTTAAAGGTAGTTTAACCAGATTTTTCTTAAGCCTCTCTACTTTGGACTAATTAACCCCAGTCCATTCAATCACTCCTCTGAGGTTATGTTTTCTGGGCCTCTGATGTTCCTCTTTGGGCTTCCTCCAACTGACCCAAACTTTTCCCACCCCTTCTTTCTTACTATCTTTCATTATAAAGAATGACAGAAGGGAAAAAAAGGACCAGGCTAAGTGTATTCTCCTCCTCTGGCCTCCATGGGAATCTTTTGGGGTCAGTAGTGTTGCTGGGATGCTGTTCTATGCTGTCATTTATTCTTTGTATTTTCATGCTTGGCTTTGGTCGAGGAGCATAAAGAGAAGAATAAATATTTTCCTTTACAGCTATGGCTGTGCTGCTGGGTTTAGGGTTGTGCAAAGGTTGAGAAAAACTGATTGTTTACACACACAAGGAATTCACCCTCAGACACAAGGCTGCTTGTAAGGCAAAGTGAGAGTCAGCCACCTCACCATGCAAATTAATTAATCACTGATTTAAAAGGGCAAGTGAAGTCAGAGCCTCTATGAGTTCAGGCAACAGCCACATGCATTTCTGAGTGAGAAAAATAAATTTTACAGGGCAGGAAAAACAGCAAAAGGGAACAAGCAGGACAGATCAGACGATCTGCCTGTTGCCTACCAGGAACTTTTACTTTCAAAGAAGAAATGCTCAGGGCCTGGGTTTTCCCTTTGTTTTTCACCCACATGGCCCCATCCAGAGGATTCTCTAGGTCTTCACCATAATATGTGACACTGGTTTCCAAAAAGGGTGGGGAAACCTGCTGGGTGGAGTTCACTGCTTCTCACTTGCCCCTTGCTGGGGTGACTAGAGGCAGCCTAGAAATACATGGAGCTTAGAGACTGAAGAAGTGAACGCTTTAAAACAAGGTACTTCCTTGCTAAGTGTGTCTCTGCACACTCACTGCAGCTCAGTGGATGTTGAGAACTAGTTCCTCCTCTCACCCTAAAGCACAGTCGTGCTCATGTGGGAAACCAGAGCCTGGCAATTTGGGTGAAGTATTACTGGGCCTACAGAAGGTACATGATGCTTGGTAGAAGCACACCTGAGATGACAAGAAACAGAGCCTGCTGCTGGATGTTTTACTGTGACTCCTTTCTAACCTGGAGAACGCTGGTTTGATGTTGTCTGATAGGTCCCTTTTGGATGCGAGCTTGGGGTTTACCTGCAGCAAAGCAGCGGCCAGATAGAACATCACAAAGGTGAAGGACAGGGACGTGTGGCCTCCCTGCAGCAGGTGGATGGTGTAGAGGAACACGAGGTGCCCAGGGATAACCAGGAGGAACAGGACCCGGGCTGACTTGGAATTCACCCCTGCAGAGCACAGAGACAGAAACAGGGGTAACAGCAGCTGCAGAGGGTGGGGGAGGACAGGACACAGTGCATGTTTTAAAGCATAAACCTGGGGCTGTCCCCTCCCACCAAACACACTGCTAATGCCTTCTCCAGATGACACAGACATGGGAAGCATCTGCAGAATCAGCCCAACAGCTTTGTCTAGCGCTGAAACTACATGCCAAAGACTTTGTGCTCCATGCTCATTCACTCTGATTCTTGCAGACACTCCTCTCAGCTGCTCTCTGCCTCTCACAACTTCTGCTCTGCCTTGCTGCAACAGATTTTCCCAGTTTATAGTTTGATCTAGCACTAACTCTCAACCTAACAGGGAAAATCAAGAGGAACTCTATAAAGACAACAGACCCAAAATTGAGTTTTGCTGATGCTTAAGTATTTCCAGTGCTGAAGACGGAGGAATTGCTGATTTTCAGCAAGATTATGGTCTATTCACTGCTCTGTCCACAGGTGATGGCTCTAGGCTGGCCATTAAAATGACTTTCTGTTTGATCAAATCTAAGATTCTTTTTCAATTACTTTCTTTAGTGCTCCCTGAAGGCCACTTTCTTTGCATGCCAGTGAGCAAATATGCCATAAGCCTTTTTTTCACACTGCTCGCTGCAAAGATGTTTCCTCTCTGATCTGAGCATTCCCTGTGGAAGTGGGAAGTTCTGCCTTTGAAACCCACCTAGTCCTTCACCAACCAGGCTTGGGAAAGGACCTGTGATGACAGGCCTTGAGACATGGACACCAAGGGTTCAGGGTCTACCTGATGAGAAGAATGTGGTGCATGGGTTGGGCCAGTTCTGCCTCATCTTGTATGGCAAAACTCCAGGCATGCTCCAGAAGTGCAGGAATGTTGAAATTCGGCTGGCTTGGATGGCAACCAGATTCCCTCCAACACCTGTGAGGCCAAAACACAGAAAGCCTGTAAACCAGCTTCACCACAGCAGGAGACATCAGTCTAAAACCTAACCCAAGGTGAGTCATCTGCATCCACTGAGAGCAGCAGGGACAGAAAGAGAAAACCTGATCCCTGCATCCCAAGTGGTGCTGCACCATTCACTTTGCAGGAACAGCTCTTAAAAATCTGGAAGACTCCAGTAATTGTATCCTTCTGACTGCTGACTGAAAACACTTTCCTTTTCTCCCCAGCACAGGATGTAAATGCCATGTGGCCTCTGAAGAGGATGTAATTGCACCTGGTTTGACACAGGCTGTGAACAACACCTGGGGAAAGCAGTGCAGATGCTGCTCATGGCCACCTCTTGGATTCACTCACTCAGAGAGCCACTATTGTTTAAAAGACAACAAACATCACAGAGAGTGAATGTATGTCTGTCTGAAGGTACCTAACACACTTGTTAAATGAGAAGGAATCATGACAATGAATTAGAACCCAAATATGTTAGCTAATCAAAGTAAATTAATTCCTTCCAGACTGATTTATTCTAGCAAACATGAAAAAGCATCTACATTTTCCAGTAGAAAACAGAGAGATAATGATCTGTGGAGCAAACCTCCACCACCCTAAGTATTTTCAGGGTGGAAATGCCACATGAAAGATAACGGTGAGCCAGATGCTACAGGCTTCTCATGTTTTCCCTTTCTTGGAGAAGAAATCATCATTAAATGTGAAATTTTCCAGATGGGAATCAAAGTGAAAATACTCAGGCAGTCTCATTGTAGCTCAAGATGGGACCTGAGCCATGCACTGCCATGATTTGTACATGCAAAGTGAAGAGCTGCCTGTGCGAAGACACAGAGCACTGCATAACTCTGCCACCAGCTCTGCCAAACGGGTCACCTGTCCCCACAGAGTGACCTCTGGGTCAACCATTGCTCAACTAAATGGCTGTTGACTTTCCCAAGCAGATTCCTTGGCTAACCCTGCTGGAAAGGGTTTGTCAGCAAGGTGGTTGTCTTTACACAGATCCAGTAAGGTGGCAGCTGGGTGACACCCTCTGGCACTGCAACAGGACACCATGCTTTGGGGGTGACATGAGGCCAAGCCTGCCCTAGGAACCTGGGTTTCCCCTGGAATGGCCTGTCCTACAAGAATGTTATAATAGCAGAAAAATAAGACAGTGGATCTTCAGTGATACAAGGATCCCCAGCAGTTTGTAGTGATAGGTGTGTGTATAAAAGTACTGGGAAAATAAATATAAATATATAAAAATGTACACACCAAATACGTTGAGAGATATATATTAGAAAATCCAATTATCTCCAATCCACATGTATAATCTTTTATATACACACACATATATAATCTTATTATATTAATAATTAGCAACAATCTGTATAGGGGATGATTGCACAGCACAAATGACTGAGTGGAGGGAAGGAAACAAGGGAAAATGGATTTATTGTGATATCCCAGTAGGTTTGATGTTATGAGAAGTGTCAACGTAGCTCTCAGAGATGCTGTTAACCTTTGTGCACAGCTCTGTCCTTGCTGCTATTTTGCTCCAGAGACACTTCTAAACATAAGCAGGGATGTGATGGGGACCAGTAGCTTCACTTCCACTCATGATAGGAGCAGGGACTTGAAGACTCTTTGCACAGGCAACAGTGGATACCAGAACCCTTGGGAGGAGGGGGAGGGATAAATAAAAGCATGCATGACCCCCCAAGCCCAACCTACCGTTAATCACAGGTGTGAAAACTGCCATGCCTTCAAAGTTTGGGTCAGTTACAGTTTTGTCCAGGATGAGCCCACCAATGCTGTTAAAAAAAGGACAGGAAATGAGGGTGGATCAATCTTTTCCCAGGGCAGTTCCTACACTGTGAAAATAGCACACTGATGTGGGTTACTGCATCTGCCCCATTGCCAGGGCTAGACTGTTCACCATGTACCCCTTTTACAGCTCAGTTTTCACCAACAGAAAGCATTACAGATTTTGTGAATGGCATAATGAGTTCAGAAGGACCTCCTTGCCTACCCCCAAGCAAAACTGGTAGTAGTTAGGAAAGCTTTACCATCCTCCCACAAAGTTTTGTTACACTTCTATACTAGCCTTAGCAATTTTTAAAAATTCTCTCCCAGATCTCAGCTGGTTGTGAAAGATGTAGCACAGGAGGAATGAACTACTTGGCTCTACGTTTCCCAGTATTTTCCCTTTGCAGCTGGCTAAGAACGAGGTTGAAGCCTGACAATTTGTGATGATCATCATCTGTGCTTTCAGTTTCCTGGCTTTCACCCCTGTGGTGCCTGGATGTGTGAGTGAGACTTAGAATGATTTGCTTTTTCCAGTCCTTTGGGGGCTCCTTATCTGCTGTCTCACAGCCTGCTGGGGAGTCACCATTGGCTGAGAAGCTCTGGGCAAACACCCTTCTGCTGTCCCTTCCAGTGTCACTTTTGGTGGCCTAAGTGAGCACGGGGTCTCTGTGCAGTGTGCACACCGGGGTGGGCTGGGAGCAGTGCCTCCTTTACCTGCTGATGCTCATGGCAACTATAACCGGCTGCCACCCAGATTTCAGGACTTCAGCCAGGGAAGGACTTTGCTTGGCTATAGCAACCCAGAGAGGGATCATGACAATGAAGACAGCACAGATCAGAGGAGAAAGGTACTTCACATCTGGCAAGGAAAAGAAATCTTGAATTAAATGCCCGTAGCTTCACTGGTTGCCAAAATTGTATTGCACAAAGATGGGAAAGAAAGGCAGCAGGACTCTTGCTCCAACCGAGTTATGTTAGATGAAAAATCACATGAACCATGATAGTCCCCACAAAGCCACCTCATTCCACCACAGAAATCCATAATTAATCCCTGAAAATCCCTGCTAGAGGATGCTGTTTGAAAATCAGCAGGATTCAAAGCAAGTTATATTTGAAGATGAACAACTCTCCAATTCCATCTCCAACTAAGAAACACAAAAAGTTACAAAATTTCTGGCTTCAGGGTACAAACCAAAAGCAGAGCAAGGGGGAAACTCCTGTGTGGAAGCTGTATCCCACTTAGGGCACAGCTCACACCTCACACTTTCACCTAAAACAAGAGGTAAGAGGTACTTTAGGAGGCAAGCTAGCAGAATGGCTGAGCAGCTGGTCTGCTCTATGGGAACAAATGTTCTCTGGCACGTATAAGCCAGTTAAAATCTGGGGTTTCTTTTGTGCTAGCTTGCATGTGTTTCCATTAGGTGCTTTTTCCATTCAGCAGAGGCATAGCCTTGGAGTGATCTTTAGAAGCAAAGAAATAAAAAATAAGTAGATGTGCAGCACTAAAGAAAATAAACATGACTCAGAAGCACCGAGAAACACCTTCGAGCAATGGGGCCGATGCCAACCCTTTTGATACAAAAATGCTTCTTCAACAAAGCTCTCCATCTGGTCTCTGAGCTGGGGCCAAAGGCAGTGGGATGTAACACTGACTTTGCAGGTAATCTGGGAGATGAAGCAGCTCAAAGTGTGCATTTTTAAAAACATCATTGCCAGGGCCTTGGGCTACAGCACTGATATGATGGCATCTTCTGTGAATCAAAGGCTCTTACACAAAGTGGTGCAACTCTTTATGAGGGGCTTCAGTGGGCACTGAAATGCAACTCCTGGGGAGTTAAGAGTTTTGTCAGTGCACTTTACCCCCTGGAGTCATCCAGGACAGGTGGGTTGTATGACAGACTTAGCTGCTGTACTGGGTCTCTTACCCACACCCCTTGTTGTTTCCAGCAATTAATTCCTTCTTAAATAATGCAGACACAGAGCACTGGAGTCTATCAAACCTTATCAGAGCACACAGAAAGGCTCCTGGTAGGATGAATGGTCTTCAGGCTCCACATTCCAGTTCTGCCACATTCTCTCACAGGCAGCCCATAAGCAAGCTGAAACCCTTTGGCACAGTTTGTATCTCCACTGTGCAGGACCAAGAAGGACCAGAGAAAATTTTTTAAAAATTAAGAATCTTCTCTGGCAAGAGGATATCCTGCAGAAGGAGATGGTGCTGCATCAGGTGGCACACAGTACTTCAAACTTTACAGACTCATCAGTATTTTTGAAGGATACAAATACATTTTGGTAGGACTCAGATGTTTTCAGAGTGTGACCTGTACCTTACTACACACTGGGGAGGGAAATGGATTTGTTCAAGCATCATCAGCAGTGCCATCCTCCTACCTGCCTCAACTTCATGCTCCCAATGACTTGGTGTCTGTGTGCTGACTATTTTCCATCTCAAGAGGCTCTCTAAACTACTCTGGTAACCCCACAAATGCTCTCTGGTCACAGCCATAGAGGTTATCACATTGTTCTGCCCTGTGCTCCCTGGGAGATATTATCTGAGGCATAGCAACTGAAAGACAGATTGGCTTTACACAGGCAGGTGAGATGGCATCATGGAAAAATCCTGTTAAAAAAAAAAAAAGCACCTCTGAAGCTCTAGGAGGACTGGATGGAAGCGATGCATAGGCCTCTCCCTGCAGTGTGTGCTCCTTCACTCCCTCACTTGTGCTTGCACATGGAATGAGTTATGCAAACTGAGAACAGCTGCCTCACTGCTTCTGCTCGGTCTGAAGCAACAGTTTGGGTTTCAAATGGTATTGAATTTGCTGGATCTTTTTATTTTCCCATTTCTGTTCTAGGTTAGGCTCACAGTAAATAGTCTAACACTTTAAAAGCAAGTCAGACATATATCACCAATGTTTTGAGCTTCTGAGGTTCAGCAGGTGCCCAAGTCTTTGGCAACCAGCAGCACAGCTAACCCCAGAGCCACAACTCCTACTCAGAGTCCTGCAAGCACAAAACATTGCAGACTGCTTCCCTCCAACTGGATAGCTTGTTTATCCATGACTCTCCATGGGAGGGGATACAAGAATATTTTACAAGGGCCAAAACCCTGAAATTGCCTTGTGAAGAAGGACCTGCTATTACCCATGCACAGGAAGTAGTTTTGCTTGGCTAGTGACATATCCAGGAACAGAGTCAGTGTCATGTATGTCAGCCTTCTGCTCCAAAGCTGCACAATACATGTTGGTCATTTCTTTGACAAATCCCAGTTGTGTTTATTAGGCTCTGCCTCCCAGTTTGTTATGAAAAGAGAGTCTGGAAAAGCCTCTTTGGTCATTTTTCCACCCCAGTGGCATGACAGCCTCTTTTCTGAAATATGCCAGAAACGTTTATGCAGCCTGCAGTAATTTCACAAGGATTTGTGAGCTCCCTTGCTGAGCTGCAATTGCCTGCTGAACACTGTACCTATGTATTTGAAGAGTGTACTGCTGATTCCTGCCAGGAGGGAAAGGGTTATCAAATCTCCAAGGCTCGCTGCTATGGGTGTGGCAACATTGTCTGGATTGATCCCAACTTTCCTTGCTCCGATGATCACTCCAATCATCACCAGACCTAGAGAAGACACAGAGCAGGCATCAGAGAAAGAATTCTGCTGTGTTTCACCCCACAGCTGCTGTTCAGGTTCCCAGAGGGACGTGGGGGTCTAAGAGAAGCAAGAAGCACATTACCCACAGCAGCACCACACAGCTGCAGGTTGGACACCCCAGGAATTTGTCCTCTTGCTTTCACCAACCTGAAGGGCACGACTCTGCCCTTATGAACTGCACTAAGGGCCCAGAGGCACACAAACAAATTCCAGGGATCAAAGGAGATACCAGCAGGCAGCCCAAATGAAGAAGCTCCCCTCCTGAGCAGCCTAATCTTTGCTGCCTTGAAGCAGGACCAGGCATGAAGCACACTCATAGATAAGCACACAGCAGGCATACAGCAGCCTCCTGGTGCCATCCCCTCCTCTGGATTCCACAGCACAAAGATATTTTCCATATTAGACCAAAACTTCTCAAAGTTTGAATCACCAAGGAGCAATGAGCTTCCTTACAGCAGCCTGCATTAGTCTTTCAGCCCAGCCATCAGACTGAGTCCTCATGTCCCAGAGTCTTTGGGGCTGCTTTAACTTGCACAGGGTGGATATTGGTGCTGTGAGCAGCTCCAGAGCCAAGGGGTTATGGAGGTGGCCAAAATTTCTTCCCTTGTACTCCGAGGTGCATCTGGAATATTGAGCTGCTTTTCAGCATTGTAGGGGAGGAGGGAAGTTTTGCTTGCCCAGGTAAGTTTAGGAGCACAAACCCCAAACCCTGATGAACTTGTGGGAATTTCTCAGCTATCACAGGCCTGTGGAAGAGGCACCTGTAATAGACCCTGCCTGGCCAGACCCCACTGCTGTGTAAGTAGCATGGGCAACCTTGAGACAAGACATAAGACATCTCTTCAAAGTCCTTCTGTGGCTGACAGGCTGCACCAAAGGAAGCCTGAGAAATGGTGATTCCCTCCAGCTCACCACCTCTCTGTGCCTGTCTACACAGCCCCTCCAAAGCTGAGCATGCACAGGAGCATCAGCTCTACCCCAAGAAATGCCACATGTGCACCTTCCCTGATACAACATCCCTCATACAAAAACACATCCTCACACAGCATGACATTTCCACAGAGGCCCTCCCAGACACCCACACTCCCCTCCCTACAGCACAGTTCATGCTGCTTCACTCCCTGGCCATAAAAATAGCAGTTTCCTGTTGTGCACACCCACACACAGGCTGCCTGTGACCCTGTCCAGGGAAATAACTAATGTCAGCAGCAAACCTGAGCCAGTACAGCAGCAAAGCCTCTGTACCACACCAAGCAGGGAGATTGTATGGAAGAGTAATGAAAGCTGAGCTGATGCTTTTTAACAACTGCCTCATCCCACATTTTTCATCAAAGGTATCTACAATCACCCTTTGACTCCAGCTTTGGGATATGCACTTGTTCTAACTTGTCCTTTTCGTTTAGAAAACTTGGTGTATGGATGTGCCAGCTGCCTCTATTCAGGGTATCATGCTGCCCTCGTATGGCAGACCTACAAACTGGAGATCTTCAGGCCACTCAGAACAGCTCCTACTGTCCAGCCCATCACATTCTCCGGGAAGAGGAAGAGCCAGGGGAGAGGACTGCCTGGTTCCCAGCTCACACCAGGTAAACCACAGCGCTGGCCACAACCTTGCTCAGGGTATGAGGTGACCCAAGTCCATCTCGAGCATGGTCTGGATTTGTCGGCTCACAGACCCTCCATTCCCTTATTTCACCCTCCCCTGGGAAAGGGCCAGTGTAGAAGGCTCATGGGGCACCCAAGGGACACAGAGTGGGGTGTGTGTGTACACCCATGCACAGCATGTGGCATTTTTCATGTGTCAGGTGAAGGACATTTTGATTGCTGCCTGTAGATGCTGAGAGCCCAGTGAACAACAGGTAATTGGAGAAGAGAAGCAAAGGCAGGATGCAGAGAGGATGAAAGCAGCAGACACAGCTCCCTGCGTCTCTCCTCCCTCTGCCAGACCAGAGGGATGCCAGCTGGGCCCGGTGGCAGGGACAGTTCATTCCCCACCTGAGTGCTGCACGTTTGATCTGAGGAAGCAGAACCACTCACCAAGGGAAAGTGCAGCTATGAAGGCTGTGGTCACACTGCTGGCACACAGCACAGCAGCCTGGCTCAGCTCCACAGAGCCTTTGGAGATGGCTCCCAGGATCACAGCAGCAACAGCAGCCAGAAGTCCCACCACAGTGGCCTGGACCTGTGGACCAAAGGACAGCTGGTGAGCACTTGCCCACATCTGCTCCCTGGCAACCCTGGCTCCACACGACTGCAGCACTGCCACACAGCTTGGAGGGCAAAGCCTGGCACGGATGCTGATTGTGTATGTATTTAAACAGCATCCCTGCAAGGCTCCACTAGATCAAAAAGCAAATCCTGACAAAGTTTGGAGAAAAGCTCTGTGGGCCTGCAAAGGGCAGATACACTTCAGCATAGGACACCATCGGCAAAGGAATAGCCCTGGTCAACACAAAACAGGGCTCCCCATCAGCACTGCACTCCTAGGAGTCTGGGAGCTGTGCAGGGAGATAAGGGAAAGCACTCAGACACGTGTCACAATGGTCTGGGGTCTTGCCATGAGCAAACTCTAGGCTAGTTCCTGGATTTTAACAAGCAGAAGGAGCTACAAGAGGCAATTTCTCCCATGTCTCCCCTCCTGCCCAAGGCTTATTCCCAAACACTGCCAGTAAATGACAGGCTTTATCCAGGGGCTGCTGTGAAACAGGGATTGTGCCACAGCTCCCGCTGCAAAAGGAGTTTTATTATTTCAGTTTGTCCACAAAGGCAGTGAATGTCTAGATGTGTTTTACAGCTAAACTACAAGCTCTGGGGCCACACAGAGCTTTACTGGAGGTCAAATCCTGGCCCTGCTTGGTTGTGTTGAGGATACCTGCCCCAAATCACCAGCTCTGCATTCAGCACTGCTGGAACAGATGCTGCTGGTCTGCAGCACAGCAAGAGAAAAGGGACTTCTTCATCTCCCAGCTGAAGTGACTTACCTGGATAAGGGCTAAATTGCACGTGGCCATTTTCCATTGCTTCTGGGCATCATCCATCTGTCCAGTGTTAGCCTAGGAGTCAAGACACACATCCTGAAAAGCTGTTTCTGTGCTACAGGTGGCTGCTGAAGGCAGTTTCACCTGGTCCCTGGGTGAAAGGGGCTGTCAGAGACGCAAATGCAGGTCACCATCTCCCAGCCTTCCCTGCACTTCCCTCTTGACACTTCCCCACCATGCCCCAGCCCAGTGTCCCAGGGGCATCAGAGGCTCACACTGGAGGTGCAGAGGTGTTGCAGGGCACCCAGCTAAAGGCAGAGTGGGCATATCCACCACATCCCACACAGAGAAAAAGCTGAGGAAATTAAACCATTTTTCATCCTTTGTTTCCCCTAAATTGCTCTGGTAAGCTACAGTTTTTCCTGAGGCACAATAAAAGGAGGCCAAAGTAAACAAAATTGCTTAGGGTGATAGAAGAGATCAAATACAGAGCAGCAAAAGCTGCTGCAGGTTCCAAGAACCCTCGGTCTGCTCCCCCCGAGGTAGGATTGCTGGGAAGCCCTCAAGGATCAATACCCACAGAAAAGCAATCCAGTACTGCAGCTGACAGCTGTGGAGCTCTGGCTTTGTCTCCTTCATGTGTCACAGGGCCCCAAATATCAGCAAGTGGCCACCCAGGGACTAATTCACCTTCAAAGTGCAGATGGAAATTCTCTGTTCCAGTTAAAAAACGAGGGCAAAACCATTATTTTAATGCTCACACCCCACTAGTTTCTACTTAGCAGAAAAGGGCATCTCTCATACATCGTGAGTACATAAATGAAGAATCTCCTGATGTCTCCTGCTAATCACCCCCTCCCCACACCCCTCACCAGCTCGTTAACACTCACAGCAGTGGAGAGCCTGGATGCCAGTGTCATCTCCAGATTACCCTTCAGGCCAACCAAGGCAGGAACCAGGATAAACACCTCTGTAATTGTCCGAAACACATCCCAGTGCTAGGAGAAAACAAAGGCAACGGCCTCAGTTAGTGATGCTGACCAGTCCAATGCTGTTGCACCCCAGGGCAGCAGGTTTTTGTCTCACCACCTCCAGGTATCCTGTGCACATGGGGGCAGATGCTGCCCTGATGCATTTTGTGGTTTTCATTTTGGGAGTGAAGGAAGGAATTTTCAGCTTGCAGTATTCTTTCTCACCTCATGCACAACAAAGCACTACCCTAACAGGGAAGGATTTTTCTTTCTGGGGGCAACAGAAGATTTTGGAAACCCACAAATTAAAATGTGCCTTTAGCATTAGCTAAGAACAACATAGAAAATAATTAAGGCTCACAAGCCAAACAAAATAGAGCATGTTCTCCATCCTTTGCACTGACACTAGGTACAGGAACTTCTATTGCTAACCAAACTCATAAGAACAAAAACAAAGATCTGGAAAATGATCTAACAACAAGAAGTTGTGTCTGTTTTTTCTCACCAAACTTGTAGTCAAACATCTAAGACTGGTGGTGGGAGGGAAGGAGATTTTTGCATCTCTTCTCCACAGGCAGCTCCTAAATCTTCCTGTTACCAAATACATTCCCAGTACAGCTGGAAAAAGGTTTTGAAATAAGATATCTCATAAGCAAAACTGCTGGGCCAATATCTTGACTGTTGTTGCTCCTCTGAAGCTGAACTGTACAAAGCTGTTGAATCAGCTGCAACATCAGAGACAATCTGAAAACTTAAGAAACTTTTTTCACTGACATGTCTTCTCTAATTTCTGTTCCATACAGTGCCTTGGAATATAATTAATTCCTCTTCTGTGCTTTCAAGAGTGTTGGCAAAGTCCTGCTGTAGCCCGAGAGGTTTAAATCAGGATGAAATCACAGAATGGGGCAGCTCAGCATGAAGGAAAAGTAACGAGCCCAACATCTAAGAGCAGAATACAAGGAAAAAATGGGTGGCTGCAATGAGTCAGGTCAAAGTTCCATCTAACCCATCCTTAGCTCTGCCAATAATCAATTTTGGGTGTATAAAACATACAAAAATGACAAGTCAATGGGATAATTCTCCTGTGTATTTTCCAGACTATGACTATCTGCCACAGGGTACTGAGCTGGTGAGGGATTTCTGCACACTTACCAGTGTTGAAAGCATTTCTATTTCAGGTCCTCATGCAAACTCCCCCCTCCAACCCATGTGCCATCCTGTGGCAAAAATTTCCATAGTTTAGATCCATCATGTGAAGGATCAATTTGTTCCTCACTTCCATCTTGTCACTGGCTAGTACCTGTGGTGGTCCTGAATTCTGGCACCAGGGGACAAAACAAACCACACATCCCTACCATCCTTTTCCACATCCACTGGGATTCTATAAACCTGATTATCCAGGTGGTTGGACAGACTCAATAGATGTTGACACATTCAGCTGCCAGCCTGTTAGGAAATATATACAGGGTGTAACAGCTTGGTGTTTTCCTCTGGCTGTGCCATGGGAAGCTGTGGGAAGGTGGTGGTGTCTGTCTGCTGGGAAGACCTCACAGCTTCCTTCTCAGCCAGGATGAATGAAATTGGAGCTGAGCCAGTCCTGAGCACATTGTGGGAGGCAACTCTCAGAAGTGCAGATAACAGGCAGAATATTATTATCAATATAAAAAAGGCACTTTTCCTGGCTGTGGTGACCTGGAAACAGGCACATTTGAAAATGTTAAAGGTACATTAGTGCTGTGTAAACAACCAACAACACTAAAATAGTCCCCTTATTTGATACACTGCAGTTTTATTTAAATTTGTTAACATGGAACTTAAATACCTGAGAAAAGCTGTGGGCAGACATCTCTTTTAAAGATTCATATCCCCCTCTCTCCTATCTCTTTAATTAAGAATAAAGATCCAAACATATCTCTGACACTTTCAAAAGAAAGTGGAGAAAAAACAGACTTTGTAGTCACAAGGTAAAAACCCCCAGTCATTCAAAGCACAGAAGCATGCAGAAATTCATACTTAAGACCTTGCATATTTTGCACATAAAAAGACATAAATAGAAAGCAACAGGAAAACTCAACTGTTTGCATTTTCTGTGCATTCCACCTTTAGGAAATATGACTTTATATCTAGGTTAGCTCAAATCCTTGTGGCATAATAGATTTTGCAGGCCTCAAGCCATCAGAACAGAAGTTTCAGCATATGAGGCATGATTTTTTGGGACTCTGCCTTACATATAATTACACCTAAAAATCTCTGAACAATTAATAATCATACAACTGAGCTAATAAAAAAAGCCGACTTAATTGCCTCTATTTGAGTCTCACTAGTGACTCACCGAGAGCCTAAGGACAGATTCATAATGATTTATACCACAGCATGCAGGACTCCATTGTGTTGGTGATTGCAGAAACACCGAATAAACAGATCATGCCTGTGCCATCAACTTGCAGGACTGTCAGCTGGAGGAGTGGGTGAGTGGGGCAGTTTGGAGCTATGCAGGCAAGGAAGGACCTGAATGAAGACACCTGAACAAAGTCTAGGAAATGTCTCTGTCCTTTGAGACAAAAACTGGCCTAGAAAGAACAAAAACATTGCATGCAGCATTGTAAACCCAGACAGGGTGACACAGAGCCAGAAAGAGACTCCTTCTCACTTCACATTTTCATAATGGAGTTTCAGTCCTAAAACTCATCTCTGAGGAAATTTGGTTAACCCTGTGATCTACCCATGGTGGCTGGATCTGCTTGTGGGGTGCCTCAGACAGGCCACGATGGATACACTGAGCCAGCCTCCCCAGCTGCAGGGCTTTAATCCTGCTCCTCACACTGTCCTCACAGACCCACACATGACCTGTTACCTCCCCAGGACATCCATCTCCCATGGCAGCAGCTCAGGAGCCTCAGAGGTTCTCCATGTCTCTGAACAAGTCAAAGTATCCTGGAGTACAAAATGCAAGCCAATTCCAAATCCTTTCCAGAGCTAATCATCTCATGGACTTTTGTCAACAAAGGACGGACATATCTTATGTCTGTGACTTTTATTTGGACTGTGTCCCACTCCAGTGGCGTGGAAAAGTAAAATGAAAGGGAAGCTTTCCTCCTGGATTCTCTGCTTCGAAATCTGATCATCCAGCTTCAATCTGATTCTTCACCTTACTGTAAAAAAGTGGGCCAAACATTGGCAGGGCCCTTCAAGGTCTCCAGCAACACCAACCAGCCCAGAATCCAGAAGGACCAGCTGGCCAAGGATCACTGGAGCAGAGGCAGAAAGAGAGTCCTGAAGAAAAAAGCCTGTGCCATGCTATCAGCCCTGCAGAGAGGCTGCATCACCTGCACACACAGGAAGAGAAAATGGCAAGCATCTACTTCTTTGGGCATCCCTTTCCTACAGCATGGGAGACCCGGATTTGAGCCTTAGAGTCAACTGGGCTAGATAAATATCTTTTGTTTATTTTCCTTTTAAACAGTAACATGAACAGTTCTTGGTTTCATCCCAGGGCAGATCAGAAACTGCTAAAATCCATAGAAGTTTGATAAGATACGAATGAGCAAATTCCAGTTTGTTCTCTTTACAGCAATGTGAGCCCTGCAAAGGACAGCATCAGATGGACTCACAACAGAGAACCAAGTTAATTCAAGATATTTTGTATGTAATAAAAGAAGGGAAGCAGGATTAAACTCAGCATTATCTATGCTCTAGATATCATCCTTAAGCTTGCCCATATATCTCCCTGGCCAAGGCAGACACAGAGTGTCCTAAGAATGTTTTGCAGTCACTACAAATAGGGCAAAACATTCCTCAGCCAGACAAACCACTAGAAAACGGGAAAATCACAGACTCTTGGACTTGAAAAACCTGTAGTTTCAGAATGTGAGCCCTCATGACTGGCAATGGTCTTACAGTACCTGACCTCAAGCAAACAAACAGTATCAGGTTTTAGTTAGACAGGACTGTTTCTAGCTCTCACACTTGCAGGAAGTTGAAAATAAACAGCTCAAAGACAAAGAAGCACAGAAGAATATCCCAAACCTTTAAAGGCTAAGATCTCTGCATTTTCCCAGCTACTGGTTTTGTTTTTAGCTCTGGGATTGCTGATCCCACGACAGCTCACCTCACTGACATCTCTCCTGTGCCATTGTGACTCTCAATGCACCAGGCTCCCTCCCCTGGGAGCTGAACTCATGGATTGACAGCTTCTATTTCAACACAGTTCACCAGAAAATACACTTCCTGTGGTTGTGCTTCACACCTGACCTTGTTTCTAGGAGTCAACTGAGCAAATATACAAACTAGATCGCACATTGTTATTTAAAGGACAGGTGCAATGCACACATACAAGGCTTGTGTTTTCCATCAGTTTGGATACAGTTACATTTTTGAACACAGACCAGTTCTTAGCAAGTGAATTGATTCCTTCTAGACAAAGACCTATTCACTCCAAGGTATAGAGTGGGTATGTTCTGTCTTTCTCCTTTTCTGAGACAACTGCTAACTATTAGCATGACATCTTGGGTAGCTTGAGAACTTCTGTAATGCTGCAAGACAGGTCTGTGTCTCAGCACGGCACAAGGTGGAGATGACAAACACAGCACTCAACAGCCTGTGCCACTCCAGTTAACCCTTCTTTGATATTCCTTGTGTTCCCTTCACATTCACATTCAACTTCTCTGCCACCTTTGTTTCTTCCAGTGGAAGAAAAAAACAAGCAAGGTATTGTCCTTCCAAACATTCAAGTATCCATATTTAGCTCCTTCTGTGGTATTAATGCCAGAGAATCCAATGTACTCCAGTGAGCTCAGAGTGCAGGATATATCCTTGGGAAACTTTGCCAGCCTTTTGATTTGTAAATCCACTGGCATGAGGTGCCCAAACTAGATCAAATTTTACATTTCTATTTGTGCCACTGGTACAAAGGAAAGACGGATGGGATAGATCCTGGTTGTGGGCACAACGGTGTAAATGCAGCAGCACTCCCTGGAAGTCAGTGGAAGTTATTCAGTTTAGGATACCCACCTCAGAAACTGCCCAAGAAGCACACAGTTTGTAGCTAATCATTTATGGTGGCATGCCTCTCATCACAGTATCTAAATGCTTTCTAAACCAAAGATTACATTAAGTTGTTCCCAAAGAACTGAAAGCATGAACTTGCCTCTAAGTAAAACAGGTAGTTAGTAACAACCCTGACCTAGATCTCCTTATCAGCAATTTTTGAAGGAAAGAAATTATATCATGCAACCAGGGAATATGCTGCAGTCTGATCCAGTTGCTTCACAGGAGTCTTTACCAAAGTGTTTAGCTCAATACAGAAAAGGGAGCACCCAGTCTAATGCCCCCAGCACAGTGTTAGGCAGCCAGTCTGAAAACTCCACATTATAAGGAGCCCAGCTACTGATCTGAAGGAGATGGATAGTGTCCCTCTAGCACAGCAAAAGCCTACAGCCACACTACTGACTGGCTGCTAGAACCACACTCATTAAAAACAAACAAGCACAAATACTCAAGGTCAGAGCCTTAGCCCACCCTCTCACCACAAGTTGCCTAATCACAGGTACCTACTTGAACAACATCCATCAAGAGGCCAGCAGCTACCATTCCCAAGCCAGCCAGAAGGAATGGCACAAAAATCTGGGAGGCAATGGAGAATGAAGTCTCTGGGAGAAATCCACTAGCTGACCTGGTCAACTTGCAGGTGAAACCTCTCAGCTTCTTGCCATGGAAGCACAGTTCCAACTGTAACTGGGTGACCACCATGGTCACACACTGTTACCCCATGCTCAGCAGGAAAATGGAGGGAGATCAGGACATCACACAGATCCTCCTTGTAGCTCTCTCCAAAGTCAGAAGGAATGTTCTTCCTCAAACTACAGCAACAATGCCAAATAGCTTTAGTTTCTTCTCCTCCTAGGAGCACGTCCAGATGATTGCAGCAAGGGTATCCTCCAAAATTGGTTCAGCTGGGTTGAGCCCAGGTGGCAGCAAACTTGATGGACACAATTTCTCTGATTTATATCCAGGGGGGAATTAAAAAAGAGAAGAGAAGATTGCAGAGATGTCTGTGGATGAATAGAAATGAGCCCACACCCCATTCAGCTCCCACCACTTCGGTAAAAACCAGTAAGACCTGCTCAGGCTACAGCACTGAAAGAGTGACAGGTCATACAAGAATCCCTCAGCGTGCTCAAACACACTGGTGTCCTTTCTCCTCGGGTTACACTTCTCGTCAGAGCACGGCGTGCGTCTGATACGATGGTTTAATGTGTAAGCCTGCTGCAAACCAGCTCAGCTCCCTCGCTCCCACCGCAAGCACTGCTGAACTTTCCTCACTGTCCCGAGGCCGAGGAGGTGGGGAGTTACCAACCACGATCCATTCTGCACTTTTCCAAGGTGAAGAAAGGTCAAGGAAAGCAGGAGCCCACGTTTCTCTCAGCTGACGGCATTACGCAGGTCTCAGCCCCGGGCAGGTGACACAGCTGAGCCCTCTGGTGACACAAGATCTGCCCTTCTAGACCCCGGCCCCTGGTGCCCGCCCCATGCTCTCCGCGGGACAGAGCAACCGGGCTGTGCCAGCTGTACCTCTGAATGACTGGCTCTCAGGGGGAAAAAAGTTCAGAGAACCAGCCAATAAGCTTCAAAAGCGAACACCCTTATCTGCTGTCATCACTTCAACTTTCTGCTAGTTTGCAAAGGCCAAGATAAGAGTCATAGGCGCAGCCTATTTAAGGTAGCTCCGTAATCTCTGTGCGCTACAGGCAAGGGAGAGAAAGGGCACGCCGTGAGCTGGTCTCCCTGCGTGCTCTCCTACGAAACGCGCTGCTCCTGCACGCTCCCGGGAAGGCACTGCCTTGGAGAGAGGGGGGTCTCACCCCAGAGGGCTTCATGGTTAAGCAGCTGATACAAGGTCAAAAAAACAGAGCTACACCAACAGCTACATACGGCCAAAAAAATTTGTATCCCGTTCCGTAAAGGTTTTAGCTCAAAGTCAAGGATGTAGGGAAGAGTCATGGTATTTTGCTGGGGCTCCTTTCTAATAATCAATCTGGGCAAACTAATGGAATCAGAGGATCAAATATCTTTAAAAACCACAATTTAGGATGGATCAACCCCTTCCCTCACACCCTCTGCAGAGAGAAAAATGGCTTGTGAACTCTGTCCTTGTGACAGGGTCCCCAGCATTGCGTGGGAGTTGGAGAGAACGTGATGTGCTTGCAGCTAAGTAGGGAACTGAGGAAGCTCTCAGCCATTTAGACCGTGTTTCTTTGGTCTGAATTCACACAAACCAAAGCCCAGAGCCTAACATGCTGAGGTGACAGCAGATCTCCCTGGAAGCATGGCAGTGTGGAAAACAAACCCAGGCTACAGAGGCTCTGTCCTTTGCTGCTTTCTAGGCTGTTATTTTGCTACAGCCCCTAAAACCTTTGCCACTCCCAGCTGCCTTGGTGTGTACATGTGTCTCCACCACCTAACAATGGTCCAGTTAGCTGAAAGCTAACAGGAGAGTACATTTCAGCTAATCTAACTGGAAAAAAAGTCCCACAATAGCTGGAAAGGGGTGTTAATAAAAATCCTGTAATAACCACACATGACCCAGCCTCCTTATACCAGCTGGGAATAGAGAAATGACAGTATGAAGGCCCAGTTCTGGTTAGTCATTCACAGAGGCTTCAAGGAAATAAAAGACAATTTCTGGACAACTACCATAGGTTTTCAAGTTCTAATAACGTGCCTACCTAGTCCCATATGTCACTGTATCAGTTAACTGGGTTGATGACAGGCAGAAACATTAATGTAAAGGAAATATCAATGAGCCTAAATGACTCAAATGACATTAAAAAACACAGCAGCAACACATCCTGTACTAAACGTCAGCCTGACAGGGTTTATGAGTTTATCACGCTCCATCTCTCTCCTTCTAAGCAAGCACCATAAAAAGCCCTCAACCGATAAATCAGTATGGAGAGAAGGTAATTGGTTCAGGTGACCCATGTGTGCACACTGGATCCTTTTATTAAGCATTTAAGAAGCCTCTGATAAAGAGCCACACCATATTTGTCAGCAGAGAGATGCATCACATTTTCCTGGCAAATAAATATACCTTTTTTGTCCAGAAAAGATACAGCAGGTTTGAGAAGAAAGACAGCATTGCTCAACAGTGGGAAAAAGATTGTAACTAGCTAGTGAAAAATGAAAAAAAAAATCCCCAACAGCTCATGGCTGTACCACTCAAGATTGTACAATCTGGGGAGGTGCACTGCTGTCCTTCTCTGCACACAGATACACCCTATCCCCACGCTGCCAACCAGTCATTGAGTAGCATTGTCCTGGAGGAGCCAAAGCAGAAACAGCCTCTTTGGTGAGTCCTGACCCTGATCTAGGGCCTCCATCCACTGGCACAGTACCAAAAACAGTGCAGAAAGATGGCAAGTGTCTGAGAGCACATTTTCATATGTACTTTATTATCCCTGCAAAGAAGGGACAGAAATGCCCATGAATGTTCTCACAACACGGCAGTGTGAGCAACAGGCAGCTCTATTCCAACACCACAGACTCACAGGAGGACAGTGATTTTCAGGGACTGTACATCCCACTTGCTCAAGCACTACTACTCCTGACTGAGCTCTCTGTCACATCAAGCAGTGTATTTTTGTTTCTAACCTTGCTCTTCTCTCCCCCACTTTAGGAAAGCATACTTTCCTAAGTACACTTAGGAAGAGAGAGAAGAGAACTTGTGTGGAGAGATGGAAAGCAGGCAGATGGAGAGTGCCTGGGGCCCCACGACTCTGAGGGATGCACTGCTGTCCCACAGAACAGTAGCAGCAGCCAGGCAAAGGCCAGGACTGGCTCAGGAAGAAGGGCAGCAGCAAGTCCATGATGAGATGTGCTCAAGCAGTCCATGCTCATGCACAAACAGCTGCTGTGCTAATTGCCAGAAGCCACGTTTCCTATGAGATGTTGCATGGGTTGATTTCCCATACTTTAAGCCCTAACATGATAGCTTTTAGTGAGCTCCTTATTTGCAAAAACAGAAACCAGACTTTTGCAGTTTCAGAGGAGAATGAGGTTTGCCTCACATTCTGTTCATATTAGTGGCTCAGTTCTTCCTAGGAAAAAAAAAATCCCCAGAGAAGAAACATTGAAAGAAAAGTCCTCCTCCAACATCATAAACCCATCTGCAATCCATTTCACACTTTAATAACTCACAGTAGGAAGAGACATACATTTAATGTCAGAGATTCATAGGAACAGGCAGGTCTAAAAAGTCTAAAAAATAAAAATGGAAGTGGGTGCTGAGTGTTCAAGACTCTTGGGAATAATGTCTAAGGAGACAAAAAGTGGTTTGACACTGGGTTCTGGATTTGCCTGGTGTTCTGTCATCTGACTAGACATTCTGCTGGGTACCAAGTACATGCTAAGGTCACTTAAGGATACTGTGTCACTCCTAAGCCTTTATAGCTCTTCTAGCTCAGGGAGATCAGCCCTGGGTTAATGACAAAGGAACACAGCTCCAGATTTGTGAAAGGTGTCAATGTAAGCACAGTAGTTTCAGTGTCACTGTATCAGATAGGTCAGGGTAGTTTGACCTCACAGCTAGTTAGTCAAATAACAAGGTTAACAAAGAGGCATGCAGTGAGAGTAACCCAGAGTGCAGAGGCACAGCAATTTATAATCTGGAAATTAACTGCAGCTTTAAACTGTCTAAAATTAGGTGCTGACAACTGACTTAAAGGTCTGTATTGCTGCACCATAGGAGGAAAGATCCCTGACCACCACAGAGTCAGAAATGGGACTTAAAGGATTCAAGTCATCTGCTATGAGGCCTTCTAAAAGGACACGGTGCCCAGGCAGGGCTGAGCTGTCGTATGAAGGGTTAACAGTGCTGGGCTCTGGACGCCCTGTGCAAGGAGGCAGCGGATGCAGGGCTGTCCAGAGCTACATCTGTGAGGGCTATCACCACTCTATCTGCTGCAGGACAGCACTGTGCCAGCCCAGCCTTGGGGCTGCACTCACCCACCCCCTTCCCAGGACCAAAAGGAGATCTCTGCACAGGACTGATTGCTCCTAATCATCCTTCAGGTACTCTTTAGTACCATGTTCTCTTTTTCATCCAGAGAAGGAAAGGTGCCAGAAAAGCACCACAGGTTGTCTCCCTTGAGAGCTGCACAGTACATAATAGCTGATTTTGAGGGACATGCTGGCATAGGAAACTGCTGCAAATCTTCCCTTACTATGCCATTCCCAGAGCAAATCCCCTGCCTCTGAAGGAAAGTCCCCCACTTATCCCATATTGGGTATGTCAGATGAGTTTCTTTCCCTTACCTGAACATAATCCAAAACCATGCCTGCCAAGACCATGCCAAGCCCAGCTAGGAGGTATGGCAGGAGCACTTGCAGGCAAATTGAGATGGCTGACTCTTCCTGTGACTTTGCCATGGCCGCTTTCTCCTCAGCCAGCAGCTTCTGCTGTGCATGCAGAGAGACATCCTCTGCTTCCTGGCTGCCAAGTCGGCTCTCTCTGTGTTTACCCTTGCTCTTTCCTTTGTGCCTGGATCGCTCTCCATTCCTAGACCTTCCCTCTTTTCTCCTCTGCCGAACTTCCTCACCTTTCATGGTGGCTTTCTTGAATCACAGTTTTTCTGAAAAACGAAGTCAGAAACAATGAGATAATGAAAAGAACTATCAGGTAGGTGAGAGACAGGAAATCCTTTGGTCCTGTGTGCACTCCATCAACCTGAAGGCAAACTACCATCTACTCCCCAAACCCAAGATGCTCTGCTGGCCCAAATACTAGTACTTAGTTTACCTTCAACTTTGTATAGTGTCAAACCAATCTCCCTTTCTGTAGTTGCACCTCTTCCTAGGCCTGTGTTCACACTGCAGTGCTTGCTGTGCATCCTGGCTCTTCCCCTGAGAACACCTAGAGGAATGCAGAAGGTGCTGCACATGGCCTGAGCTCTTGACCCACCAGCTCTCACATTGGGAGTCATAAGAACTTATGAGCCCAGCAGAATCCAGCCCTTTTCAGGACCTGACCCCTAGCCAATAAATGGCAGCAGCTGACTTCCTTATATCCTAGCATCCCACAGTCCAGCAAAGGACTGGCACCCAGGTGTGTGCTGTGCATACTCCCTACCACAGCTGTTCACCCTCCTCAATAACAAGACAATTCTTTGATCTTTGTGATAATCTGGATACTTTTCCTTCCTTTTGCGCCTTACTTGACACACATGCACTACATGACTCATCTATCTGCAAGGAAGTTGTCATGACCCCACAGCATCTTTTAAGAAAAAATAAACATGCAAAGTTCTTACCAGTAGCCTTTTTGCTGCCATCAGATCTCATTTCTTGATAGAACTGTCATTCCTACTGCCTGTCCCACTGCTGGCCCAGGCAGTTCCCCAAGTCTTTCACCCATCACCTCCTGCAAGCCCTTATCTGGATTAACCTCTGCCAGATGCTCTCTGATGCTCTCATTTTCAGGACGGACCCCTAACACGCCGAGGCCCTGCGCTACCCCACGTAGGACCAGCCCTCTTCTTACCCAACATCTGGGGAGCGGAGGAAACAGCTGTGAGGCCCCAATCACGGCTGGGGAGGGGAGGGAGGAAGGATGGGCAAGACAAAGTCCCGCTCTGCGGGAGGAGGAAACGCGGCCCCGTCCCCGCGCGGCGCTTACCGGTCCGTGCGCTGCCCGTGCCGGGGCTGTCCCCGCGGGCCCGCGGGCGCGGCCGGGGCGATGCGAGCGCGGGAGG